>CAXKVX010000236.1:0-325783 GCA_964058865.1 Eleocharis quinqueflora | reverse complement strand
GAACAAAATAACCAAATACACCAATATAGATACGCCACGTCACGAATACACCACATAGTTTTCCAAAGAATATCCGAATATTCAAATATTGAATACTATTCGATACATTACGTCAAGGTACCGTAAAGTATTTTGTTAACATAGTTTTCCGGTGATCGATATTTTTATAGTATGCATGACAAATTATGATGGTATTAGGTCGTTTGGTTGTTATATGTAAAGAAAATTGAAGAATCAAATAGGTAGTGTTCGGATAGCTATTGGTACCTTAGTTGGTGTCGGTACGAAAAGATACTCGCCCTTCCATTTTTTTCATTTTATTATACATATAATTGTAGGGTTTTTTTTATTCTAATAGTAGTCTTGGATAGTGACATGTCCATTTTTTTCCTTTTATCCTTTTGTAGAAGAAACATAAAATTATTCATATAAGATTACTTCCATTTTCTAGCTTCCGAACAACTCAAGCATTGATATAAGGTTGACCGTGTTTTATCGCACTTCTTCTCTTTCATTTCATTTAATGCAATAAATATTTGTATTAATTATTTTTGGTTGCAAAAACTTCAAAGTTGTCATTCGAGCATTATTAAATGGATGATGCTGTTGACATAAAAAATATTAGTTCACACACGAAATTAAGTTTACTTTTTATGTATTTTATTTGTTTTATATGAAAATATTAGTGACTAAAAAATTATAATGAAAGCGATTGTTAATTTGAAAATGTTATCATATTTTTTATAAAGAATAAAACTTTCGAACTAAAAAGAATACTTCGAGGTGCAAAGAAATATTTTCGATGTCAATAGCATCACTCATGTTAAATTGTCTGATGTCAATACTGCTTCGCTGACCACAACAATGCTTGACCGTTAATCCTGAGGTCTGACGATTTCATATCCGCTGTTATTTCGAGGGAATAACAAGATTATGTTATTTCATATCTGACCGTTCATTTTCGATCTAACAAATAACTTACATAATACAGTGGGTCCCGTGCAGTCCATCTGTGCCGTCCGTATAGATCGGATGGTCAACAGCGAAATAACAGGGCTCTTTATTCCCTCAGAATAACAACAGATACAGGCTCGAGGTCTGACCCCTGTTTACCACGCAGCACCGACGGACGACCCAGATTTTATGCGCCGTAAGCTACGGACGGCCCAGATTTGATTCAGGAGTCTGATATTATAAAGTTTAGCTTGCACGAATCTCGATGCAAATCAAAGATTGAGATTTGCTGCACAACACACAGTGTTTTTGCTGCGCGGTAGAAGATCTTATTCCCTGTTTACCAATCAAACGGTCACTTAGGCTACAAATTATTTTCATAGATAGCCATCTCACGTGATAGTGGAAAATGCCTGAACTCATTGTTATTACCCTAAGCCCAGAGAATGGGTCTATTAACAGATACGATCAAATACTGCGTAAAAGTTTCACCTGTGGCCACACAATTATTACTTTGCTCCTTGAATTTTTTTTCATTTTTTCTCCGACTCTCATGCACTTCTCTTGAATTTTCATAACCAACTTAAATATTCTAGAAGCGCAAGTAATAATTACGCATCTAAAAAATATGCAAAAGTGAAAAAACTTAGAGAAGCAAGCAATAATTGCGTCATTGATCATCATCGATGAAATTTAAAATATTTAACCGTGTATGTTAATGAGCACATTCTTTTGGTTATCTATGAAAATTTCCTCAAGCTACCAGATATGAGACATCTCCATTTAGCACGACCTCAGCCCTCAGGAACTCTGAACTCCTGTGAATTCAATAATTAAAATAAATGGCAGAATTTCATATAAAGTACTCTAAAACTTCAATATTACATATTAAGCCACTTAAATCTCATAATTACATATTTATCCATTTAAAACACAAAACGTTTCATATAAAGGCCTCTAAAACTTCAATATTACATATTTAGCCACTGAAATCTCCTAAATACAAACTCGACCCGGCCTGAACCCTAAGGCCGTGACCCGACGGCCCGACCCAAGGCAAACTCGTGCGGACCCGTAAAAAAAGCGAGGGTCGTAGACGGATAGCGACCATACTTCTTGGAAAAAACTTGTGTTAAAATTGACCCGCAAACCCGTCGGCTCGGCCAACCTGTCCAAACTCGGCCCTGCAAACCTGTCGGCTCAATAACTAAAATAAATGGTAGAATTTCATATAAAGGCCTCTAAAATTTCAATATTACATATTTAGCCACTGAAATCCCGTCAGCTCGGCCAACCTGTCCAAACTCGGCCCTGCAAATCCTGAATTCAATAACTAAAATAAATGGCAGAATTTCATATAAAGGCCTCTAAAACTTCAATATTACATATTTAGCCACTGAAATCTCATAATTACATATTTATCCATTTAAAACACAAAACGTTTCATATAAAGGCCTCTAAAACTTCAATATTACATATTTAGCCACTGAAATCTCCTAAATACAAACTCGACCCGGCCTGAACCCTAAGGCCGCGACCCGACGGCCCGACCCGAGGCAAACTCGTGCGGACCCGTAAAAAAAGCGAGGGTCGAAGACGGATAGCGACCATACTTCTTGGAAAAAACTTGTGTTAAAATTGACCCGCAAACCCATCGGCTCAGCCAACCTATCCAAACTCGGCCCTGCAAACTCGTCGGCCCGGCCAACCCGTCGACTCGGGCGAATTAAGCCCGACACATTTTCAATTCCCTACCTCTGTTAGTGTTTTAGAGTGTCCGCACGAGTTTTAACACAGGTTTTTTCCAAAAAGGATGGTCATTACCCGTCTTCGACTCTAGAGTTTTTTGGACGAGTTCACACGAGTTTGCCTCCGGTCGGGCCGGGTCAAACACATACGAATTTTGTCAAATACCTAAATAGAGGAGAGGAGAAGCGGTGTGAAATAAAGAAGCTAACGATTATACCCTTCTTCCCAAACCTGGTCCGACAAACTCATGGCCCGGCCAACCCGTTGACTCGGGCAAATTTGAGCCGATCCGACCTGGTCCGACCCGTTTTCATTTTCCTACCTCATTTAGTGTTTTAGAGTGGTAATTACCTTTTAATTGTTAATTTACATTAAATTTATTAATTTGCAGTTATGCTGGACAATAATAAAACATTTTGTGTTTTACTTGAATAAATATGTAATTATGAAATTTGAGTGGATAAATATGTAATATTGAACCTTTAGAAGCCTTTGTATGAAATATTTTGTGTTTTAAATGGCTAAATATGTAATTATGAGATTTTTAGTGACTAAATATGTAATATTAAAGTTTTAGAGACCTTTATATGAAATTCTGCCAAAATAAATTATCTCAAAAATATTGAACTTACACAATAGAATGCAGAAAATCAAATTTAAAGGAAAAAATTGTAGATTGCATACGATCCTCTGCAATGTATGTGACCACCAATTCAAAGTCATGTATAGAAGAACATTTTTATAAAGAACTCAAATATAGATCAGATTAATTAAAATGACACAATATTTTAAAAAAAATTATAAATAGTAGACGCTATTACTAATATCACATCTAAGTTTTCTCCATTATTTTATTATTTGTATATGTATTTTCTTTGTCTAAGACCTATGGCACGGCGGCGATCATCATCAACTAGAAACGTAAACAATAGTTATGTCTCTAAAGATGAAAAATAGTCAGATCCAAATCGTTAAGTTAAACAAACAATTAATGTAGATGCAGATGTAGAAAAATTAAGGAGAATCGGGAAGCGCAACTGTTAATAACACATCTAGATAAATTTTTTAAGACTTAATTATTATTTTTGCTTCTAGTTGATGACTGGCTTCTACTCTGCAGTGGATCTAAAACAAGGAAAAAAAAATAGAAGAAAATGATAAAATAACGAAGAGAATGGAGAACGCATTAAAAATAATGTCTTAGACTATTTATAAAAAATTTAGGTTTCTGAATATATTATATTTAATCCGGGGAGTGAGATGGATGTTAAAAATGCTGAGATCATATTATTCCAAGCTTTAAAAACAAGACGGTGGAAGAGAAAGCGAAAGCGAAAGCGAAAGAGGAGAGGATGAGCAGAGACGTATAACACCTGACCCTCTTCTCGAAGCAAACGAAGATCATATTTTATTTTCTCATACTTCATTGCGAACATATAAACAACCAACCAGAGCAACCGACCAATCTCAAAATCGGATAAACGTAATAGTAATCGATCGATCAATCAAATTTTATTAGAGAGAAAGAGAAAAGGATAACATTCTTGATCTTCCTTCACACCTCGATTCGATCGCGTCAATGGAGGAAGAGCCCTACACACCATCGAAGAGGAAGCAAGACGGAGCGGTATCTCGATTTTTCAAAGGAATATTCCGAGGCAATGATGACTTGGAGAATCGGCTTCAGGTTCTCTCCAAAGAGGAGGCATCCGTACGCGCCAGGATGAAGAAGCGCGCGCGATCCTGTCGCCACGTGGCGCGCAATGTCGTCGCGGTTTCCACGTCTCTTGAGGTACTTCCTTTCTTTCTTTCTTTCTTTCATGCTTGTGTCAACCTGAGTTCAATTTTGTTTTTTATTCTTTTATCTTTGGGGAAAATGATATGATATTTGTTTGTTTAAATGAAAATTTGTAGGTATTAGTTGTTTTAATTGCTATAGTTGTTGGAAGAAAACCGGAATTGAGCTGGCAGGTTAGGTCTGTGAGATTTCTTTCTGTGGTGGTTGTGCCAGCATTGGCTGCTCTAGCTTATTACATGCTTACACGCCTCATAAATATATGTAATTCTCTCTCATCTACTCATCCTGGATTTTGAGTTGTGGTTTACTGAGAGCTAACTTGGTTGCACGTTATTTATCACGCATGAGCCCAAGAAAAAATTATTGAGGCAATGCACTCAGGGGCGGAGCTAGAAAATTGATATAGAAGTGGCTGAATTGAGAGTTGAGACTGTTATATAATTTGATTTTATGAGGGTGGCAAAGTAGGACTGTTAATTAACAAAATAACGAGGCCTAAAGAAAAAATATATATATTTTTTTAAATTGCTAACCTCTAAATTCCACCCCTGAATGCACTCCGTATTGGAAATTTGGAATAAATAGTTTTTCCTTTGGTTTATCAAAAAAGAAAATAGAAGTTATGCTTTGGAGCGAGCTTACTGATGAAATGGTTTTGTGATCCTCTGATAAATTTTCATGCTAGAAAACATGATAATAACTGAAACTGGTATAGTAGTTTAATTGTGCTTGTTCTGTTGTTCAGTTAATGAGAGAGACAAGGACACATTGGAGAGGCTGCGGGAAGAAAGACAAGCCAAAATAGACGAGCTAAAGGAGACAACAAATTATTACAGAACCCAACAGCTCATTCAGGTTGGGTAGCTGAACCATCTTAATTTGAGAAATTGAAATCCTTGATATGATCTAAACCATCATAGAGTCAATTACCAGGTGTTAATGTAATGCAAGTTTCTGGTATATATACTGGTCCAAGATCACACTACCAAAATAGTCTGGCACACTACTAGCTTTGAGTAGCAATCTTTTTCTATTCCTCAGTAAAGCCTGAAATCAGTCCAAAATTAGAGAAAACACAATCCAAAGTAACGATTATTGTTATTCAATATAGAAGACGGTACCATCCATTACAGGTACCAGTATCTGTATGAAATGGTGTTCGCGTATTACAATTGTTGGCTCAACTGGACATAGACAACAAGACGTGGTACTTGAGTGTAAAGAACCCATAAAACCAGCAATCTATTCTATTGCTAAAGTTTGGGCAGGTATTGACACATGTCACCTGAAATTTTGCAAACCCTTTCTAATAAAAATAATCTTTATTGCACCAGAGATATGACCTTGATCCAGCTGAAAAGGCTGCTGCTGCAGCAGTACTTGCTTCCAAACTCGGTGCTGACTCTGGACTGAGGCTCTCCATAGGAGACGAACCCAATGCAGTGTCAAGTCCGAAGCTACACTGCAGAAGATCGATTGGTCCAGTTCTGGATTCAATTGAAGAGTCGTCAAATGAGTTTAGTGAGACTGATGATATTGAAGAAAAAACTCAGAAAAAATTGGAGAAATATAAGGTTGCAGGCGGTAATAGTGAGGGGTGGTTGGCTCAGATTGCGGCTTTGTTGGTAGGAGAGCATCCATCCCAATGTTATGCACTGATTTGTTGCAGATGTCATATGCATAATGGTATTCAATGTACTTTTGCCTTTAATTTTTCTATTTTGCACTTCATTTTGTGCTTTACTGTAGTTCCACTGCAGTTCCGCCTTGGATTATTTAACTTGCCACTATTCCTTCTAGTAACACCTCTATTGCTGCACATGTCTATACTGGAGCTAGGTTCAAACACTATTTGCAGCATTCCAAATTTCTGATGTTGCAAAATTTAGATAATTTTTATCCAGTTTGATGTCTTTTCTCTTTATGGATTTAGCAAAAGTAACTTGTTTTTGTTCTCTTCACATGTAACTGTGGCCTTTGGCATTACAAATTTTTTTTCAAATAAAAATAAAAATTTGGGAGCCAACTTGCCTTGTGTGTGTGTTTGGATTTAGATCTGTTGTGCATTGGGATTACAAGGATTGCCAAATAAGAAGAGTAGATGTGGGATTCTTGTGATTATTAATATGGGAGATTTAACTCCCATCTTTACCCCAAAAAGAAGAAGAAAAGGTCCGATTGGGTTTAACATCTATTCTGTCTTTATATAACGTCAAATAGATGGTATGACTCCCACATTGATCGAGGACTAGAAAAATAGTTTGGTTATGTTGTTGAGAACTCCGGAAGGACAGATAGGTATGTTTGGATGGAAGGGCGGATTATTGGAGCTAGTGGCTAAACCACGGGTTCATAATAATCGCAGACCCAGCAAAATGTTGGGTTAATGAAATAGCAAGAGTTAACTCGGTAACTCAAATATTTCGAGTGACCATCCACTCACATAAATACAGAATAGTAGTCAATTAGTACTATTCTCACTTCATCCAAACTCACTAGAGATTTAAAGCAAAGCACCAAAAGTTCTATTTTTTTTTTTTTTTGCCAAGTTAGAGAAAACCTGCCCAATTAATTTCTATCCAAATGATGAATGTACAGGACTTGCAAGGAAAGAGGATGTTCCTTTTATTACATACTACTGCCCACACTGTCATGCACTAAATGGGGCTCGGCAAAATGAGTTGCAGGAAGCAAGTACTGGTACCAGCAAGGACACTCACGCAACTTCACCTGCCAAAAATGCAGTAATTAGTTCTCCTGTGGACGAAATACATCAAAAGAGTATTCAGGAAGAAACTGATGTTACTAGTAGTTCTCTGGTGGAAGAAACACAAGAAATGGGTATTCAGGAAGAAAAACCTCGTGATGACTGATGAGATTCCCGCTAATCAAGTTTTTGTAGATAACATGTTCATGTATGATTTTTTTCTTTTTCTTTTTCTGTTCTTTCTTTTTCCTTCTTAAAGCGGTCTACTGGAAGAATGAATTTGATATTTATTCCATGATATACGCTCATTGTTTAGCTGATTTTGTAAATAAGAAACTGCTTACAATTGTTGCTCGGAGAGATCTCCTTTTGCTAGCACGTCTCTTGTTTAGTTGTTTAGACTTTAGAGGGTACCATACGGTGATCAAAACAAGATGCGAACACTCAAAACAAAATCAAGAAAATGTGTTGCTATACTTATTCTGAGGTATACAAATTGCACAAACTTCGCACAAGCTAAATTAAATTTTCCTTTCCTCTTTATGCTTTTCTTTTCTCGACTTTGTTCGTCTATACTAAAAGCATATTTAACCTATATCATAAATCATAATACACAGATACTTAGGCCAACTCCATGATGTTCATATCATGAAATGCTAATCTACATAAAGAAATACTAAAAGCCATGTTGTCAAAATAGATATCAGTTACAAGAACATCAACATGCAACCAAAATAAGAAATGCTAATCTACATAAAGAAATAGATATGTGATGAGAAAACCTACAAAAAAATCATACATTAGCCGAAACCCAATTGATTTTACAGTTAGGCTTGATGGTGATCCCTTGAAAGCATGATCAATCTCACATGACACGTTTGCCATACTAAATCCTCCATATTTACACGCTCAAATTCTTGCAAAGTTTACATTGTTCATCTAGTCATGTTCATACAGTTCTCGTCTATAGCATGCAGCTCAGAAAACAATAATTGAAAAAATACAAATTTAGTCCCTAAAATTTTTGACCTCGCCTCTGACAAAAGCTTCATTGATTCATTCAGTTATAACAACTAGGTTCTGCTTGCAAGTTGCATAACGTTTGAAAGCATCTATTAAATTCAACAGCCCAGATGTAAAAGAAGTATCTGAAAGTAGGGGGGAAGAACTCCAACAAGAAGTTCAAGTCGAAGTTATAGGGACTAAATTTGTAAATTAACCAATAACAATGCACAAAAATTTGTTTTGGTACTTGAACAAACGTCATAAAGAAAACTAGCAATGTAAAAGGGAGGCTCATATAGAAAAAAAAAATGTGAAAAAGAAACTACATCACACTGTCATGCCTGGAAACAGCTCCTATGTAACTTTCTCATTTGCTGTAAGTGGGTCTACCGCAAATTCACCTATACATCTCTTAGAGGAGTGGCCCAATGTTCTTATAAAACCTCAACTTCTTGGTTCCTGCTTCATGTGGAGTATACTTTGGCCCCCATATGAAACCTTCAAGATAAGAAAAATAATTTAAAGCAATTTTACATTTTATCCTCTTTTGCTAATATTTTTTCTTAGTTTTTAATATCTGACATATTTCTGCTTAAAAGCAATAATTCAATTAACTAACCTTACGATTTGAATGCCTTTTTAACTTCTTCACCACAAAAAGATCATTAAACTAAAAGTGCCAGCTTATGCTGGTAGCTTTTGAGATACAGCCTGGATATGTGGTCGGTCATGTACATTTCCCATGATTTTACATAGCCTGACCCAAGCCAGGAAAGGAGGGTTATGATCGGCTTGGCGAGCCAATGTAAAAAAATATAGTCATTCTCACAGAATGAAACCCAATAGAAGGTTTTATATTACTCTGATTGGGTTTCATCTCTAGCCTACCCTTGTTTGGGATTACAGACTTTCTTGTTGTTGTTGTAGCAGATCAAATAAAAAAGGAGAAAAGAAAGAAATGAAGATAAGAAAAAAAAAGGTACAAGGAACAGCCTTTCAGTTTAACTTGAATTAATAATTGTATACAGAAAAAAAGAACTCACCATCCTATTGAGTTGAAAAACTGAATTGAGGTTCTCTTCGTTCATAGAAATACTCATCGGAGGCATCCGGCACATTATTCCGGGCGTCTCACTCATTCTGCTTAGTAATTAAGTATATTTTATTATCAACACTTTGAAATGTCACATAAGAAAAGACCTATTTTCAGCATTGCCAAATTTTGTTTGTTTCTTCCCAAGTTCATTACACTTCTCTTTTTGCCAGATCAGAGAAAATGATCCCAAATTTCTACTAGCAGAAATGAAAAAGTGAAGATCTCAATTTCTGCTATCATGTGAAAAAATTAATCACCAAAGGTCTAAAGGGAGATCCATACCTATTCAAAACTGCCATGATGTTGTTACTTGTGCGGACAAATAGATCTGAGTTCTCCTGCAACTGTACAAAGTCGCAATATTAAATGAAAGGAAATTAAAAAAGGAAGAAGGAAAACCATCTCAGCATAATTATTTAAATCAAGCACAACAGTAAAATTTTCAAGACATCAGATAAAACTAGGAAATATCATTAGAAATTAATGAGTTAACTGTTTCACGATTATTGGTGAAATGCACCTATAATGATTTAGTTGGTACCATATGCTGTTAACAATGGCAAATAAAAAAGTGAAACTACTTAAAATTTGTGGTGCATTTTCTTTTAGGAAAATTGTACTTGAAGATGTGCCCAAAACAGACTGCACAAAATAACAAAACAAAAAATAGCGGTGACGATGGAAATATAGGAAATAATTATAATTATATATATGAAAATGCACACCTTAAATGTCCCAATATTAGCTTCTATCTGTCTGAGTAAGGTATTGTTTTCCTCAATGAGACACTGGGTTGCACTATCTATAACTGGACCTGCAAGAAAGGAGGGCACTTCTCTCAATAAGCATTAGTGTTTTATGAAAATTAGACCAATTTAGAGTGAAAAAAAATATTCATCAGATATTTCAAAACAATAACCTTCACTAGCGGGATAAGGACAATTCTGGTTGGTGAAATGCAACGAGAGAGGAAAAGGTGATAATTCATGTAGTGAAGCCATGTTGCCATTAGAGGTAGAGGCCAACATTTTATCCTGAAATTTGAGTTCAAATTAAAAAAGAAAAAGAAAACTTAGATGAATTCACCACACTTCATAAAAGGTGGGATCCTGCTGCATGGAAAATTACCTTCATGTCCCGCATCTTTTTCCCTGTGTAATGATCTTCGGGTTTTCGTCTTTTATTGCCTTCTTTGCTCTGATTGAAATATAAACAACGTAACCATCAAGATGAACAATATACTTCTATATATCTGCACAACATAAATCTAAACAGACAGAGAACTTGTTCTAATTTCTGAAAAAAAGAAAGTGCACAACAGTCAGCGATATTAATGTGATTGGAAATATATATTCCATTTAGTTAAATATAGCACTCAGGACAAAGGCTTTTAATTCACGCCTGAAGCACCATTTAAAAAATTAGTTGAAAGTCATTAATTAAAAAAGTTTATAAGAAATGATTTACCGTGTTCCACCAGCACCTCAATGCGACATCCCTTATGGTCTTTGTAGGAAGCATGGCAGCTATCTTTATGTACTTCATTATTGTTGACTCGTATGCATATCTGAAAATGTTTACCATTTTTTCTAAAATTATTAATCAGGATCCAAATTACATTATATCAGAGATATAACTTCTCCATTATTTTAATTTCTTAGCTAATGCATCCCTAACAAAATGGCGCCATTAAGTATGTCTAACAGCAATTACTTTCCTTTGGTTGTATTAAATAACCTGAAAAGCAACTTTGTGAGAGTCTTCATACCAAATTTCTTGATTGACCAAAATCTCATTTGTCAAACTGAATATAGCAATATTCTTTACATGTCTTATCACTATCCACATTGGTATCCATGTTAATAATATGCAACAAATTGACAAGATGCGAAGTAACAACAAAATATCCTTATCCCAAATTACTTCAACAAACTAATGGGTTTATCTACTTCTTTGCTGGATAATTATTCATACCTTAAAAAGACAATAATTCAAAGTAACAAAGATACCATAGGAACAGTTCTCATACAATCCATAGGCGACTTTCATAAAAATAATACAAAAAATTGTTCCATCAATGACACCCAAGGTTAAAATCTAACATTTTGATGCGATCATATTAGTGATATTAATGTTTGGCATGGCTCGTGGCCTTCAATTCAAAATCTTCTGGCTCTTCTAGTAATACAACCTAAAGTTAGTTTTAAGCCTCAGTTGCACAACAACAAACATGTGTACATACCTGACAAGCCCTTCTTTAAGAATGGCCAATTCACTATCAGACCAATCAGTTGGCGAACCTGTAACGAACTTGAATTTCTGAATGGTCCCGCTAAATGGGTCGCTTGACGAACTGCCTGCTTGACCAATAGCAGGACCCGGCATGTTGCTGATGAGGTTGGAAGAAGAATTTGGAGAGAGAAACATACTCATGTTGCTACCAGCACGAGGTGCACCACTGCCACTCATTCCTCTGGGATTGTTATTCATGGTACCAGACTGGAACGATACCATGTGTTGATTGTAGAAAGAGGGGATAATCCCATGGTGAAACCCCATGCTAGAATCAGTCGCCATTAGTTAATAGTTTATAGCTTAATATGTTAGTTCCCCGCTTTTGGGAGAGAATTTAGCTAACAATACCAACAAAATTATAATATCTTCACAAAGGATCGAAATTGAACATCAAATTTGGCCAAAGCAACATCTGAGTCGATGTAAACCCTAGAGATCTCGTTTGAAACCTGAATGAGAAAAAAGAAGATAAATCAAACAGGAAAGATCAGATCATTAAAATTGAGTGTTCAAATCAAGCAACTCAATCAAAATAAAATTAAACTAATGCTTGAACAATTAGTATTAAAAAAGCACAGTCGCAACGGCAAGGATCGCATTTGCACACACCAATTCGAGTAAAACAAAGGAGTATTAGTATAGCAAAGGGCATAAAAAGGAAACTACAAACCAAACCAGTGTTTACATAAAAGGAAAGAAAATACCACGAAGCTAACCTGGTCCTGTACAGTACTTCCACTCTGCAAGAACAGATGGAGAATCGATTTCTCCAGTTTCGTGCAATTCTCCTGTAGAAGGATCCAAACGAAAGGCCTTCCCTTCCAGTTCCAGAGACGACAGAAAGAGAGATAGAGAGAGAGAAAAGAGAATAAAATAATCCAGAAACTATGAGCTCTCCAGTTCGATACCCAATGGTAGCATTAGATGCTCAAGCTTGACAGTTTGATATTTTTTTGGTCGATTTTACCCTAAGGTTCAATCCTTCCTCCTCCCCTTTGCCCCTTTGGCCTTTGCCTTTTATTTTATTTTTACCCCTCTTCTTTGTCAATTTCTTCGTCCTAGCCTACGGGCGTACATTCAAGTCAAACGATACGAAATAATTGGAGCATCTATTATCTAGAGAGAGCACTAAAGCTGTATCTAAATTTCTGTCAAATAGTATTGTTGTGAAAAAATTGAAAATAAACTGAGATTATAATTTGGGAATTGAGAGGTATCAGGTATGCAAATGCAAGTAGGAGACGTGTTCGTTAATGTGATTAAAAAATAAATTACAAGTACAACCTAGTAATTAATAAAACAAGTGCCATCACTTCACATCAGTCGTAGTACGCCGTGACCAGGCAAGTACACTAATAAATGTGCGCCGCGCCCATCCCGCTCCCACTCCGCCTATCGCCTACTTTAATAAGAGCTTTAGTCACAAAACTGCCCTTCAACTTTCCTACAATTACCAACTGCCATTTGGCGGCAAATGTCAGTTATAAAATGCATCAAGGACTCCGTTGCAATCAATCCAAGCCGCTCATTAGTCAACGGCTGTGATTGATCCAGTGAAGATCCGACGATGGAAATTAAAAGACAGCTTGGCGTGGGATTTACCAAACCGGGTTTGGGTAGCAGGGTGGATCCGCTTTGAATCAAATTTGGGTTCAAAGGGTCCTATAAATCCAAATTGGATTCAAAAGACTACGGATCCACTGTGTTCTTGTGGGTTTGTGGATAGGAATAAGGAATCTGGAATCTTTTCACTACTCTCAGAAGAATTTCATAATGAATCTAAATTTGGATCGGATTAGAAGTGATAATCTAAGATTACTAAAAAATGTTACAAATGACCGGAAACGTTATTAACAGTAGCGTTTCTAAATTTCATCCAATCTTTTATTATTTTCTTTTGTTTTATTTTTTGTATGAGTCCCACTTTGATGCAGAAAATATTGGCGCTATTGTTAGTCGCGTCTCTAAGAAGTTGAAATAATTTTGAAACTTTCAGAAAAGTTATAGTTGAAATTCATTTAGGAACGTTATTATTAATTACGCTCTTTTTTCTAAAAAATTGGAGAAAAAGACAAGTAGAAAAAAGAAAAAGTAATAAAATAATCGAAGAAATTTACGGACGCTATCGTTAATAACGCTTCCGGTCATTTATAAAAAAACTCAGAAACTTTGAACTATTATATATAATCTGATTTATTATTGAATCCTTTATGAAAATTTCGTGTGCTCTCTAACAAAGAATATTCTTCGATGGAACAAAATTACAAAACAATGGATGAGGTCGCCAATAATTGAGATCCTTTGGTGCACAGTTATTGGCTGCATCAGACCACCAGTGTTTTAAATATAGTAATTAATCGGATGTGGCCGATTAATTATAATTTTACGAATAATTTATATTTTCTTAAATGATGTATATGTATATATGTATATATTCATAATTCATTAAAAATAATTAATGTATCATTCAGTATAAGAACATTAGTATCATTTAAGCTATTGATTATGGCGCATGGCCGCATGCTTTGTTGCTATTTAATTTATTTAAAAGGTATATACAAAACTTCAACACGCATCATTTAACTTCATTCGTTCTTGGCAAAATGCGCTGACAGTACTAAATGAGCGTTACATTATACAGTACTTCAACACGCATCCGAGTTTAAAAAATTCATTATCGGAGGCTTACAACGCACGGTCAAATACAATTTAAATTCAAATTTGAAAATAAATATTTCACTAAGGCTTCAAATTTGACAATACTTTCTTTTTCTAAAATTTTATGTCTTACTATTATATTATATTAGACAAAATTTGACATCCGACGTTGATATATAGTATATGGAACCGGATCTCCTGCTCGTAAATTCCTGCTTGCTTCCTGCTTGTTTCGATTTGGACCGTTCAAAATTCATCTAACGGCCAAAGCATCTGTCTCCTGAATCAAATCACAGCCGTTCGTGACGATCGAGCGGTCGGATCGAAGACAAGCAGGAAAGCAAGCAAGGATTTACGAGCAGCAGATTCGGACCCATAGTATATACGTATCGAATAGCTGACTGATTGATCTGCCGCTATATTCGCGATTTTTAAAACACTAGGTTGCACTATTGACAAGATTGAGGTCATCTATTGAAGTATAAAACAAACTTTCAACAATATTTACCAAGCTTTTCTTATGTTGATCTTGATTTGTAGAAGTGTTAAAATCTGATTGTAACAAGCTTTTCTTATGTTGATCTTGATTTGTGGAAGTGTCAAAATCAATTTTCCAATTTTCTTCTCGATTTTTATATTTTACCTCAGAAATTAAAAGGTCGAATATATTAGAACAAAAGAAGGGATCAAATGCCTATGATTTTGATGCATCATCGGTGCCCACAAAATTAAATTTATTTAAATATTTTAAAATTCTTAAATATTAAAATTAATTGATTGAATATTTCATATATATTATATTGTACGTGTAAAGAAATATTACATCATTTTAATTTTATTCCAATAGTCATCAAGAGCAAACAAAATCAACAATTCAAATTAGACGATTTAACCATCCTTTTTTATAGACATGTGTTTAAGATGATTTAAAATACATCTAATGATTTACATTTCAAATTCAAGGTCAAACCAAAAAAATAAGCACAACGGACACCAATGAACATGGACATCAAATATCTGACCAATTTGTGATATATATAGGACAATAGATTAAGAAAAAAAATTATCAATGCATTTATGATAAACTACATAGAAACTACTTTTTCAGTTCTTATCTTTAAAAAAAATATTGGTCACTAATGAATGCAGTGCAGACAATTGCTTTTAGAATCCCTTTTTAAAACCTTGGTTTCTTGACGTGTTTAAACTTGAAAGCATTCACGCTTGATGTTGTAAAAGTTGAGTGCAAGATGTCAGTATAACAGTGCACAATATTTAAATAACACACTTAGATACAGAGTTACAGACTAATCTGTAAATATGCAAACCTTAACTGGGAAAAATAGCAGTTGAGATTTACTGTGTTAGATTATTTTAGAATCTGACATTTAACAGCCCATCAAAGATCAAAGGTGAGCAAAGAGCAAGAAGAGAAACTGAGCTCTAGGTTTCATTAACTTTGACCTGACATCGTGACTATGGCTGTCAAACGTCAAAAACGGCAGCGGAACAGGGCACTTCTGTTTCGCTGACGGAACAAAAAAATCCTTCCGTTTCGCATGAAACAGCGATTTCCGCGAAAATTGCACTGAAACGGAACGGATTTCACTTTCGTTTTCGTTCCGTTTCGTTGACGGAACAAAAAAATCTCTTCCGTTTTCGTTCCGTTTTGAACGAAACGGAACGAAAAAGTCCGAAACGAACGGAAACATCCGAAACGAAATGATATTAACAGCCCTACAAACAAACCTCATGACTAGACCAATAAAGGGATAAAGATCCACCGAGGCCGAGCGCATGCGCGCACGTGAGCTCATTTTGGTTCGTCGGATGCAAAGTCGCAGCCAATCACTGTGTGAAACGTGGCAGTTCATTACTGGATGGAAATGGCGGCACAAAGTATGCAAATTGCTCAAGACTTTTTGTTGCGGGGATGGTGTGGCGATAGGTGATGCTTCTTTGTAACTTTGTATTGTTCGCAAATTTTATTATGATTTCTTTGTGTTATTGTGTATGAACTAAAATGTTGCTAAAACAACTAGGTGAATGACATTTTTTTCTCGTTAAAGTTCACAGTTGATAATATCACAAAAGGCTTAATGTGCCGACTTCTTTTTACAAACCAAAAGGTATTATTTAAATCATTTTGCAATTATTTACTCTAAAGACAAATGAGTTTATAACAATTTGCACATGGATCATCTGATCAAAACCAAATGTATGTTTTGAATCAAACCACAAAAATATATGAAATGAAATTGAGGTATAATTTGCGTTTCTTTTAGTTGGGGACTGCCAATGAGATATTCCCAGTTGGCCAGTTAATGAAAATATCCTAAAAATTGCATGGGACTATGGGAGGATAACAACAATGGATATGAAAAAAAAAAGAACTACATACATTGCAATAAGAAACTTGCTACACTCAAATCACACGGAAGATAACTTCACACAGTTTACACAATATCCGGATAAAATTATTAACTGTAATTATATAATTAACTTTTTTTATAGCGACAATCACAAATTAGTAAATTATCATCAAATTAAATGCCCCAGAGAAAATTTACAAAGACAAAGTTTGGATCAAAAATTTAGGAGCCTCGTCTCTCATCTAATTGTTGAATTTAACATTTAGATAAAATAAGTTTTGTCAAGTCTCTCTCTCTCTCTAAATAGTACAGTACAAAAACTCTCTCTACAAAAAATACGGAAAAAGAAAAGTAAAGAAAAGAGGAGAAGTGAGACCATTGGTAAACATCTCCATCGCGTTTTTCATGGTATTGTCGAGTAAAATACTAAAAAAATCAGCAACAAGAAACTTACTCTATTGGGAGATCTTGCAGCCACCCTACTGTGGAGTTGTGCGCACAAGATAAGAGATGATTTCATAAGGAGAAGGACTGCAGAGCATCCGGATCAAGTTCAAGTTCAAGAAACAACAATCATGGAACAAGGTAATGCTTTCGCTCCAGTTTACGATTCTCTAAGTGGTTTTAGGATGAAAAACTTAGACTAATCAATTGGTATTAGAGCCAAGTTGATGAGAACCATAAAATTGTGTTCTATGAAAAGTGTTGAAATTCACAATTAATAGAAATTTCTTTTTCTCGATATTTTTGAATTCTAAATACTGTAAAAATATGAATTCGTGAAAATTTTACTAAAGAATGTGTTGGTACTTAGTATTACATATTCTTGAATTTTGGAATTTTTGGTTTATTTTCAAGAATTTTACGAAATTTATTTAATGGTGATATTGAGGTTAAGTAAATTTAATTAGTAATTTTTATCACGAGTTTGCGTCAGATTCAATTTTGAATCGCTCGTTTCTTCAATCGCAAATTAGACTAGACGCGGTGGAAGTAGACTCGAATATCTACAGCTCGATGACTTACGGCGATAAAAAAACTTAATTACGATCCAAACGAGCACAGCTGAAGTTATTACAAAACTTACCTAAACACAACAAAATTCATGAATTAAAATACAACCCAACTGATCTGAAAAAATAAAAAATAACATTTATAACCCTGAATTCAAATCTTTGACAATAATGACTATATTTAAATGTTCGCGTTTGCATGTTAACATCTAGACGCATGCGTTCAGAGATACTTATAATTTCTTTTTGTTCTGTTTGCATTTCTAAGTGCTCTCTTAATGCATGAGTTTAAATAACACGTATGATCATAAATTATAAAATAGGATCATTATCGTGAAAGATTTTATTTCAGGATCATATATGTTATTCTTTATTTTTTCAAGTTAGTTATAAAAATAATTCATATTCAACTAAAAAATGGACGGTATTCGTAATACCGTCCATTTTACCTTTTTCTGGACGGTGTTCGCAACACCGATCTTTTCTATTTTTCGAGCTTTCCAAATACTCTTTATATTTAAAAATAATTTATTTATTTAATTTCTAATAATAAAAAATCGGAAAACCCTGTGTTGGGACTAGAATCTAGAGGTGGCAGAACCCATCCGACCCGAGAAACTTGTCTGATCCGATCTGAAAAATCCTCCTGATTCGATCTGAATTCGACTCGACCCGATATTTTGATAAGTCAAACTAACTCGAACCCAATCCGACCCGACCTGAGGCAACATGTAACTCGAGATGAACCGACACATGAGCAATTTGACCCGACCCGAGATGACCTGTAATTCGAGATGGCGCGACACGTGAGGATCCGAACTCGACCCGACCCAAGACGAACCGTAATCCGAGATGAAACGACACTTGAGGATCGAGCCCGATCCGACCCGACTTGACCTGATACAACTTGTAAATCGATTTAATCATATTTTGCCTATATCATAATCTAATTTTACTAACAAACATTAGAGAAAATCAAGGTTTATTGATTTAATAACACAATTCAATAACGTGGTTCGATCTTGTCCGGTTGAACTTAAACTAAAAATAGTACTCGAAAGTTGTCGGTTCAACCTGACCCCGAACCCAACCCGATCTCGCCCGAAGCAACCTAAGACTCGAAAGTTGTCGATGCAGCCCGACTCAAAAGCCGACCTGATCTCGTCCGACCCGATTCGTTATCCGAAAAAGACCGATGCGACGCCACCCGACCCGTGACATAAAAGTTTTCGACACCTAACGACCCGAAACCTGACCCGACCTCATCCGACCCGACTTGCAACTCGACATTTATCGACAATCAAACTAACCTGACCCGATCCAAACCGGACCGACCGATCCAACTTGCCACCTCTAGTTAGGACCTAACTTTGATGACCTGTTTAAAATTTATTTATATTTATAAGAGAACATAAGAAAGTGGTGGTCTCATAAAATCCGGTTAGTGGAGACAACGTCTCATAGCCTACTGTCATGCCTTTAGGAGGAGAAATGATTGATTATTATTTGTACCTAAAGGACGGCAATATAATACTACTACTACTACTCATGCTTCCCTGCTTTTGCAACTAGAATTTCAGCCTTACAATCTTACATCCATTAAATTACACGTATAACCTGTCACCTATGTAAGCATTATGTCCAGGAAGTATGAACCTCTTGCAAGTTGGAACTGGTCCTGAAAAAAAAAAGATATATATCAAATATATATGAGCAGTACATGCATATGTACCACAGTACCAGCTCAAGTACATATATAAACAAGTAAACAACCAAACAAGTATAATAATATTATTGATAATACCCAATGATGGGTTCAACTTTCGGTATGATAATTCATTGACTAGTGAAGGTGCAGACTAATTTTGTGATAAAACGATGTTTAGTGTATAATTTTGTGAGTGAAGTCCCTTTTGGAACTATTTGCGGGGTGTCTCCATTTGTGATAAAATGGAGAGAAAGACTTACCAACAGAATATTATCCCTCTACGAAGAGGAATATAAAAAATAGCATTGTCCAACTGAAGCAATCATTATTCATTAGTACTAAGCAAGGGAAAACAACTGATTGAAAAAGGAGAGAACATACTCATCTCCCATATTGTCTTCCAAGCTTGTACTCACATAATTAACAACAATAATCTAATTGAAAACACAACTTATATATGTATTCTTCTCTTTTCCATTTATTTATCTGTCGTATTTTAATTTCACCTACTTTCTCTCCTTTCATCTCCGACGATCAATCTGACCTAGGGGTGTAAATACTATATAGTAGGGATATAATTCACTCCGCTCCGAGTTATCACAAATATATTATTCCTATACGTAAATTAAAATATCTATATTTGTATCCGCTTCGTATTCGAAAAGATTATATAGATATGCATACGGATATGATTTGAATTGTTAAAATAACATGGATACGAACTATCCGAATGCGAAATAATGTGATATACTATAAGAATTTCATTGGCAAAATAGTATTAAATTATTAATATTTTTATTTATGCATCTTAATTTTTAATATATTATGAATATATTCACATACTTCTATCAAATTTGATAATATAAATTTTAATTTTATTATTTTAAATAATTATTTTAATTTATGTGTATATTTATTTCTATTAGATGCAAGATTCTCAATATCGCATAACAGTTCGAAGCAGTGCAAAGTCATTTAGCGTTTAGCGACGATATAATGATGATAAACTACAATATTACCAATTCTACAAGCACACTTTTACAGCATAATGACAATTTTTTTCAAGTGAAATTACTAATATAAATTAAGTATAAAAATTATACATCCATGCTAAATGAATTAAGTCTAACGCCAAATGAATTGAATTAAGTCTAACGCCAAGTGGTCGGTGCTTGATCATCAAATCTCACATACGAACGATTAAAAATTTGATTTATCACGCTTAATAATTTCTTTATATCAAAATCTTGTGGGATACCCAAATTTTCTATTTTTAGAATTTTTAAGTACATGTTTTGGATTTTTGAAAATGGCTCCAAAATAGTAATAAAATATTCAATGTTTATACATAAAATGTGTCACTTTCAAAAATCCAAAACAATTAATTAAAAAGCTCTAAAAATAGAAAATTTTGGTATCCCACAAGATTATGATATAAAGAAATAACGTAAAATTTTCAGACTATTAGCAAAAAAAAAGATTATTAGCCAAAATAAAGACGTTTTTTCCACTATACATTATATCGGCGGTAAATAACGTAAATCGTCAAAAATGGATATATCGTCGATAACCACTGGTTCTTGTTTCAAAGCAGTTAGAAAGCAGTGAGAAGAAGTTTATGGAGGATAATATTATGTTGCTATTTATTAGTCTGTTCCTTGAAAAAGGGAAACTTTTTACAAATGCCCGCAAAGTATTCTTTCCCCCATACTTTTTTACAACAGAAAAACAATAAAAACTATTACTAAGGTGAATCAGTGATAGCATCTTATCCTCGTTTGTGCAAATTAATACTTTGTTATTGCACTAGATCTGGAATCCTTCCTTCCTTATCTGGCATTGGCATTGGCATTGGCATTGCTTGAGAGAAAATATTTATATAATCCAATTGAGATTTGAGATGGGGTCCCCCGTCCCCATCTCATAAAATGATAAAACTAGTTTACACTTGAGAAATTAATTAGCGTCACTTAGGACCAGAAATAACAATTATGTTTCCAATGCCATTAGTAATCCATTGTTAATGTAATTAGGAAATTAAATGAGCCTGTACTATACATCGTTGAATTCAATTGGGCTTCATTTAGGCCTTTTGTCGTGCAGAGATAAATAATATAAATAAGCCCGTATAACTTCAGTTGGTATTTCTCAGCACCTTAATAATAATGAACAAGCATTCGTAGTAAGACATCAAATTCTCAAGGCATTTTTTAATATGGGATGTAGTTTCATTAAATGTTAGTTGTGTGTGGATATTTGCACGAAGGCTGATCTCAATCACCTGATATTTTTATACTTTATCTAAATTATAAGATTCTGGTAATTATATAAAAGTTTCTGTAGTGTTTTGCATCATGGCATGGCATGCCAATTTTGTGTCTTAATTAGTTAACATTCCTATTGTACTGTTGTCTCTATTTGATTAACTTTAACCGAACACTACTATATATAACTTATTCTTGTTATTGTGGTTGTTGTAGCTTTTGCTCTTGCATTTGTTCTTGCTTTTGGTATTGTTCTATTTCTTTTATTGCTACTAGGAAATGCAACGCGGCTACGCCGCATCTTGAAAGATTTTTTTGTGTTAAATGATGTGTAATCTCGCATAAAAAACATGCATGTATCATATAAATTGATAAAATTACAGTTATGCATTAATAAATGTTTATTATATATATTTTTTAAATAAATTGATGTTACGTAAATATTAGTGTTAATAGTTTTAAATGTGTCTATAATATTAACTTGAATAAAAACTATAGTCTTCTGGCATTGATTAAAAAATGTTACGTGAGAAAAGAAAGCAAAACAAAAACTATAATCTTCTGAAATCCTACAACTATAGTCTTGACATTGATAAAAACTATATGTGAAGTTGAAGCTGTACAAAAGTTGATTCCTTAAGTCGATACAAAAGTTGCTCAATTCGCCTTCAACTGTACAAAAATTTACCATTAATTATCCTCCAATTAAGTATTAGTTATCTGCAAAGTAAAAATAATCTAAGAATAATTTAAGCTTGCTCTCAAACGTACAAGTTGAAGCTGCATTTAACAAATGTGATCAAGTCAAAAAATCATAATTACTTTAAAGCTCAACTTAATAACGCAAAAAAAAAAACAAACAAAGCATTTCGCTTGTTGATATTGAGATGTCAGCACAACTAAGGAAGCAAAGATGTTTTCATTTTACTTCATTGCGATCCACCAATTGTTCAATCTATTGCTTGATCCAATCTTGTCCTGCAATAAATCAATCACCATCGTAATATAAGATTAACAAAAAGTTTATAATAAACTGATTTTGTTTTTGACATTAGACCTAACTGCAATTTTCTGACATTTTTTTATATTTGTAGTAACAACTTCGTTCTGATACCAAATTATCTTTGAAGTCAATTATAGACAGTAGCGCCAATCACTTAAGAAATTTAATGAAACACCTAACGTGTAATAAAATTATCACGTTGTTACCTCATCCAACTACATAATTAAAATGATAAAATATGATTAGAAGTTTAGAGAATAAGATCAGTAATGTACCTGCTGAAATCAACTTATTCCTCCAAGATGAGTTTGTTCCTCAGTTACCAATTCTGTGAATATTTTTATCAATGTCTCATATCAAATAAAAAATGAATCTTTATGCAAGTCACAGCTCCATGTTTACCTCAATATATTAAATCACATAAAAATAGAAAAAATCTCAGTGTTGCTCACCTAAAACTCCTAGAGAAAGATGGTTATTGAACTATTTTGTTAAATTCATTTCACCATTTCTAAGGCACAGGTGCTTGTAATGGTGCTGCATAAGTTGAATAACAACCTATTGTAGTAACGTTGAACTGAATTTAACAAAATATTTGATCAATTACAACTTTCTAGGAAAAAACTATGGAATTACGATTTGATATGTTGATTGATCTGAAGCATTAATTTGAGACTTTAGTTCTTCATTATCGTCTTACACAACTGTTATTAAAGTCCCTCATCGCCATCCTTCATTGTTCCTACTCTTTGCTTCCTTATCAATGATCAGAACTGTCAGATTTGTCGGTATACTCCAACTTCCCCTTCTCTTTCACACACTGTAAAACAACATAAAAAGACATGATGATTGGAAACGTAGTTCGGCGAAGTGCATTTAGTTGAAGAGTATAAATAAATGACATTTCATTAATACATCTAAAGCAAAATATCTAACCTAATACTCTAGCTATGTACAACAATCTAAACTAATATCAATGTAATTTTTATTTTTTGACCAATTAATAGATACAGATGTAATAAATTCAACAAACAATGAAGAATCAAATTATTTGTCAAGCTTTACTTACTGAAATAAGCCCTTTCAAAATTACAGCCTTAATGTTCGGAATTAGAGCCCTTAAATTGATAATTGATGCTTGAACAAATATTTCTTCCATATTAATTTATGCTTTTCAAATGAGAGAGAGAGAAAGACAGAGAGATAGAAACATAATTATGACATCGATTAGTATCTCACCATACCTTTAAGTGAGAAATGAAGTATGGATAAACCTGGTTATGGCATGAATTCAGCTACGTTCATCTTGCTTACCCCTTACGTGATTGCTTCCATTATTGTTTATCTTCACTCGACGATTTGTAGGAGATAAGTACGGATGAGCCCATATCTTTTACTAGCAATATTCCAGCTGTCAAGAAATCATACCTATACTGGCAATAATATCTCAATTATTATTTATCCGGGAAGGTGCCAATAAGGTTGTCGGCTGGTAGATGCTGGGAAAGGCTTGAGTTCCTCAAACCCTTGAAAACAATATATTTAAAGTTTAAACCATATATGAAAGATACAAATTGGAATTAAACACTAATTGTAGAACATAAAATTAAACTTGACGGCATGCTCGGTGTTACTGTTAAGTTCTCAGAGAACATTTGGATTGGATATCACCTATCAGTTTAGGTACAAAAATGTCGAACTAATGGTGCAATAACATCCTGATGAAATGCACCCTGATATGTCTAACCAAGAGAAGATAACATATTACATGTTACGATAAGAAAACTATCAATCTCTTATATTTACTGATTAAAAGCATCTATATTTTGTGTTTCGCAATGCTCAATGGAGATCTTTTGTACTTTCGCTGAAAATATCCCATTTATGATAAAGATTTGAAATGATACATCTCTAATTTTTACTGAAAATATGCCTTCTACCATAAAACCCAAGCATGTCCAGCTAGCATGAGGGGCAATCAAAACCAACTTTAATATTTTTGAACTCGATTCTAAATGTTTCTTTAATAAAGAGGTACCTGAGATTAATTGTGTAGAAGAAGTTACTTCAACACTGGAAAAATTTATTTTCTGTGTGTTTTAGTAATTCTTTATTTTAACTTGAATGCAACTATCAACATGACTTCCTAGCATGTCCAGCTAGTGATGTTTCTCTCATATTTGCACAAAACAATTAATGAGGAAAAATTTTCTGAAGGGTGAAAATAGGTAAACAAAATCGCTTACTTAAATATCCTGCTGGACAGCTGGAGAGAGCCTCTTAACAATTTTCATTGTCCTATGTTTCATGTAAACCCTAGGTAAGACCTTACCAAAATATAAAACTAAATTGATTCATTTATTTCCCCTTTCCCAAGAGCTTGGTCTTTGTGCTCGGCTCCATGAAGCGTTCTAATAGTACAGTAAAAAGAAATGAAAATCAATGATCAATTACGTGCTAGTCCAAAATTGAATTCTTGTGGAAATCCTAGGAAAGCATTAATTTGAAAGGAAGATAATTTATGAAGGCGGAAGGTGATAATTTACCTGTACTCTTCAAGGCTAGTCTAGCAAAAGAGTGCTTCTCTTTAACCCCAAGTTCTCTTGTCAGATTCAATTATCACCTCTAAATCTGAAATAAGTATCTTTCAATCACAAAAGAATCAAATAATAACTTGCATCGCAACCGATGTTCTTGTATTTTTCTTATAATTTCCATGAAGTTTCAAACCCTAACATCGAATTTAATTTTTTTACCAGTAAAAAGGGCGATAAATGAACAGAGAAAATGCAAGCATGAGTAGCGACAACCTCAGTCTACTCTCTTATTCCCTTGCTTCTAGTGGGTGAGCAGAGGCGGGGGGACAGCGAAGCGTAGGAGCTGCGAAGGCGAGGTTGTGACAGGTTCACCCTTCACCCCAAAATCAAGATACAGCAAGCAATAAAATCAAGACCAGAGTTCACCCGAACCTACTACTGTACTACAGATCAAATTAAACCAGATCGAATGAGAGAGAGAGAGAGACTGACGAGATGTTGAGATTGCGAAAGAGAAAGTCGAGAATAGAGAGAGCAGAGGAGCACGATGAGCACATCAGCGAAGAGAGATAAGAGACTCGAATCTCTAGCCCTGGCGATGCGAGTAGAGGCGAAGCAGGGCCGCCTTTATTCTATTTTTTCTCTGCTTTGATATTCGCGAGAGAGAGAGAGAGAGAGGGAACAACTGGGTAAAACGAAGATGGGGAGAGAGAAAGGCGGTCGATCGGAAGAGGTTAATGCGATGGTAGAGCAATTGACAATGAGGACTGTGGCGATGAAGAAGAAGAAGAACGGGTTAGGAAAAGCTCTGCGAGAGCATTGAAGAGAAAGAGAAAAAAAATAATTCTCTACACCGATAACGAAGAAAACTGTACCACATGTGATCTCTCTAATTTTATTTACGATTCTGATTTGCAATGAATAAAAATGAATGGTTCAGATTTAATGCCTGCCGTGTCCGCGGACATGGAGGCAAATTTATCGTTTTGCGATATCATTTTTGTTTTTATTTTTTTGTTCTTTTTCTTGTTCTTGTAATTGTGATTGTTGTTGTCATTGTTCTTGTTTTTGTTATTGTCCTTGTTATTATTGTTCATGTTTTTATCGTTGTTCTTGATGTTCTTGTTTTTGTTTGTCCTTATTATTGTTGTTCTTGTTTTTGCTCTTGTCTTTGTTATTGTTATTGTTATTGTTATTTTATTTGCTCTTGATCTTGTTGTATTTTTGTTTTGGTTCTTGTTATAATATCTTTGTTCTTATTTTTGTTGTTCTTGTTCTTGTTATTGTGATTGTTATCGTCGTTGTTCCTTTTTGTTCTTATTTTTGTTCTTGTCCTTGTTCTTGTTCTTGTTATTGTTTTTAAAAAAAATATTGGTTCATGATGATTAGTTTATGCAATGCGGAGTAGTAGCAATCAAGAAGAAGGCGATTTGAGTAGTAGAATTTTGTTATTGTTATTGTTATTGTTCTTGTTTCTCTTGTTTTTGTTCATATTCTTGTTCTTGTTATTGTACTTGTACTTGTATTTGTTCTTCTTATTGTTGTTGTTATTATTGTTGTTGTTGTTGTTCTTTCTTTTCTTGTTCCTGTTCTCGTATTTGTTCTTGTTCTTATACTTTTGTTCTTGTTCTTTCTTTTCTTGTTCTTGTTGTCGTATTTGTTCATGTTGTTGTTATTATTCTTATTCTAATACTTTTTTCTTGTTTTTGTCCTTATTCTTGTTTTTTATTATTATTATTGTTATTATTGTTCTTATTCTTAATTTTGTGTTCTTGTTATTGTCATGGTTATTTTCATTGTCACTGCCACTGCCATTGTTGTTGTTATTGTTTCGGACGAGAAACTGACATAGTAAGGATGGTAGAGAGAACACAGTAATACCTGGCATGTTGATCGAGAGCCTGAAACCCCTATCTTCTTTTTCTTCAATAAAAATGACGGAAAAATGTCATTATTTATATTGCCAAATATTTTAAAAGATATTAGGAAATTATTCGAGAAAGATTGAAAATTTGAAATCACGATCGCTCCTTTTTATCGTTTCTAGTCGAATGAAAGAGAATTATTCGACATACGTAAGCTTGTTGTAAGAGGAAAGATAACAACGATATAACCAATGAAGATTTAAATATCAACTATTGAGGGAACATAACAAAAATCATGCGGCGATAAAGAAAAGCATAATTGTTGTACTAAGCAACTTCCTTGTTTTGATAATTACAAAACAAATACAATATAACATGCATTTGTTGAGATAATGTGTGTAGAGATATTGTGTGTAGGTACATAAGATGTGCAAGACAAAGCAAGACATGACAAGACGATACATCTTGGAGCATTATAGAGCCTTGGACCACTAGAACTTGATCCGTGGAAAGCATAGGATAGATTTTCTATTTCCTAGACTTTTATTTCCCGTGATAACGACTTTGAAATCAAGTCAAACAAGTCAAAACAGTGCTATATCGATACATATCGATATATCGATGTTGTGTATTGATATATCAATACATGAGATAGTCAGGGAGCTGACTAAGTACATAAAAGACTAAAAGAACCATCACATGTCCTGCCCATATCGATACATATATTTTATATCAGTTGGTCTATCGATATATCGATATCCCTACTTAGCAGACTCGAAATTTAGCTAAAGAGAATTTGTCTGAAAGACCGTCACCATTATGGGTTCAATCCATACATCGATTTCACATCGATTGATGTATCGATATATCGATATATCATATCGATATATGCGAGAAAACAATTTTCTCTGTTTTGGGTTCAATTCATACTATTTAAGGAGCTAATCGCTTTCTTCTCTCTCCAAGGAAACTATCTACACTCATTCTAGCATATTGAGAGAGATCTAAGCTTCCTTCTAGCTTTTTCCAACCATTGTCTAATCATCTATTCGAGAAATCTTTTAAGAGATTGTTTTGACTTGAGCGATTGGGTTCCAAGTGCCGAAATCTTGTGGAAAGATAATGTCGGACTCATCATCACTTTGATCTCTTCTTGGATCTTTGTTTGATCCCTTCATGGATCGTTGTTTTGGTCCTTTTTTGGATCAAGATTCATTGTTGCCTATTTGCTTTGTAAGGGAACCTGAATCCAAACTTGTAAGAACTTTGTGATAGTGTATTTCAACCCTTGTGTGAAATCTAGGAGTTTCGTGGACGTAGGCTTTGAAAGATTCAGTCGAACCACGTTACATCAAGTATTATATTTCTCTTACTTTCTCTCTTTTATTTTTTGAATCTCTTGGCAGAAGCTGCCAAGCTTTTGAATCAGTCTCTCTTTCTCTGTTTTTATTATATTATTTCAATTCTTGAAATTCTTTGATGAGTAATTATGTGAACCATTTGATTGAATTGTGTCTATTCTTGATAATCTTGGACTTCCGCATTTTGTAGAACTTAGGGGCCTATGTGCTTAACTAATTTTTGCTCGGTTTAACCCAATAGGGACCTAATTGCAAATTTCACAAATTATGGCAAGCAATTCAATTGAGCAATTCAACAAACAATTCGATTAATTCCCGAATCAAGCAATTTAAGCACAACTCAATTCAATTCACAAACAAGTCAAGCAATTAAACTAATTGAATTAAGTAAATATAAATAGAGATAAAGGAAAGAAATGCTCAATCGCGTGTTGATGGAGTTCAGCTTGCACTAACGGCCTCGCTTACGTCTTCGGGTCCTCGGCGCCCCCGCTTCTTGCGATAAAAAGTCCGTCCTGCTACACTAAACAATAATCGCTTACTTAGCGCTACAACTTCGGAATTGGGGCTCTCTTATACACACCGATGGAGCCACCAACCCTAACCCGACGCCGGACTCTATCTCGCTTACACACACTGGTGGAGAATCGAGCCGACTTTCTTGAACTCACTTACACACTCCGGTGGATCTCAAGGCAACACACACACACTCACAATCTAATAACAATTTCTAAATGGAAGATTAAGCTAGAAAATCAGTCAAACAACTAACTCTCTATAATTTCTAGATTAGATTTAGCTAATTAAACTTGAGATTAAGAGCAAGGATTTGGCTATAGGTTTAGAGCTCAAGGTATGCTATAAATGGTGTTGAATGAATAGACGATCAACAGATTCAATTGTTGAGGGAGAATGGTTTATACAGGATACAATTCTGGCCAAAAGCATTCCTGCGCCACATAGCGTTATAACGCCATTTCATGTGTAAATCATAGCGTTATAACGCTATCTTGGATCAGGACAAATAAAATGACCATTGGATTTTGATCGTATAATTTCTACATAGCGTTATAACACTAAGCTGTGTACAAAACATAATGTTATAATGCTATCTTGTGTCAGAAAAGTACATTTGACCGTTGGAATTTGTCAGGCATTATAACGCCAAAGTTAGCGTTATAACGCTATACCAAATTTCTTCAGGAAATGTTCTGTACTTAGCCAATTTTTTGCACTTGACTTACCTTGGCGTTATAACATCAAGTCTCTGGAATTTTGAGTTGATTATTTTGCTACTAATTCAAAATATGTTTTTGATCAAATGAAGTTTATGGTCATCAACTTAAATGATATTTAAGACATATTTTGATGTTTTGAAATTTTATTGATTCAATTTCTATTTTAAAATTCATTTTAAACATTTCAGCATTCTAGCGTTATAACGTTATCTTGTTTCGATCTAGGTTTTTGGCCAGAAATTACCATTTTGGACATGTAGCGTTATAACGCCAAAGTTAGCGTTATAACGCTATATACTATTTGGTTTGGATTTCCTTGCTCTTTTGTATCCAAATTTAAATAGAACTAAGATCTAATTAACCTAAGCAAGTCTTCATCTTGATTTTGATCTTCTAAACTTGCTCTTGGATCATCCTTGATCATTTCTTGTGTTCTTTTATTCTTTTGCTTAAATGCCCCTACAATTAAACTTAATACATAAGAAATGGTTAATTTAATTTGGTTTTGCAAATCAACAAACTTAGAAAAGTTTGAGCCAACACATTTATCCTTAGTTGTATTATTATTATTATTATTATTATTATTTAACTCTGCCTGTGTTGTTTCAACATAGCTGGTCCTAAGCCCAGAAAAAGGAGGAGGATTGTGATAGGCTTCGCGAGCCAACGTAAAAATTAGCCACCCCCATGGAAATGAAACCCAATAGACTTTCATTAGGGTGTAACCCTCTTAGAGACGCGCCATATCGGAACCCGGATATGGTGTTAAATGTGCAAGGGTTGGGTCGTCACTCCCTTAGTGACACACTACATCAGCACCCGGGTGTGGTGACAAATGAGCAAGGGTCTTCACACTTTACTCAATGAGTGCGAGGGGTATGGAAGCTAGCCGAGGAAAATAAAATTCGTCTAGGTAGTGGAATGTAGGATCTTTAACGGGTAAGCTACGAGAGTTAGTTGATACTGCGATTAGGAGACGTGTAAATATCTTATGCATTCAAGAGACTAAATGGATGGGCCAAAAGGTGAAGGAAGTGGAAAATATCATTTTTAAGCTCTGGTACACAAGAACAGAACAAAGTAGGAATGAAGTAGGTGTCTTAATTGACCAGAGCCTCAAGAACGAAGTTGTCGACGTTAGGAGACAAGGAGATCGACTCATCCTAGTCAAGTTGGTCCTTGGCGAATTAGTTTTAAACGTCATTAGTGCGTATGCTCCACAGATAGGTTTGTGCGAGAACATCAAGAAACAATTCTGGGAAGATCTAAAAGAGATGCTTAGAGATGTGCCTATAGACGAGAAGCTTTTTATAAAAGGAGACTTCAATGGTCATGTTGGTACACATAGTGAGGGATTTGAATGAGTGCATGGGGATTTAGGTATGGTGATAGGAATCAAGAAGAAGAAAACATCTTGAACTTCGCTGTATCATATGACCTCATGGTAGCTAACACCTTCTTTAGAAAGAGAGAATCCCATTTAGTTACCTTCAGCAATGGAGATGATCAATTTCCAAAAAGGGGAGGTGATCTATTGAAGTGCACATGTATCTTACTTCTATTGTAAGAGCATTCTCGTGTTTTGCAAATTATCAAAAATGGAGATTATTGTATTAAGTAACTTTCTTAGTTTAACAATTTGCAAAACAAATACAATCTAACATGTATTTGTTGAGATATTGTGTGTATGTACAATCTAACATGTACAATCTAACAATTTGCAAGGCATGACAAGGCGATGCATCTTGTAGTATTATAGAGCCTTTGAGCACTAGGACTTGGTCCTTCCCATACGATAGATTTTCTATTACCTAGATTTTTATTTTTAGGGATAACGAGTTTAGAATCAAATCGAACAAGTCAAAATAGTGCTATATAAATACATATCGATATATTGTCACCATTTTGGGTTCAATAGATACATCGATTTCATATCGATTGATGTATCGATATATCGATATACCATATCCATATATTGATATAAGCGAGAAAACTGTTTTCTTCGTTTTGTACAGCTATTTAAGGAGCTGATATCTTTCTCCTCTCTTCAATAAACATACCTACACTCATTCTAGCATACTGAGAGAGGTCTAAGCTTCCTTCTAACTTTTCTCCATCATTGTCTAATCATCTATTCGAGAAACTTTTTGAGAGATTGTTTTGACTTGAGCAATTGTGTTTCAAGTGTCGAGATCTTGTCAAAATATAGTGTCATATTCATCCTCCTTTTGATCCCTTCTTGGATCTTTATTTCATCCCTTCTTGGATCTTTATTTCATCCCTTCTTGGATCATTGTTTTGGTTCCTTTTTGGATCAAGATTCATAGTTGCTCATTTATTTTGTAAGGGAACTTGAATTCAAACTTGTACAAACTTTGTGACAGTGTATATCAGTCCCAGTGTGGAATCGAAAGGTCTCATGGATGTAGGCTTTGGAAGATTCGGCCAACCACGTTACATCGAGTATCACAATTCTCTCACTCTCTCTATCTCTCTCTTTATTATATTCTTGCAATTCTCGAAGTTTTTTTATTAGCAATTGTGTGAATCAATTTATTGAATTGTGCTTATTCTTGATAATATTGAGCTTCCCCGTTTAGCCTTAGTTGTATTAGTATTATTTCCAACAATAATAACATTGGCGTTTTTATTAATTTGAGAATGATTCAATTATGTATGTTTAGAGGAAAAATAATGTAGATCAATATAAATATATTAAATAATTCAATAAAATAATAAATTACTTGTAAATTTGAAAATATAAAATTTACTAATTTTATTTAAGAAATAATAAATAGAAACTTAAATTTACAAATTTATGATATTTTAGTAGTTTTGAAAATATGCTATGTGCATATTTCTTAAGGGAGCGGGTGGATCCTCATGGTTTTGAACTCAAATTTGGGTTCATAGCCTTTTACACCATCAAATTACATCAAGATTCGTAAAAGATTTATGTTGTTTTTCATAGAAAATCACATCCAAATTTGATTGCAAAAAGTGCGAAACTTGATGCAATCAAATGGCTACAAAAGGTTTTGAACCCAAATTTGAATCAAAGCCATGAGGATCCATTCCGCTCCCATTTATTAAAATGTAATCAATCTAATTGACAGTTTAAATGGATTTGATAGGTGAATAATTGTTCAAGTTCGTAAAATGTCATCCGTTAAGAACACCATGTATTTTTTCACTTCTATTAATAAGTATGCATTTTTTATCCTTGCAAAGATGGTCAAGAACAATGTGCATTTTTTACTTTTATTAACAACAATTATATTTTACATATTCACTCTCAATATGATGAATGTAGCTTTATATTTATACGTCCATACCAATTGGAATTACCAATTTGCATATTGTCAAATTTATCTTTATCAATATTTCCCACTGATATTAATATAGATATAAAATATTTATTGATGGTTAAAATATTCTATAACGCCAACTTCTCTGAAATTATGGTTTCAATATTTTGCTACTAATCAAAACAATATTTTTTATCAAACAAAATTCATTTTGATAATCTTTAAGATGAAATAATTTGAGAATGTTGGCAAATATTTTTTAGATTAATTTAAAGTAACTTTTATTAATATATTGCAAAAATTCGATATTCACTAAAATATAAATTAATACTTAAATCTTGACATTAATGTGTTATACAATTACTTATACAATTTTATCATACACTATAAAGTAGTCTTGATATGAAAGAGATTCTAATAATAAAGCTTAATGAGTTAATCTGATAAAAATAATCTGATTCATCTAATTCGTGTTCGAGATTCGGCAACTTAATTGTCTATAATCCACTATGTACGAACCAAAATAATCCGACACATGTATCAACTCATACCAAACTGGTTCGAAACCTCATAAAATTCGAACATAATTATTCGAGTGACATAAGTTTTCAAATTCGTAGTTTTATCGAATCTGAAATAAATTGATCAGAAATATTCGATTCTGAGATTTATTTGAATTCAAAATGATCCGAAAATAACTTTGTCCGACCAAAAAAAGATTCGACCCGTCCGGATTGCCAGATCTAACCATAGGTCCATAGCTGCACTCTTGACATGGTTCAATTAAAAATTATTTGCTTCAAGAAGCTCATATAATATAATGTTTTCCGTGCATGTGAATGGTAGTAATTTTAGCATATATTTGAGATTTCGTGAATTTTTAATTTGTATAAAGAACATATTGAAGGTCCAATTGGAATGCATAGTATAAACACATTTAGTACAAACTTTTTTTATATACACTTATTACAAAGTTTATCTAATGATTGCAATTTACATGTCATTTTTATATTTACATAGTTAAAATAGTCCTATGTACAGGAGCGGATCATAATTATTTTTTTCAGGATAATTTAAAATTCGGATTTTTTCAAGATGATTTAAAATAATGTATATTTTTAAAAAGTTTCAAATTATGAACATATTTATCAAAAAAATTTCCACTCCATGTGTGCTAACCTTCCATGAAGTTCACAAACAAAAACAAAATCGATATATTATTATGTAAATAAAAATAAGAAAAAGAGGTCATTTTTTCTACTAGTAACTTGGGGAGTGTTTGGATCTGAAGAAGTAGCGCTATTTTCAGAATAGCAGCAATTTACGCTACAATAAGGGATCCAAACACGCGTGGACTATTTTGGGCTAGCGACTGATCAGCGCTAATTCGCTAACCCAACATTTCCTGCGAGTTAGCAGATCAGCGACTTACGACGCTCCAAATAAAGGGTAAAAATAAAGCTTTTGCATTTTATATTATTATTACTCAACTGAACTCTCTCTCTCCACCCTTTCTTCATCGAAATCGTCGGCTCCCAAAAATTCTAGATCTCCTTCATTATGGCTCGAATTTGAGCAAACCAACCACGGATCCGTGCTCTCAACGCATAATGGAGTAATTTAACACCCATTTTCTTGGGTAGTCGAAGTGGATTTTGGGTCGTTGAAGAGAATCGGGAAGTTCTTCAAACTTGCTCGGTAGAAGAGGCAAGAAGGGAGATCGACGCAGGGGAGTAAGTTAGCACTCGTTTTCTTTGAGTATGTTAACACCCGTTTTCTTGTTGTTGTTTTTTCTTTGATTATTTGTGCTCTTATTAGATTCCATGTAACATTGCCAGTGAGTTTGCTCAGTATCTTAATTAGATGGTTGTTCCAGCCTTATATTGTTTGTTAAGACGTATTTAGCTGCCTTAACTAGAGGAAGTTTTAGAAATAGAGTTGCTGTCTTAACTAGAGGCAGAAAGTTTCAGCTGTCTTAATTAGTTCATCGTACCAATGGAAGTTTTAGAAATTGAGTTGTTGTCTTGACATTTTAGTGGAGTATGTTTTGTTGATTTCAGTTGGTGAGAATTGTAGTTGCTGGTACGTGTTCCATCTTTTACTCTACGAGTTGCTGATTTCTATTGAATAATTAACAAGTGAATTTTGAATTAGATATAATTAAGAAGAGATCAAACCTGACATGTCTTATTACAGGAAGGAGCTTGATGTTGTGTATTTGAATATCGATCCGCAAGAAGATAAGATAAAGGTGCAATATCTTTATCCTTTTTATTTAGATATAATCTATGAATTCATTTTTATTGACATATAATCTATGATCTGGATATGATATGGTTTCTCGGATAGGGCGATTTGGGAAGTCATTATATGCACTATATCATACTCAACATTTTGGAAAATTGTTTCTATGCTAGAAAATCTTACACTAAAATTTCTTGAAAATCTGACATGATTCATGGTGAGTCCCTTTCTTATTAGTACCTTGATCATAACACTATGGGCTATAGCTACTGGTACATTACAACATGTAATATCAGTACCTTTATCATATAGAATTTTGAACTGTTGGTCATACATATTTAACAAGTTAACGATAATGCATAAGTATTTACTCTTTCAACATTCAAAAGAAAGAAAAGAACCCACAATTTAGTTCTCACCCATAATTATTCCATTCTGGCTTACAAGGCATGCTCCAACCTACATTAGGAATAATAAGCTTTACAGCAGGAAATAAAATGAAGATTGAAACACTTGGTTATAACATGACATAATATTTGTTAGTATGGGCTATTTCATTAGTATGTTTCTAGAGAATGGTACAAACTAGTAAATTTTTTTATTCTTCTTACTGTCCTTTCATACAAAACTGAATTCATCTGGATAGTGGTACAAGTATTGTTCATCATTCTTGCACATTTCAATTGCCTTTAGCACAATGGACCGTGCTGGTAAGGGCACTTGGAGGCGACGTAAGCAGAAGGGTTTAAGATCAAGTAATATGGGGGAAGTCATAGAGACTCAGACAAGGTTCGTCAATTGGAGCAAAGAGGAATCTGATACATTGTTGGAAGCAGCTCGAGACGTCCAATTAGACAGGGGAAAGCCTGACCTTAACTTGACTAAACCAGAAATGCAACTAGTGTAGACATTTTTCTTGACAAGGTCCCCTGGAACCACTAGGACCCAAGAACAAATAATCAACCGATTGCGAACTATGAAAAAAGAGTTCAATATTTTTCACGAGTTGGCATCGAAGAGTGGTTGGGGCTGGGACGATATCAATCACGTACCGCTGCCACCTAATCCCAGCATTTTTCATGCACTATGTCAGGTACAATATTTAGTTTACATTTTCTGCTCATGACTTATTTTGAAGAATTAATTATCTGGTCTGCACTTCAATGTTATTTTGTGTTTATTTCTGTTTTTATAGTAATATTACTTTGTGTATATGTTGTGTAGAATGAACTTCGGTACAAGTACTTTGACAAGAAGAAATATCCATGGTATAACAAGATGAAGGAGATGTGTGGGGGCAGACTGGCCACTGGTTCTTCCAGGAGAAATTCATTTTCAGTTCTAAACAGTACTACTCGCAGTGGCACTGACAGTTCTGATGATCCTGGAAATGAAGCACTGCACGATGAAGCTCACGAAACTGTCCAGCAACCAAACCCTACCCTAAGTCCTGACACCACATACACCAGAACCTTCTCTAAAAGAGATGTGAGCATGGGGTCGGGTTCAGGCAAGAGAAAAGCACAGAAGATGATCAGGCTGGTCTGACTAGGAGGCAAAAAATTCAGAGGAGGCTAGCAGCTAGAGGAAAAGGCTTTGAGAAAATCGCAGAAACTGGTCAACAGTTGCTGGCTGTTAATGAAAAGCTTGTTGGGATAGCACAAAGGGCAATTGATTTGAAAGAGAATGAGAGCACAAAAGTAGACCGGGCGATCGACAGACTAACAAGCTTTGCATTTCCGGCGGCAATTACAAATGCTGTTATGAAAGAGCTGAAGGATTCTGTTAATCTGACTTATTTCTTGAAGGCTAGCAAGAAATTTTTAACTGGATGGGTGAAACTCTGCCTCCCCAGCTCATCAAGAAATATTTCCAGAGTAATCCCAATTCGAACTCTGGTCTGCAACAAGGCAATCCGTATTTGAACCCGAGTTTCGTTGAATCATTCCAGTATTTCAATGTCAGTCCTCGCCCCCCTAGCCAGTGAGAATTGTGTAGCTGCTATAGCACCTATCCGAGAAATTAGCTGCTATATATTCATGTAGTTGCTTGTAATCCCTGTAGGAACTTGTGTGTTAATTTATTTGATCGCAGAAACTAGTAAGCTAGCTGTTAGTTAATTTATTGCTTGCTGAAACTAGATTTGTCTTTTATTTCTTGCATTATGAACTAGTTAATTCAGAGAATGCACCTTTTATTGGTTGCTGGTTCTTGTATTATTGTAGTATTTCATCTATTTCTAATTTTTTCTTATGAATGCATATTTTGTTTGCTTTTCCTGTTTATATTATTGAATACTCAGGTATATTAAATACTCAGGTATATTATTGAATACTCAGGTATATTTTGTTTTCTTATGAACTAGTTATTTCTTGCTGTTTGCTTTTTCTACATCGCAGCAATTATTTTAATCCGATCGATGGTACTTAATGTATGCATAATCTAAGTTTATATTATGTAACTGCTACTTAGTGCATAATACTGACACACATGTATGTTGATCTTTCAATGTAGGAGCACACAGGTAGGATAGGAGAAAAAGAACATGACAAACGATGAAGACTTGGATGAAGTGGTGGACATCGTTCAAAATGTAGTTATCAGCTCTAATAGTTGGTATTGGAATGCCATGCTGACATGTTCGTCGCAAGGGAAAGAGCCGAGAAATACTAGGCCTTATTCAGGAAGGGAATGAATTACAAATATATTGGAAGGTCATTTCAAACGATGTCATGATCAGTTTTGTATGTATTCGGATGCTTTTCTGAAGTTGTGTGAAGAAGTGCAATAGCAAGGAATCATTACCGAGAGAGATATTTCTATTGAAGAACAAGTAGGAATGTTTCTTCAAACTGTTGGTCACTCAGACCCAATGCGCAAAGTAGGTGAAGACTTCCAATGCTCGACTGAAATTGTATGGAGATGCTTCAATCGAGTCTTGCGTAGTATCTTGCGTCTGTAAGGAAAATATATGAACTTACCAGATAACAATGCTCCTATACATCCCAAAGTGTCAGAGGGGTCTATTTTTTCTCCGTTTAAGGTACAATATCTTTTTTCATCAGCTCCTATACTTCCTCAATAGAAACCGAAAGCAGATTGTCATTGATTCATACCAAATTTATGGTACATGCAGAATGCTTTAGGTGCAATTGATGGTACGCACATACCTGCATTTGCCGATCCAGATGAGGAGAACCCACGGGCCTTTCGCAATAGGAAGCAAGTCATGTCTCAGAATGTTATGGCAGTGGTCGACTTTGATGGTAACTTCTTGACTGTCACGGCTGGTTGGGAAGGGTCAGCCCACGACAATTACATATTGCGTAAGGCCTTGGATGATGGATTTGTAGTGCCCCCGAATAGGTATTATCTTGTTGACGGTGGTTACGCAAATACTGGGCAATTCCTAAGCCCGTTTCGTGGCAGACCATATCACTTGGATGCTTTCGATAAGTACCTTAGAAATCATAACTGGTACGAATGTCCGGAGGATTTATTCAACCATCGACATGCACAACTTAGAAACATTGTTGAGAAGACATTTGGCATTTTAAAAAACCGCTTTAAAATTTGTCAATTGATGCACAAATACAAATTTAAGGTACAAGTGAAAATTGTAATAACATGTTGCATTTTGCATAACTTCATAAACCATGATAATATGCTTCATCAGATTTCGGATGAGGAAGAGTTTGTTGTACCGGTACAAAATGATATTTCATCTGGTTATGACTTCGTTATGACAGGTTTGGGTTATACTGATAACATTGTTGGGGATAGGTTACATGTTGCATTTTGCATAACTTCATAAACCATGATAATATGCTTCATCAGATTTCGGATGAGGAAGAGTTTGTTGTACCGGTACAAAATGATATTTCATCTGGTTATGACTTCGTTATGACAGGTTTGGGTTATACTGATAACATTGTTGGGGATAGGTTGAGAGAGAGTGTTATGAATGAACTTTGGAATGGAAATTAGTTCATTGTAGCGAAGAAAATTGATACACTTCCAATATTTATTTCAGATTTTGCTATTTCTCTTGGTTGAACTCATATCTTGAGTTGTATGTTATTTCGTATTTTTATTTGCAATTTATTTTGTAGTACCATTCGATGTGTCGAATTTGGTATGAAATTTGCTATGAATCAGATGCTATTCCAATATTTATTTTGCTATTCCATTTTTTTTTGCATTTTATTTTGCACTGATGTGTCGAATTGGTATGTGCACCTTGCATGTTGGAGTTTGGATCCTTGACAGCCAGCAGGATCTTTACTCCACTAATAAACGATTTAGGTGGTTATAACAGCAAGGAATCGCTAGTACAGTACACACTCTGTCTTACATTGTATTTCCACCTGTTTTCACAAAAGCAGCAAGCAGATCCTAGTTATTTTCGTATGTATATTCTTCAAACAGGGTATCATCAGTTCCGCACTAACAGTATTAAAAAAAAGAGTTAGTTACAAAAAAAATAAAATAAAAAAAAATCATTATTTTATTCATTTCCTCCGTCACTATCCTAAATATACAATCCAAACAACATTTATACTAACTTGAATAGCAAAGAATTAGCACTAACCACACATCGTATGAATAGTACAAAATTAGCACTATTTTTAATCACTAATTTAGATAGCGCTATTTTTGCACTACTCGCTAATGATCCAAACACTCCCTTGAAGAGCTACATGCAAATAAAATAATCATCCAATTCGTACTTACAGACTACAGTTACATATATATGTAAGAACTAGAGCGTTGTCTAATTGTGTATATTTAAAAACCTACTTCAAATGTGGTGTCATTCGACATTGTAAATAGAGAGGTTTTAAAATAAATATGAAAAAAAATACTAAAGTATTAGCAGTATAGAAATTTAATGTTTGCACATGAAGATAATAAGATATAATATAAAGATGCTCATTGCTAAATCCTTATAAGAAAGTTATGTTCAAAACAATTTGCAATATTTGTAAGTCTTCTATGCATGGTAACTACTATGGATATGGATTGATAATATATATATATATATATAAGCATGAAATGCGCCTAAAAATGTGTTTATTTTTTTGTTCTTGTGCATCTGTCATCCACAGAGTCAAATCCCAGGAATAATTATACAAACAAATGATTGGCTTAATCTTCTTCCTTTTGATTAGGGAGCATAAGACCAATTAATTATACCAGACCAGCGGCTAAATAACTTTTATCATTTATATTATATATAACAAAATATGTCAGTCGATCATATGCAGAGTTCTCAAACCCTGAAGAAATGTTTTTAATTTGGTTCATAAATATTGTAGGAGATATGTAGAGGCGGCAATTGGGCGGGTCGGGTCTCGGGTCATCCGGTGCCGACAACTTTCGGGTTACGGGTCAGGTCGGGTCTCGGGTCGTCCGGTGCCGACAACTTTCGGGTCACGGGTCGGGTCGGGCCATGAGTCATCCACTGTCGACAACTTTCGGGTTACAGGTCGGGTCGGGCCACGGGTGTCCAGTGCCGACAACTTTCGGGTCACGAGTCGGGTCGGGGGAGATCGGGTTGGGCCACGGGTCGTCTAGTGTCGACACCTTTCAGGTCACGGGTCGGGTCTGACATGATCGGGTCGGGCCTCGGGTCTATGAGTGCCGACAACTTTCAGGTCTCGGGTCGGGTCGGGCGAGATCGGGTCGGGCCTCGGGTAGACGAGTGCCGACAACTTTCAGGTCTCGGGTCGAGTCGGGCCTCGGGTAGACGAGTACCGACAACTTCTAAGTCTCAGGTCGGGTCGGACCTCGGGTCGACGAGTGCCGACAATTTTAGAATCACGGGTTCGGTCGGGCGACGTCAGTTCGGGCCACAGGTCGACGAGTGCCGACACCCTTGAAGTCACGGGTCGGATCGGGCGACATCAGTTTATTATTATTATTATTTTATTTATTATTATTTATTATTTATTATTATTGTTATTATTATTTATTATCATTATAATATTTCAACATTACTATCATTTTATTATTATTATTTATGATAATAATAATTATTATATTATTATTATTTATGATAATAATTATTATATTATTATTATTATTGTTATTATTATTATTTATTATTATTTTTATTAGGATTATAATATTTTAATCATGATTAGATCTGAACGCTTGACCACCGATTATATAATTCAAGAGGGCTTTTGTATTATAAAATCTAATCCGTTCAAATCTAATCGAACGATCCAAATTGGTGGGTGCACATGTGTCGTTTCAGATTGGGTTACGGGTTATCTCAGGTTGGGTCGGGTCGGGTTTCGGGTCTACATGTGTCGCTTCGGATCGGGTCACGGGTCGAAGCAAGTCGGGTCGGGTCGGGTATCGGGCCCACGGGTGTCGCTTCTGATCAGGTCACGGGTCGAAGCAGGTCGGGTCGGGTATCGGGTCCACTGGTGTCGCTTCTGATCGGGTCACGGGTCGAAGCAGGTCGGGTCGGGTCGGGTTACAGGTCAACCTTTGTCGCGTAAGATCGGGTTACGGGTCGTGTTAGGTCGGGTCGAGTCGGGTTACGGGTCAACTGTTGTCGCGTAAGACCGGGTTACGGGTCGTGTCGGGTCAGGTCGGGTCGGGTTCGAATTAGTTTGACTTTCTAACAAATCGGGTCAGGTCGGGCTTGGGTCAAGTCGGGTCGGGTCGGATTCTGCCACCTCTAGAGATATGTACTGTATATTTTTCGATGAAAGAAACAGTTGAAATTGTCAGTAACTCCCTGCCCAAAATGAAAAGCTAAGTTAAATAATAATGAAACCAATAATGAACTAATATATTAAGGTGACATACAATAGAGTTCACGAGCTTTGCTTGCGTAAATTTCTCACGATTCCATCTAGCCATCTAGGAATAGGAATATAGGATACCCTCAAATAAAGAAAAGGGAGTTTGAACATTTATTTATTCCTCCTCTTGTTTACTTGAGGGTTTAATTGCTTCTGTTTTATGCAACCCAATAACGTGATTCAGATTTCAGCGTGCGAGTTGAAAAGAAATTCCAGATAAATTATCAATCAAAGAAATGAATCTACTTTTATGGGTGCACCAACGACACAATTTTGAGATTGCATAAAAAGAAATGAAGTTAGCGAGATGATGATGATGATGATGATGATGATGATGATGATGATAATAAAATACATTGTACAGTTGCAGTCATCCTTTTAAGAGATTATTTCTTAATTCCTTGATTTTAATATTAGATTTCAATGCTGATGTAGAAGATACACCTGACCTGACACAGAATAATTTCTGATATATCTTTTTCTCCTACCAAAGATCTTCCTTCCCCCCTTCAAGTAGTAAATAAAGTAACCAAAAATTGGAGACAACATTGCAATCTTACCTGTACTTTTTCAAATTTTGAAATATCAAATAAATTCCCTCCTATAGGCTATAACTATAAGGCATACATAAATAAACACAAAAGAAAAAGAAAGGCCTCAATTAGGGAATTGCTATTTTACGTAAGTGCAGGTGGATTTTGTAATTTTCCTCAGGATGCTAAGAATGTCTCTAGTCTTATTTTTCTTATTAAAAAGCCCAAATGCAACAAGTTGTTATTAGTAAATACTAAAGTGATTCTTAAAGGATAGGCCTGAATCAGATAGTGACAGAGATTTGCCTCGGTACGGGTTCAGTGATTTTGTAGTTAATTTATTGGCTAATTCTAGTGTTGTTACCAATTACCATCATCGGAATTATTTATTTTACACTTATATTAATTAGGTAAATAAGAATTCAAAGTGTCAACATCCTATATTCCTATGCAGCACAGCGGCAGCGACTCTTAATTTGCCTTTATTCTACCTCTCTTGCCCCCAAAAGAAAGAAAATACAAAGACAAAGATAAAGATAAAGTTAAAGAAAAAGATAAAGATAAAGGTCAATATTTTAATTTACGTAGATTTGGAGGGATGATATCGAGAAGATCCTAGTGACATTTTTTGGGTATCTGTATTGGATACGGTGACGGAAGTAAACAAGGATAGTCGTTAAAGAAAATATTAGACGTCAATTTTGTAAAGCGACGACCCATGATTGAATTAAATAAATTAATTATCAACCATTATTATTCTTTGAATTTTTCTTTTATAATTTTCAATCTAATAAGTTTCCAGTCAATGCGTAGACCTGGCCTTCTCTTACCTTGCGGTTGCGGAGAATAAAAAATGGTAGGGAAGGGGTGTATCACTGTATCTAAAAATGTAAAAAGAAAACAAAATAGAAAATCAAATAAATTTATGGGCCAAATCTTAAACGGCTGGCCGGGTTGGACTCCGTGACCGTGTGCTGGAGGAAGATCCAAATCCTGAACAAATCTACCCGTGGGACCCAATTCCAATTCAAGGACATCTCGGGTCCCGATCCGGATCCGAATCAATTTATCATTACAACCTTGTCTCCTCCCCTCCCTGTCCACCACATACACCCAAGAGATAAACCGTGTACTGTGCCCCACTATTCGTGTAATGTTGTACCTTTCGACTGCGTGATACGCGTTCGCGCAGTGATATTTCTCCTTGATTCGCCTTTTTTTTTTTTTTTTTGTAATTAAAGGGCTATATAAACACGAATTGGATAGTTGTTCCTCTCAAGGTCAAGGTCAAGGTCGAGGATCAATTCTCGTCTCTGCCGCTTCTTCTTCTCTTTATTCTTTCCCCAAGTAGAGCTCTCCCCTCTCTTTGCAAAAGAGATAACTAACTGATCGCAACGAAACAAGAAGAGAATTTGGGAGATGGTGTCGCAAGAGGAGCGTGAGTTGCACGTGCTGGCTGTGGATGATAGTCCTGTCGATCGCGCTGTCATCGCCAGGCATTTGAGATGTTCAAAATTCAGAGGTGCTGATCAATTTCTCTGCTAGTACTAGTAAATCTCAGCAATTCGTGATCAATTGGAAGTTTAAGTTACTGATTTGGTTTGTTTGATATGTTGTTTTCAGTTACTTCTGTTGATAGTGCGCAGCGAGCATTAGAGCTTCTTGGCCTGGTAAGTATTAAAATCCCACAGATAATTTAATCTGGAAATTAGAATAGCACGTACTACTTTGGTGCTGAAATCGAAATTGTATGAATTTGCAGGAGCCCGATGTAAATATGATATTTACTGATTACTGGATGCCAGAGATGACAGGATACGATCTGCTCAAGAAAGTCAAGGTATGCTCCTTTTCAAAATTACATTCGATATTGTTAAATTTCCATTCACTTGTTTGTTATCTTTTTATTAATTTGGTTACCAAATTCTATTCTTCTTTGTGAATTTTAGGAATCCGCAGAGCTGAAGAAAATCCCTGTAGTGATAATGTCATCCGAAAATGTACCCAATAGGATCTCCAGGTGTCTTAAAGATGGAGCAGAGGATTTCCTAATCAAACCGGTACGGCTCGACGACGTGTCACGACTCTGTAACCGTGTGATGAGGTGCTAGCCGTTTGATCCTAGGAGAAATTTTCTTTTTTTTCTTTTTTTAGACATAGTTTTGTTCGTTTATAGGGTTTCTTCATTTTTTTGTTAGGGGTAGGTAGTTTTCTTGAAACAAAAATAGTAAGTGGAAATAATGCAGCAACCCAAAATGAAAATTACTTTGTTTCAATCTCTTGTAACGGAATTTTGATGCAAATTAAGATTTAAGAAGAAAAAGAAAGAGCTGTCGTTAGTTAACTTTGGCATGATATTTTGATAATTCGGGAATTGGGATGATTTTTTGAATTTTTTATAATTAAATTTGGAGAGCGTATAAGAGAATAAAATCTTAATAAGGGATCCCACCAATTCTCTGATAGTGGTAACAGCAGACAAGTATTTTCAAGATCTAATTCAAAATCTCCTCTGATTTTGCTGTCCTTGCTCCTTTGTTCTAGTCAGAAATCATCAGAAATTCTGATCTTGAGTTCTGACATAAAAAGGTTTTGCAGATTTTTAAAAGATTTGCATTCGAATATGAAAACAACATTGCTCTGCGAAAGAAAAGACAAAATGTCTGATTTGTAAAAATGCTGTGTGAGTTCGACAGTACTAAAAACTGTACCATTGTCTAAATTAATATTTATCCTATGAAGATCTCTGGTGCATGTAAGTTATATATATGATTATTTGCTCCTAATTTGATTTCAATATTCTAATTAGAGACTTCGATTAAATTAACAGAGAAAGGATGGCTGCCTGATTTCAATCCGACGGTTGGATCACATAAAAACCATCACACATTACACTAATTATTCAATTGTCTAACATTGTTTAAGTACAAACCAGTACTAATTATACCGTTTAAGCCATGAATTGCATCATTCATCAATTAAAAATGTTGATATGTAATATGCAAGCAATGGTTTCCAAGTCTAAGCTAATGAATGGGACAACTGTCCCATATTCCCATTTGCTGAACTACCTATGTAGATTGTAGACAGAATAATAATAAGCAAAATTAATAGCTTAATTATATATGCATTAAACCTGGATGTCAACCATAACTGTTCGTTAATAGGTTATTAGAATTATAATAAGAGTCAACTACAACCTGATCTTCCAGTTCATTGTTTGTATATGATATGGCAATCCGCGGTGATATTGTGTGATTCTTTTTATAATTTATGCGACTATTTTAATTAGTTTTTTCTTGTCATGCTTTTGATTCTCCAGCTGTGGATTGCCAGTACCAGTTCTGTTAATGCTGGCCCTTGAAATTCATGTCCATAGAAGACTTGCTCTAACAAAAATCACCTAAATAAATTATTGAGAATGATAAATTAAAACTTTAACAATTTATATGTGAGTTTTGATGTTCAAATACGAAAGATGTGCTTGATCAAGCACCGTAACCTCATTATGTATTAGTATATCATAAGTTAGAAAACACAACACCGATTAGTCTGTAATATTAACCTTTTATATTATTTTTTTTCAAATGAAGGGAAGTAAACAATGTTTCAAATAGTTTATTGAAAACAAATTTTAACTTTTTTTTAATGTTGGCCATACGCGTAACACGTTGCCGCGATACAGTATTTTGTGTTTATATGTGTCGTATCTTATGTAAATTGTATCATATTTGTGATGTGTCTTCCTTTCATTATCGTTGACACGTTATAACGAGTCACATAGAAATTTATTATAAATATATTACATAATCAAAACATCCTACACGTCAATTTTTTTTTTTTTTTTAGTTAAGAACCTATCGTGCAATGGAACTACCCAAACATTAATATAACTCCAATGCAACTCTCTTTCTGCAAAAGTCAAGAGTGCGCTTATCTTTCTTACAAATTTAGCATTTACGTAAAAGAAAAAGAAAATTATTAGGACAGCATTTTGCTTATTTAAATAGCATGCACAATGCGTTATAATTTATAAATGACGTTACTTCTTTATAAAAATAAGTTTTGAATGAATAGAATGAGTTTTACATGATATTTCAAGAATATATTACTCTATTTTTATTTGAAGCGTCTTCCAAATTATATAAATGATGCTAACTATCAGTTATTATTAAAATACGTATTTATTTTATAAAAATATATTACACTAAAAAGGCACCTGATAAAAATAGTAGTGCTTTCTACAAATATCTTAAATTTTGTAATGAGAAATCAGATAAAATTAAAAAAGTATTCTCAAAACAAGTTTCGTTCACACTCTTTATTAAAATAAAGATTAATCAAATATATTAATCATTTGCTAAAAGTCTATTATATATTGTCAGATTGTTTACATTTAAAAAGGTAATGTTACAATCAATTTACAAAAACTAATGGATAAATTGTGAGTTCAAATATTAAGCTTGGAAAGAAACAAGTTACAGATTAAGAAAAAATAAAGAGAATATTGAATGGTATGAACAAAATGCATATGTTGGAGAAAAATATGAAAAAAACAAATTGCTTTATCTTATAATGATTTTTATTTAAGTATTTTTATTATAAATTTATAGCAGATTTTTACAATATTTATAGTTGCAATATTGATTTCATATTTATTTTTTATAAAAAAATAAGATTCAAACATTTATTTACAGATAAAATGAAGTAGATATATAAATATTTGTTAGATTATTAGAATGTAAATTTAATGTAATATATGTGTAGATGAAAAAATAATTTGATTAAAATATTAGTAATATAATTTATCCGACTAAATAAATTCATTCAATTTGATTATGGTTTGAAATGATTACAACTAGATATACGTGTTCGCGCTCTGCGCAAAAAAGTTAAATTTTGAACTTTCGTATTACAATAATAAAATTATAATACCGTTTAATTGATATAAAAAAATGGCAGAAAAAGCTGAAAAGCTATGAACGGTGACAATCGATGAGACATAGAGTATCTTAAAAACTAATACACTCTTCATTCATGTGGTATGCGTTAATCGCCATGGGTCATGCGACATGCGGTTTGTGTTATACGTCGTGCGTCTCACGTCGTGCATCATAGATTATGTAACTTGCGTCATGCGGCATGCGTCATGTATCATGCGTCATGCGTTATGTGTCTTGCGTCATATGTCATGTTTTATGCCTCATGCGTTATGCGTCATACGCCATGAGCCAAGTGTCATGCATCATGATACATGTGTCATGCGTCTTGCGGCACGCGTCATGGGTCATGTCGTCATGCGTTATGTGTCATGCGACATGCGTCATGCGTCATGCATCTTGCGGCTTGTGTCGTGAGTCATGTGTATTGCATCTTGTGTCATGCGTCATTCCTTTAACGTCTTGTGACTTGTAGTGTCATGTGTCATGCATAATGTACCGTCATGCGCCATGTGTTATGCGTCATGCGTCCACTGTATGTTGTTTCTTTATTGTCGTATGACATTAGAATAATGATGCACACGTCATGCGTTGTGCATCATGCGTCATGCATCATGCGTCTTGCCTCATGCGGCTTGCATCATGGTCATGCGTCATGCGTCTAGCATTTCACGTCATGCATCGTGCGTCATGCGACTTGTGTCATGCATCATGCGTCATGTGCCATGTGTCAGGCGCCATGCGTCATGCGTCATGCGTCATGGGCCATGCGTCATGCGTCATGCGTTATGCGTCATGCACCATGCGTTGTACGTCTTGCGTCATGCGTCATGCTCCATGTGCAATGCGTCATGCATCATGCGTCATGCGTCTTGCGTCTTGCGTCTTGCGTCTTGCGTCATGTGTCATTCCTCTAACGTCTTGCGACTTGCAGCGTCATGCGTCATGCGTCACGTGTAATGTACCGTCATGCGTCATGCGTCATGCGCCATGCGTCACGCGTCACGCGTCATGCGTCATGCGTCATGCGTCATGCGTTATGCAAAATGCGTCATGTGTCATGCGCCATATGTCATGTGTCTTGTGTTTCACGTCATGCATCATGCGTCATGCGTCATACGTCATACGTCATGCGTCTTGCGTTTCACGCCATGCATCATGCGTCGTACGTCTTGCGTCATACGTCATGCTTCATGTGCCATGTGTTATGCGTCATGCGATATGTGTCATGCGTCATGCCGCCATCCATCATGCGACGTTGTCATGCGTCATGTGTCATTCCTCTAACGTCTTGCGACTTGCAGCGTCATGCTCGTGCGTCATGCGTTGTGTGTCATGCGTTATGCAAAATGGGCCATGCGTCGTATGTTTTATGACTTGCGTCATGCGTCAATTTGTTCACTGACTGACTTGACAAAAATGAATTATATATATGTTGAAATAATAATAATAATAATAATAATAATAATAATAATAATAATAATAATAATAATAATAATAATAATAATAATAAAGTAATTGCTCTGCATCTTCTTAAATTAAATCTTAGTAAACGGGTTCCGTTATTTAATTAAAAAAATAATAGGGGTTATTATGAAGGGAACTTAAAGTGGTTAAAGTGAAGGTAAAACCAAACCGAACCAAACCAAACCAAATCTAATCAAACGACCGGCGCTGACTAAAACATGGAATATCAAACGGAAATGAGCATTTCATTTTCGTGCCTCCAACTTTGAACCGTTGATCAAAATCAGCAAAAAACAAATTATTTTAATGGCAGCAATCGCCTCCTCAACAAATATACGTGGCAGCAGCAAAAAACACTACGTGACAACAGCAAAAAAAAAGAATAAACACTGTTAATTCAATTATGGGACAATGATATATAGTAATTTTTCTGAATATATACTAAAAGTCTTATCTTGGGCACAGTAACGAAATTAAGTTGGTCTCAGATCAAGATAATTAATTTTTAAAACAGTTTGGTGAGAAAAAAATTTTAAGGGAGATTTTTGTTTACGTTTTGAGAATAAAATGTTTAAGGGTGATAACACGTTGGCGGACCCACGCAACCACGCTCATTTAACTAGTTGTCATAAATGGCAATAATTCACGAACATTCATTTTGATTTTATTTTTGAGTATATAATGTTTTTTAATTAGAAGACAAAAACAATTAATGCTCTGTTCTGTTCGCTTCAGTTACGTTCTGCTATGTTTGCTTTTCTGCATATTTTTACATTTATAAAGTTTTTATATTTAAATTTGCAACAACACTGCTGCAAAGTTTCTAATATAAAGACTTACAGCATAATTAGTGCAAAATTGCAAGTCTTTATATTAGAAAAATATAGTATATATATTATTGCATGCAAGTCTTTATATTTAAACTTGTCAAAAAACTACTATAAAATTTCTAATATAAAAACTTGCAGCAAATAAGTAAAAACTTGCAGTAATATAAAGACTTGAGAGCGACATTACGGAGTGAACAATTTTGTTGCAAATTTAAATATAAAGAATTTATACCTAAATATAAAGACATACAAAGAAGTAGACATATCATAGCATTAATTATTTTTGTCTTCTAACGAAGACGTGAGAGGGTGGCGGTTAAAGGACAGTTAGCATCACCCTTTATTTTTATTTTATAGTTATTTTGGAATTTCAACAGGATGAAAAATACACATCACAAAACTAACTTAATTTTAAATTGAGAGAAATACTATCAAATATAACGCTTCATCAAAAACTATAAATAAATTTTAACATATGAATATAATTTTCGTGAGATGAATGAGTAAAACACGGATTTTTAAATGATTTATTATCGGATTTTGGGCCGGAGTTAAAGGGGGCAGTGCTAAATAAAATTAAGGTTCGGTGATAAAGATGAAGGAGTTCTCACCGATTTTTCATGGAAATTCCGTGATAATAGCCACATTTATCACCGTCCTTTAATTCAAATTCGGTGATAAATATTGTTTATCATTATGCTGTTAATACCAGATTGTTTTAGTTGCCCGGTGATAAATTCTTATTTCTATATTATATAAAAATAAATAGATCCATGCAGAATGTACGGAAAATAACTTATTTCTATATTAAATCTTTATTTCTATATTACAAAATTATTTACACAGTTACACCAAATAAAATATATTCACCAAACAAAATAAATTCACATTTATATAAAATGTACACAATTACACCAAAAAAATAAATTCACATTTATACAAAATTATTTATACACAGTTACACCAAAGAAAATAAATTCACAAAATTTGTTAAATATCAACCATAATTTCTATGAAGTGTCGGCTTGAACCAGCGAGTAATAGATGCAGCAAGATCGACTTGAATCCTGAAAAAAAATAAAGAGTATAACTTATTTAAGTAATAGATTAACTTAAGTCAATCCTACACCAAACAAAATAATATTCCTGAAAAAATTTAACAAGCCAGCGAAATATAAAAAAATATAGTCCTCATATAAGCTATGTTCATACTGTCGAAGAACCATCGAGTGAACTGAACAGTTTTTCACTCATCTAGCCTCGATGGAACTTCAATAGTAAGAACGTAGCTGCATAGAGGAAGAAGCTTTTTGTTCAGAATGTAAACAAATCTAGCCCTCATATATATGCAGCTATGTTCATATTGTCGAAGAACCATCGAGAACTGAAGTTTTTCACTTATCTAGCCTAGATGGAACTTCCACAATAAGAACATAGCTGCATATAAAATTTTAACAAGCCAGCAAAATATAAACAAATCTAGCCCTCATATATATGCAGCTATGTTCATGTTGTCGAAGAACCATCGAGTGAACTGAACAATTTTTCACTCATCTAGCCTCGATGGAACTTCAACAACAAGAACATGACTGCATTGAGGAAGAAGCTTTTCGTTCAAATCTGAAGCACATGAGCACTATTTATACACAAACTACAACTTGGAAAGCTTCATTGCAGTCTTGGAAAGGAGCAAAAAAAAATTCAGTTAAAGGGCAAAAATATGAAGAGGCAAAAGCCTCAGAAATAAAAGAAAAATAAATACAGCAGAAATATGAAGAGGCAAAAGTGTAACTGTTGCTTGTGTTGTATCATCAGGTTTGCACCTTAATTTTAGAAGAAATTTATCATTGATGCAAAGAGAACTCTATAGTCAGATGATGAATCAGGTAAACAATTTCTTACCTTTGACGAATAACCAAGACAAAGTAATTTGGCAAGAAAGCATCTCATCAAAGGTTAGAAATAAAGATATCTACAACTGGCTTCATGATGGAGGAATTAATGACAATACATTAGATGAGATATGGAAACTTAAAATACCAAAGAAAATACAGATATTTTTATGGCTGATGGTTAAAGGTAAATTGCTGGTAAAAAGTAACCTGAAGGCAAGAGGGTGGCAAGGAGTAGAGACATGTGTTTACTGTCGAAATGTAGAAACAATTCCACATTTGTTTTTTGACTGCTCCCATGCCCAAAAAATATGGAGATATATTTGTAACTCAATGAATATAGTAGTGATACCTTTAAATCTAACAGAACTTTATGAGATTAAAATGGGATTACAACAACATGAGAGACAACTATTTGTTTTGATAAGTGTAGCAATATTATGGACTATGTGGCTTGAAAGAAATATCATTTGTTTTCAAGATAAAAAAGAGATGGCTAGTAAAACTATGATTGCAAACTTACTTAGTCTTTTGTATTATTGGGCAGGAGCATGGCCGGCAAGCCTCAAAGACCAGCTAGACAAATGGGCAAATGCAGCCGATCATGCCAAGAGGATAGGTTTGACAGAATTAAGCTGTTGCAGTGCAGTTTTGATGGAAGTGCAAGATAGAGATAGGGTGCATAACTTGATAGAATGATACTCATGTCGTTTTATTTTGTATTTGCGGTTTTACTATGGTTGAGATCTTGTTTCTTGTTATTTTGGGGTGATAGATACCAAGAAAATAAAAGGATTGTAAAAGGGTGCCAATGACAATTTTGGGACTCTTGGCACAAAGACATTAGATAGGGAATATGGTACCGGTACCATAGATATAAGGTATCGGTACCATAAGAGTAAATGGGGGTGCAAGGACTGATTAGGGAAGTCCTTAGTACATGAGTTTTGTAATTCTGCTTCTTTTTTTTTAATAAAAAGGAAGTGGTGAGGCGCTTCAGCCTCACTTATTTCAAAAAAAATGAAGAGACAAAAGTCTCGAAAAGGAGCAAAAAATAAAGGCAACATTCATTGCAGCCTTGAAAATGAGAAAAAAAACAAAGGCAAAAGTCTCGAAAATGAGCAAAAAATAAAGGCACCATTATTACAGTGTGTATTAATGGAGGTGGAGAGAAAACGTTGTTAGAGGAAGGTTTGTGTCGGCTGCTGGTTTGGAGAAGAAGAAAGAAGGGTATTTATACATAGGATTTTGACCTTTTATCACCGATTATTTCGTAAAATCCGATGAAAAAATCTTTATACCGGATCCTTATTAAAATCCGATGATAATTTCTCTTCTTATCACCGATTTTTGTCTAGCATTCGCTGATAAGTCATAAAAATGACTTTTCAGATAAGTTTCCTATTTAGTTGCGAATTTTTATTTAATATTCGGTGTTAAGTTCTAAATTAAATATTAGAAATGTCACTGGATTGTATTATTATCGGATATTTTTAAACTCTGGTGATAAGTTGGCAATACTAAAATCTATTTTTGTAGTAGTGCAAATGGCTCCTTATTAACTTTGTTAAGAAAATGCTCCTGATATCCTTTAGAAATGAAATTAATCTTTAGATTTGACACATATGATAGGGATTTAATAACGGGGCGGGTCGGGTACCCATGGATCCGACCCGTCCGGATCCACGGATCCACGAATCCACGGGTACGGCGGGACGGGTATGCACGGGTCCGAACCCAAAATCCCCAACTCGACCCGTGATAAACCCGGGAGGGTAAGGTCCGGGCGGGTCGGGTAGGATCCGTTCGACTTTTCGAATTTTTTTTGAATTTTTTGAATTTTTTTTTTTCGAATTTTTGAATTTAAAAATGCACATTATTTTAATATATATATATATTTTTTCGAATTTTTCTGAATTTTTTTTTGAATTTTGCACGGTTCCACGGGTCGAGCACGGGTCTAGACGGGCACGGGTTTAGACGGGTTTGAAGGATTTGGGGCCAACCCGACCCGTGCTAGATCCGTGGATCCGGGATCCAAGGATCGGGTCGGATCCGGGCACGGGCGGGTAGACCCGCCCGGGTTTTTTTTAATCCCTAACATATGATATAAGAGCCATTTTCAGATCCCTCAGAAATTGAATTAATTGACTGGTGAACAACGGTGGTTTGAAGGAGAGAAACAAAAGTTTAGATGAAATGATGAATAGTACTCGTCTAAGAGTATTTTGGTTGGTTCAATATTTTAATCATAATGAAATCATGAGCTATACATGTATGCTGTTCAGATTTGATTGTCTATATGTCTTTAAAACTTTTAAGATAAATATGAAAGATTATGAGGAGTCAGAGAGGAGATATAAAAAACTATAAAGAGTTAATTATTGTATAGTAAATATGATATTAACCCCAAGTAAAAAGCACTTTCATTGAGAAAACCTCAGTTGCTTTATTTTGATTTTTGACAACTCGTATTTTTACAGTTGAACCATATCCACATGCTGCTACAGGATCAAGCGAGATCCGAATAGTGGCATCGCGTCAACAGAGTTATGAGTTATCCAACCAAACAAGATTGGAACAAACAATATAGCTAGCTTTTGGGACAGGAAAACAATACTGCGCGCCATGGGATTCTATAATTTGTGAGCCTCTGCCTTTCCCTTTTGTGAACCATTTTACAGTTGACCCCAATCCTTTTTGGTATTTGCACAGTTTACTCCAATTGGTGAGCGAGAAAGAAAGAGAGAGAGAGAGAGGCACAGGCGCATGAGAGTAGGAGTAGCGTGTTATGTTTGGTTAGGAAAAGAAGACGGAAGAGAAGAGAAGAGAAAGGCGTTGTTGGTTTGCAGAAGGTCTAGGTCATAACTCATAAGGTCAAGTCATGAAGTCACGACTCATGAACCGAATCGAGAGAAGATCGAAAGTGTACTCTTCTGGACCCCTTTATTTGGGCTCGTGTGTCCTTTATTTCATTTGAATCGTTGATGGGCCCACGACGATCACTTGCGATCTGTGATCACTTATCAGACCCATCACCCATCTGTGGGTTGCAACTAGCAAGTTGGAAACGTGGAACCGAGAGATTTGTGGATTTTGTAGGGGTTTCGTCTCGGATTTCCTTTGGACTTTTGGTTTAGCTGGCATGCAGGCATGCAGGCATGCAGGCATGCAGGCATGCAGACTGGGATCACGTGTTGTTATGCGAGCAGCCTGATATTACAATAGTTGAGCAAAGTATGGTGGCATGTCATGTCGCTCTTATTTTGAAAAGTTATATAAAGATAATAATAATACTTGTTATCCGTTAGTAGTAGACTAGTAGTGCCTTGAGAAAAAGGCGCATATCACTTTAATTAATAATATTTTCATATATTTTTGTTTACCTTAAGTTTTCGACTTTTCTTTCATTTAGCGTTATTCTAAAAAAAATATACTTGTTCTCTATAATTAATCTAAATAGTAGAATTCATATATTTTGAAATAGACAAGCCACTTCATAAAATTGGTCAGCAAAAAAATTATACAAAGATGAATCGACCTAGGGACGAAGAGAGGACAGGCGGGGTATAACACCTCTCAATATTTTCAGAAATGTTCGCTTATATATAGGTAATAGTGAAAAATAGCTTAGAAATTGAGGATCTAACATTCTCAAGCTAACCAACATATTTGAATTTAAAAAATTGAGTGGTGGAAAATAATGATTTACCTAGGGGGATGAATAGATACACAATGCAATTCTAGAGTTCTTTTTGCAAATTTCACAATTCAAATTCAATTTCAATTAGAACTAAATCACTCAATCTACTCAAGATAATTAAATTACAGAAATTAAAGTAAAGAGAGTTTAGAAAGATCAAACAGTGCGTAAAACTCGTGACACCGATATGATAACGGAGTTCGACTATTGACGAGCCTACGTCTCCGCGACTTCCGATCCCCCGACTTGGTAATAGAATCAAGTCGTATGCACTATCACCAAATAGAATCCTTTACAAGGATCAAGATCTAGCTCTTTGCACACGAAGATTAGAAACTAGACTCGTACAATGAACACAAAGCACAAGAAAGTAGTATAGTGATGATCTCTCAAACCTCACAAATATTTGGCTAATTTTGAGTCAATTAAACTTGAGAATTTTGAGAGTTTGTAGAGAGCTTTTCAAGGTTAGCAATGGAGGCTACTAGGGTTTCAGTATTTTTCAAAAGATTAATTGAGAAAGAAAGAATTTGTACATATAGCAGCAGCAAATAACCTTCCAAACAGGAGATTTTGTCCCGAACCGTTATAACGCTTGGCAACTGTTATAACAGTTAGTACAAAATCCTGCAGTTTGTTGGTTGAGTTAATGAAACCATTATAACGCTTGCAAAGCGTTACGTAACGGTTCTCTCTGGAACAAAACAGAGCACAAATCGAATTCAAATACTTGATCTAACCATTATAACGCTTAGAAACCGTTATAACGGTTGAACCAAAGTAACAAGTTGTAAGTCTGGGATGAATCTAACCATTATAACGGTTGGTAACAGTTGAGTAACGGTTCGTTATGGAGAAACATGAATATTTGGTATTGCAAATCGATTGAGCTAACCGTTATAACGGTTAAGAAGGGTTATAACGGTTAGTACAAAATCTGAATTTTCTCAAGCTTAATCATACCTATATTAACTAAATTTGATTTTACATATGAATTAACTTTAGTCCTATTTAAATCTTTATTTGCTCCATATGCTCATGTTGCACTCTACAATCTTCTGAATATCCATTTTTGCTATACAGTCCCTGCAACAAACTCAAAACACACGAACGAGGTAAAATTCAAGATTATTTTGCAAATCGACAAATAAGAGACATCGTTACATTGTTAGACACAACAATCTCCCTCTTTTGTCGATTTGCAAAACTAGCGATTATATGTGCATGCATATGACCTTTAAAGCCATTTAACTTCTCCCCCTTTTTGAAAATCGAGCAAAAGATTGTGATAGATATTAACTAAATCTCCCCCTTTGTCAATGCTCTAATGATTTTGCAAACAACACATAAATCATACATTTTGCTCCCCCTCAAGTTATGCATATTGAATTTTAACAAATTTAAGCACCACATATATGTAATGCTCCGCCTCAATCGTTGACATGTTGCACATATAAAGACTTATGCATAAAGTATAACAATTAAAGCAAGCAATCAAGTAAGCAAAGAGCATCTAAAGCAAGCAGGTCCAACATAATGTTCGGTACATACAAATAAAAAATGAGAAACACAAGCACAAAGTCATAAGTCACACATAGTAATACATAGTTCTAAATCAAACGAAATATAATGATAAGTCCTAAAAGCACGAGACCCTAAGAACTAGATCTCCATGTCATCAACACCGTCACCAATGCCATCGTCGTCGTCGCCGTCGTCATCGTCACCACCACCACCACCACCACCACCACCACCATCATCATCATCATCATCATCATCATCATCACCATCTCCATCGGTCGGTGCGGATGTGTCCCCCTCTTCATCGTTGTATCCAAATCGTTCATAATAATGAGATTGGAGATCAAGGTGAGAATCGTAGAGGATAGAGAATTGACCTTTTGCCCATGCACAAAACTCGTTTTGATTTGATTCGATCCGATCGCACTTTGTGTTAATCTCATTGCAAGTAGTGCGAAGCTCACCTAAGGTCGTGAGAACCGCTTGTTGAAATTCAAGAGACTGCTGCAGCATGGCATGAGTCGAGGAGGAAGCACGAGGAGGAGATAGAGGAGCGGGTTTGTTCGGATTTCAGTATTAGTTTACTCGTGCATTAGGCTGCTATATCCACAAATTCTCGTTGTCCGGTTTTGGATGATAAACAAGTCCACCGGTTCCTTGCCCACGATCATCCCCAAAGTCATGTGATGTGGTAACCCAACCATGCGCATCCATGCGCGTCCACAGGTTAATAGGTTCCATGAGATCAATATTGGATGGAAACACAACTTCATTGGCCTTAAGTATTTTGTGAATGAGGTTTCCGTAAGGGAGAATCCTTTGTGTATCCTTGCAAGCGGTGATCATGTGCTTGATTATAACAAATGGGATGTTAAAGGTTCGGGTACCCTCTAGTAGTTGGCGAAGATAGAACACCCCATTGAATTCAATGTTGGACTTAACCCCACCATTCAGAGTTACAATGTGATGAAGAAACATGTAGGCTATGCGGTGAATGGTAAGATGGTGGAGTAAAATGGTTGTTTACCAAAACCTAACAACGGGACACAGAACCACTGAAGAAAGTCATGGTGGCATTCTTCGGGTTCACCCGGCCAATTTCTATTAAGGCATATCTCCTCACCCTTATTAGGTAGGCCTAACCATGCGGCCAAAGAATCCAATGTCACCACTAGTTCTTTTCCACATACATAAGTTTTGAAATCGAATGGTTCTTTGGTGATTTTCAGATTGGCATAAAAGGCTTGAACTACAACTTTATTGTAATGCTCATCACATTCAATTATGGTCCGTAACCCCCACCTATCGGTATATTCTTTGATCTTTTCCCTTTCAAACGACTTGTCAATTCTCCCACAACAAATAAAGTAGAAGCATGAGAAACTCGGTCTTTTCGCTAGTGGCTTGTACTTGGCAAAAGCTTCATCATCCCGGAAGAGATAGATGTTACCTCGTATGGCGTTAAGGCTCGGCCTAATCGACGCAAAGGTAGAACTCTGACCAGCGTTTGATCCATCACGTGCTCTCTTGTAAGCGAGCATCTTGCGGTCCATTTTCTTCTTGCCACCTTCTTCACTAGCCATGGAGATTGAAGATGAAGATGCAATCCTAGGTTTGTAGATTGAGAGATTGAGAAGAGATTGGGAAAAACGAGTGAGTGAAATAGGGAGAGAAGGCTTACGAGAGTTGAGATCTTGACGAAAAATAGAAGAAGAATCAAGAGGTAAGGGTGTTATTTGGGGTAGAGAGGTGTAGGGTTTGGAGAGGAAGAGGCAAAAGTCGAAATGGAAATGAAAGGTTGGGAGAGGAAAAGGGCTGTCGAATTAAAAAGGCGTCTATGCAAATAGCGAACCATTATAACAGTTAATTGAAAAGTGTCGCTGTGAATGAGATAACCGTTATAATGCTTACCGAGCGTTATAACGCTAAAGCACAAAATTGGAAGATTTTGCCTGACGATACTAACCGTTACAACGCTTTGTCAGTGTTGTATAACGCATGCTCCTGGAAGAATTTTGAGAAAATGTAACCCCCTTTAATTAATTTAAACCATCATAACCCTTATCAAGTGTTATAACGCTTCAGAACATAATTTGAGGTATCATGATACTTGGAATTAACCGTTATAGCGCTTGACAAGCGTTATATAACGCATGCTCCTGGATAATTTTTGTGCAAATTTGATTGTCTCGAAATAAATTCAATCGTTATAACGCTTAAACAAAATTTTGATGGAGTAATGCATAGGACAATCTAACCGTTGTAACGCTTCTCAAGCGTTGGATAACGCTTTCTCCTGGAAGATTTTGACATATTTGTGTTCTTGTTGAATTAATTATAACCGTTATAGCGCTTTGAAACACTTATAACAGTTTGTTATAATTTTGAAAGTTCAGGTAGTTCGACATAGCATGGTTGAGCTAAGCGTTATAACGGTTGCCAACCGTTATAACGGTTCAGAGTGATTTTGAATATGGTATTAGGTAAGTGCAAGCATGCCGAGTTTGAAGCGTAGTTCACAGTGTATTTGAGTTGGTAGAGCTTTTGTGAAAATATCGGCGATTTGATTTTTGGTGTCTATGTATGATAATTCTATATCACTTTTTTCAATGTGGTCTCGAATGAAATGGTGTCTAATCTCCATGTGTTTTGTGCGAGAATGAAATATCGGATTCTTAGAGATTAGTATTGCACTTGTGTTGTCACACATTATTGGGACTTTGCGGAAGCGCAAGTCGTAATCATTCAAAGTATGTATCATCCACAATAATTGAGTGCAACAACTACCGGCGGCTACGTATTCGGCCTTGGCGGTTGATAGGGCTACATATGTTTGTTTTCTACTTGACCATGACACAAGGGAACCGCCTAGGAATTGACACGTTCCGCTTGTGCTTTTTCTATCCATTCTATCACCAGCAATGTCTGCGTTCGTATACCCTACTAGATCAAGTTCCGATTGGCGACCATACCCATAGACCTAAGTTCAATGTGCCTTTGACATATTTGAGAATTTTTTTCACGACTTTCATGTGTGACTCTTTAGGATTTGCTTGAAAACGAGCGCAAAGGCATACCGAAAACATAATGTCTGGCCTACTTAGATGTTTCATATTTTTACTCATATGCAATATTTAAGAGCAAAGTGGATGACGTGGTGATTCATCATGCATTTTTTTATGTGAAAAGAAAGAACATTTTAATTCTCGCAAATACTTAGATGTGATTTGTATGAAAACACATAAACTTATATAAATTCCAGATTTTGATGAAAATACGTGTAAAAAAATCTCATGCGTTGCTTTTAATTTGTTTAGGAGAAAAATTCTGATATAAATAATTAATTAGTTTAATATTGTAAAATGAGGCATTAAAGTGTGCCAATGTACTAGCCAGATCTTAATTTATCGAAGTGATTAAGAAGATCATTTGATTTTGAGTATAAAAATCATGATATATCATATACAAGATGACTCCTTTAATTTAATAGAGCTTTATAAAAAATATAAGTTGATTAGCTTTATAAAAAAAAACAAAGTTGCCAATGTACTAGCCAGATCTCAATTTCATATTTGCATTATAAAAAGGATAAACAGCTAGAACACAAAATTATGCATAGTTTTTTTGGAGTTCGAACTATGCGTTCGAATCTCGGATTTCGTGAGTCAAACGACCGATTCAATGTTTGAAATTTTATTTAAAAAATATAGTTTGAAATTTAAATTTTACATTTTTTATTTTTTATTATTTGTTTCGGATTTTATAAAATTCTTGATCTAATCAGCTATGGACTTTTCAATATGAAAAAAACATTGAATGATTTGAGTATACCATTTGGCTCATAAAAGTCGAGATTGAAACATAATTCGGCCGATCGAAACACATAATTCTACATCTTATTATCATACAGTTATATTTTATGTCGAATTCAGTGCACACTAAAATATAACTTTGTTATTCTCTAATCTCTATCTCTATTTGTGTTGTGTAATTTTAAAATCGAAAGAAAAACTGGCATTCCAAACGAGCAGCACTTCTTCGTGCTCTCAATCTCTCATTCACGGGCTTTAAGGTAACACAAAACAGGCTTCAACGAATTCTACAATTTATTCAAGGCCAGGCCCAAAAAGGTAACAGATTGTAGGCCCGCAAAAATCTATACGATTTGGAGGGAATAAAGCAAACTTATCTCAGTTTCAAGATGCACCCAAGTATAAACAAGGATCTCTTCTATAAAGAGCATATAATAGGTTTGAAAGATCCAAATAGGCAATAGCTCATTCCCCACTGGCCAAAATGACGCTGGTGTGGTGAAATGGAGAATCCAGAACTTGGATAAGCCCTCTCTTCCATTGATGGGTACTATTTATATTTAGAGAAATTAGATAAAAATGCTCTACAATTAGACTGATCAACAATTCCTTGATTGAACGTCTGCTGCAGTTAACTGTTGGCCGTCTGTTTCTGCCGATACTACTCATGTCAATATTGACTATGAAGCTTCTTACATGTTTGATTTGCATGATGTTGTCATTTCTATCCCTCATCCCCGCATTCATGAAGCCCCAACTGTTACACAAATTGACGGAGAATGGAGGTTAGCTTTTAAATATTTTTTTGCCTACTGTTTCGTCCAAGGCATAATCTTCTTTTGAACTCCTTGTATTGGAGTTTGTTTCCCATGTAATTTACTGAATTCTTCTCTCAGATATGACTCGAAAAACTCTGTATTGGAGTGGTCTGTCCTTCTTATTGATGATTCAAATCGCAGGTAAATCAAGGATCTCAGCTTTAAAAGGGAAAAAATAGAAACACAATCTTTGCTGTGTCCTTCTGTATATCTTTACTAAATTTTTCAAGTGCAAAACACAAAGCTTAATTTGTATGCATAATCATTTTGTATAACAAATTTTTCTATTGACAGTGGAACAATTGAGTTTGTTCTGCCTCCAGCTTATGGATCATCCTTCTTCCCCGCCGATGTCATCTTCCCCATTAATATCAGCTTCACTGCTGCCAAGACTTACAGTGATGTCAAGGTTGGCTATTTTTATTTATTTTTTGTTTTGAGAATTTTTCTAATTTGTAGATTGCATTTCTAAGATGCTTTGTGGAAGTCTTTTGTTGCCCCTGATGTTATGCCATAAGCAAATCTTTTACTCATGCAGCTGGTCTCTGTTTCTAACTTTGTTTTCCAAAATTGATCTCAATATTGTTGTAAATTCAAGGGTCAAATTTTGGTCAAATGTGCAACAGATGCTCTCTGCCTCCTTTACCGAGTACCAATTTCGTAAAAAAAGAATTTTGGTAGAAAACAGTCGTGCATGGGTGCGCACAGGATTCACAAGTTCCAGTCTTTTTAATTACAATGTTATCAGTTCTTAAGACAAACAAGTTCAGGAAAATAACAGGCCATTTCATTAAAAAGGGTATATCATAATGGTCTATGTTCAATCCATTATTTTAGTTTTTAATCTTTTTGTTCAGGTTACAAGGCTTAACCATCTTAGAGGTGAAATAGCTCCAAAATACACCCAGAGGATACAGCTGATTACCTGTCACACTCCAAAAATAATGACTAGCTTAGAGGTGTTAATTCCGCCACGTGTACTTGATTTCAAGTACACGAAAGGCTTAATTTGCCACTCATAAATACATATATGATTAATTTATTATACTTAATTTTAAGGAAAAGCACACACATGAACATCCAACAAATACATATATATATAATTCAGCGTCTGAACACAAAGTCTACAGCGGAAGCTAAACAAAAATAAAATATATACAGAGGAGGACGATCCCATCAAAGGACGTGGGATCGACCCTAACTAACCTACTACAAACTAATCCTAACAAAAAAATAACAAGGAAACAACTAAAGTGATCTTCAAAACGGAAGACGCCGGACTCCATCCTAATGCTCTCCTCTAGACATCAAAAGAGACTCCTGCTCCTTAGCTGGACCCCACAAACAACCGTGAAACGTGAGTAAATTATAAAAATTTACTCAGTGTGGATTAAGGTCCAGCCTTTGGAATTATATCTGATTCAAGGTTGGACCAATCACATTTACTGAGAATGTCTATATTTAGTTACTACACCTGACTTGTATTTAGTTTAACCATTACCCAATTTAAATAAATAATTAAATCTATCCAAAGAGACGATACGAGAAGGAAACCCAAAAATATTATGAGGAATAATAGTATATATAGGTAGTAAGAATAATATCAAGGCTCCCAGACAAGAAACGATTGTCTATTTAGAAGACCCCGGGTGTAGGCTTCAGGATTCGCCTCCTTAGACGGGTCTAGTATGTCAACCGCCAAATCTAAGGGTATCGTTAGACGGGTCTAGTATATCAGCCGCCAATCTAACTTAATTCTGAGTTTCCAGAACGAAACGCCCTGGTAAAAACATGAGCGGCTATAAAAGCACACATTCGATCAAAAAGCGAACCGAGAAGCCTACCTTACAAAAAGAAAATAATAAACATAAACTCTCAGTCTCAGCCGTCATACGGAAATAAGGAACCGACTACCCGTTTGAGTAACCATAATAAAGGGAACTCCCTGTACCAACCAGGGGCCAAAGGGGAGCCCCAGACTTCCTCTGTACCAACCAGGGGCCAAAGGAGGAAGTCCTTCGAATATTAGGAGATCCCGAAACATCGGCTAATAGAAATATAAAGAACGAAATAGCTCCAATACGTCACATATGACACGCATACTCTAAACTGAGAAATCGAACCTTAATCACTCAAATGAAGATATTATAATATTTATACTAGTAAGGATCTTGAAAATCAAACACTCGAACTGGCACTACGAGCCACCAAGTGATGGTCATCGATGGTGAGCAGTGATCGAATGTCCTTAGGGACATCCCGAGAAATGGACCCCACGGGCGTTTAGCTTGCGTACGTAATCCATCCTCACGATGCCCCCAGACTACATCCGTCCTAGCTAGACTCACCGGCCCGACTCTCATCACTCCCAACGAGAATATATAAATAATATTTGATACGCATCTACCTATAAGTAGTCTAATAGCCTATACGATCCATATAACAAATCAAACGTGCAATATGAATGCAGGTGACATGCAATGCAGGTTGGTCAAAATAGTTGGTTTAGTTACCAATATGAATTCATGACAATTCAAGATCTACGGGCCTGATTATAAATTGTTGGTAATTTGGTACTGCAGTTCAATTTAGGTAAGACTGGTAGGTCTTAGAAAGAGAGAGGAATATAATCCCCAGGAATCCACACCTGAGATAGCTGGAGCGACACGCAATGTCGACTCTACTCCGGGGGCAGCTCTGAAGCGTCTGCGCCTGTATCAGCATCGGCAGCGTCAGTAACGGCCTCGTCTCTCGCGAGTGGATACGAGTCGGCTAAATCTCCTAATTTAGTGATCAGATCGTATTTAGTTAGATTGAACATTTGAGTTTAAGAATCTAAGCGTTTGAGACGTCCTTGATGCTTCTAACTTAATTTAATTGTCATTTTTACTTAGTCAAAGTTTTCGTGCCGTGTCTTTGCTGCACGACAAGTGGATGTGAATTATGTGTTTCTATTCCTTTGTTAAATGTTGTGTGAGATTCTAAGTGTTCTACTACTTCCCATTTATTTGACGTCAGGACAATATGCTACAGAACATCAATAAAGAACAGCACGAGGAAAACATGTTATAAATTCAACCACTTTTAGTCGGACTTTTAATTAAATTAAGCAAAGAAGGAAATAAAATATTCTAATAATTATAGATGCATATTATTATTGTTCTTATAGAGAAATTGATAAATATATTTTATTAAACGCTTACTTAGTCATAATTGTGTGTTTCATGTGTAATATTTAATTTGGTGCTTGTTTGTAATTAGCGTGATATAGAGAAATTGATCAATATATATTATTATGCATATAATTATACTTAGTTCATTTCTGTCGATAGTGTGTGATATTTTACTAATATATTTATATATATATATACATATATTATATTTAACTTGTTTTATTATTTAATTAATCATGTTATTATAAATAATCAATTAACTTAATCGTCACGTATAATTGTAAGTCACGTGTCATTAAGTCAGATGCGTTGTCGTTCCTAAACAACTATCCTACTATATAGTTATGTCGTATATTATACGTTATATTGTTTTGTGCTAAATATAATATAGAAAATACATAAAAACACAAGTTGGTTTATTTTAATTATTTAAGGTTTGTTTGTGTTAATCCTGGAGTGGGATCAGAAGTATGTACTCGTGCGTCATAGCCGAAGCTCGTGCTGCACGGACTTATGGTCGTCATTTCCCAAATGTACCTTTCCCGACCTTTCTATTAATTTTATTATTTGGGTCCTTTATAGTTATTGGATTTGTTTGGGCCAGGCCGCCATTTGGTAGTATCTGTTGATTTACCAATTCTCGACCCAAATAAGGCCCAAGCCCAAAAGAAAACCCAAAAACTATATTTACCAATATTATTATCAGTCCTGCAAGGATCAGGTGGGCCTCAAGGCCCACTATTCTTTATTAATTTTCCTGTTATCAATCAATTCAATAAAGCCCAAAGTATTTTTGTTTTAATTTTTTTTCTAAGTCCAGTAGGCCCTGTGGGTTATGGGCCCACTAACCATTTAATCCAGCAAGGCCACAAGGCCATTTACTAATTTATACCATGTTCATTTGGGCCTATAGCATCTCTTAGGGCCCAGGCATTACTTCTGGGCCCATTCTCTCTCGACTCACAGCAACTCAGCACAGAATCACTGCACTGGTGCTGGTAAACCAGTGCAGCAGAAATAAAGGTTAAGGGTCCAATATGGTAAACCAGTACAACAGACACTCAGGGGGTATGGGTGTCTAGGTGCATTACGGCTCAACTGGTGCCCTGACCAGTAAAACCAGACCCGAAACCAATGGTATTGTTTCGAAACAAGGCTGGTACAAGGATTACCAGAATACACAAAATCATAGAGAAGCCAGCACAACAGCACAATAACTCCCAAAGCTAGATTTCTGCCCTAATACAGATCACGGTCCAAAAAGGAGAATCAAGCGTCCAAGGAACAATACCATAGTAACAAGGCACAACAAGAAAATATTACGACAAGAAACAAGCAAAATTCACCCAACAAGAATCACCAAACACAGCAAGTCGTATAGGCAACATATCGAGTTGCTCCCCTCTTTGGCGTCGGTTTCCTCCGCCTTCCCCCTTCTTAGCCTTCTCCTCGTTATCTCCTCCCTCCCTTTCGCTTTCTCAGTTGTCACAGAGCAAATTCGTTTTTTTTTTAGTGTACAAGTCTCAACACATGAGTTTCCTAAACGGGCAAGGGGAAATCAAGGAGGGAGAGGCGTTCCTTCTATAGAAATCGTGAAGGGGTGCCCTCGAGCACCTGTACCAGGCACTCGAGTGCTCGGTTTTAAAGTCAAAGAGGGCGACAACGAGGTTTGAGTGAAGGACGGATTCGACATGAGTGAGAGCTGTCACGATCTCGTTCAGAGATCGTGAAGAGAGAGAGATATGGCGGAGTGTGTGAGGGAGATTAGCAGCGGGAGAGAGATACGACAGAGGTAGATGTGAGGTTCGGTCGAGAGAGAAAAAGAGACAGGAGAAAAGGTGAGGGAGGAAGAGAGATAGAGGGACGAGTGGGGGGGGGAGAGAGAGAGTAACGGGGAGTGGGAGAAAAGACAGAGAAGAGAGAGGGACAGGGAAGTGACAGAGAGAGAAGAATATGGGAGAGTGAAGTGGGGGAATGTGTCGCAGAGGAGAGAGGGAAAGAAAAAGGGAAGAAAGAAAGGGAGAGAGAGAGTAGGTGTGACAGAGAGACACCGAGAGAGAGAGTGCAGGGAGAGAGAGAAGTGTGATCGGAGAGGTGTTGATTTCCGAGAGATGGAGAGACAACAATTAAGAGGAGAGAGGGGAGCTGAGGTGACGGGGTGAAAAAATCAAAGGATGGAAAGAGAAGGATCAATCAGATTTTCTGAATTTTCATTCGAGACAAATAATGGGTTTAACCCGTTTCTCGAACGATGTTGACCCGTTTTAAAACGGTGTGCTAGGTTTTTGTCACAAATGACCCGTTGCAAGGCAGAGATGTCAAGGAGACCTTCCCAAGGCCGTCAGTTGTGGTTCTTCTGCGCCACTCTCCCTGTGACGTATTGTGTGATTGTTTATTGCAAGACTCGATCTCGACCCATTGGGTCGCAGAACTTTTAGCACACATGACTAAACTATCGTATCAGTAATAGTTTGGTTCTGTGCGGCAGGAATGCGTTGCCCTTATTATGTTGCGATTACGTTCGAACAGGAACAAATCATATAATTCATTATATGGTTCCGTAATTTAACTTGGTTCGTTAATATTATTTAAATAGATCTATTAATAGTTAAGATTTGTGATAAATGTTATAACGTTGGGATACAAATTCTTATATGCCGAATTTGCTTAATCGAGCAACTTCATGTAACTTCCACACTTTAAAAATTGATGTTTTAGCTTACTTCAATTTTATTGCATGAATTTATCTTATAATTTGTCCCAATTTAATTGGAGAAGTTTTTGTGTGACATGACTGTTATCTTAAATCTAGTTGAAATTTTATAATTTAGTATTTGAATTTTTGTAGACATTCTAATTATGTGTTTAAACTTAAGAATTGGTCATGTGAAATTTTAAATTCATTCAATTATGATTTTGTCTTGGCTTACATTTTCAACATATATTCTTTATTTATTTTATTTTATTCAAATGTTGTTTTTAAATCCTATCCTCGTTTATATATGAAAATTAAATAAAACTTTCTTTCTAATGTCGATCAAAATTTTGTAAGTTACAAATAGAAAAAAAGATTTAAATTTTTGGTATTATTCCTAAGCTAGATTAGAATTAATATTTCAATTAATGATAAGTTTTATAATTTACAAGATAATTATTTATTAATATAATTATTAAATGTTGGGTTTTACATTACCGATAGCTATCAAGTGGTTTAATCATATGCTAAACATCAATCTATAGTTATGTTGTCATCTTTTTGTTTTTATTTGTAGTCTAGCTGCTTTGGCCTGCATTTTCTTTGCCAAATTTTGTCGAAGCTCCTTTTCTAGAATCTTGGTACCAACTGACACAGTGATTTTTGGTTAGGATGGTAGGGTCTTTTGTTTTTAGAACGTAGAAGTGCATAGCATAATTCTGCGCAATAAATTTAGCAGTATAGGTAGTAACCAACAGTCAGTTTTTATCTCTCTTTTTCTTTTTCTTTAATGGTTGATAGCAAGTTAATTGTTAATTGGCATTATCATTGTTAACTTCAGTGTTTGAGGGGGCGGTGGAGGGCGTTGGGAACTTATCAGTTTTCTAGCCCCGAATATGAAAGTGTCAACCTACTAGCATATAAGGTATCAAAACTGTAAATGTTACAAATTGAACTATTAGTCAATGAAGAGAGAGATAACTTCACAATTTATTTTTAATAAATTGGGGAGAAACTTAAAAATAAAAATATTTCTAAATTGTTTTTAAATTTATTCAACTTAAGCATCACTGAATATTTCATAAAAATAATTAGAATTACATGTAATAACACTAATTTGGCCATAGCCTCCTGTAACGGTGATCCAAAGAAGTGATTAGGAACATGGGAACATAATTTGGTGGGTACTGCCGTACTGAGAGCGCGCTCGGAATCGAAGGACGAGCTTCTGTTTCGGAGCTACATTTGGGCGATTGGATCAGAGTAAACACACATAGTTACAAGGTGAAATTAATGTAAATATGTCATCCAGCTAACTCAGTTGCCTGGGTTACTTACATGGCTGCAATGGGACAGAAATGTTTTTTTTTTCCTTGTTATTGTTTTACTGCAATGGAAAACCACTAGGCATTTTTCCTGGTCAGCTGTAGCTTCCAATGGTGATAGTCACTGGTAGATGAGCCGTGCTGGCCTCTGCATGATAATTTCATTGAGATAAGCTGGTGCTACTGGCCGTCAAAAAATGTTAAAGCCAATAATGGTATTATCCGGTTAGTGACAGGAAGACGAACTTACCAGCAGGTCCCTACATCTGAGGTTTGTGACTGTTGTTGCAAGCAGCAAAAAAATCAATGAAGTAAAATTAAAGTCCTGTGCCTAAAAATAAATTACTCAAATGAAACTCGCTTCGAGCATTAACATACTATTACAGTATTACTGATAGACGTGTTTGAAGGCCCGTAACAATCCCATGGGTAGAACTGATGCAAGTCTGGCAAGAGAAAAGAAAAAAAAACTGAAATTGTGACCCACATGTTAGTTTGACACTTGTCAACCTATCAGCATGACCTACAAAGAAAGCATTTTCAGTTACAACAGCTTAGGCACTAATTTTCAAATTACTTTCGGTTTCTCCAATAACAACATACAGTATGGGCCCTTCCCTTGGAGAGTAAAGTAGCAAGGAAAAATATGCATTCCAAACATAAATATTCTCAAACCACCCAACTGCAATGCCCAATATAGCACTGCATATACAAAAAAAAACACCCTTATAAACAAAAGAGGGTTAAATCAGCTTGGTCCTTTGACGAAATTGAAGGTGGATATCATAATTCATGGCAAATACTTGAAGCACAAAAACGGAAGAACTGGCTTCAGCACTTAATTAGAGCTGCCAGTCAATGGGAGTATATCCCAGTTTCTCCAATATCTCGTTTGTTTTAGAAAAATGCCTGCAGTGGAGGACACATTCGTAAATTGAACAAAGTAATTTGTTATTCGATAAAGATCTTAAATCAGTTATTATTAACGACCAGATTATGAAACCATGCTATTACTGTCCTCGGCCTGTTTTGTGTTATCTGATACTTCGTTCATGGATTAATTATATCATAATAGAGCAGTAACAAAATTTTATCAGAATTTTATTTCTCAAAAGAAAAAAAAGACAAACAGAATAAAAGGCATACTTGCAATGAAAGAAGCCCCTGTTGGCAGAGAGACCAGATGGATGAGCAGCTTTAAGAATGTGGTGCTTTGACTCGTCAATTAGTCTGAAACAACAAAGTCAGTTTGCATACACAGGTTAATTATTACAACTCAAGAATCCAAGTATTGATTACTCTTAAGCAAGCAGGGGCATACTTGATCTTCGCCTGGGCAGAGTTTCCCCAAAGAAGAAACACAACTCCTGTTTTCTCCCTTGATATTGCTTGGATGACAGCATCAGTAAATTTCTCCCACCCTTTCTTCGCATGAGAGTTAGCCTGGTGATGGCGAACTAAAAAAAGGCAAAAGAAGTAAGAAATAAAATGAATACTGCACTTAAAAAAAATGTGATTAATAGTTACTTCCAAGAAGAGAACAAGTACCAGTTAGAACAGTATTGAGTAGAAGGACCCCCTGCATTTAAACTACTAAGTCAGCAAAGTCAAATAATCAACTACATGTTATGATCAAATAACAAGAATAGAGATGGAATTCAGTCTCAGTTACAAAAGAAAACAGAAGGAACCCTCCCCCCAACAACACACACGCTAGAAATGAAACTAGAGAGAAAGAGAGGTAAAAGAAAACACTGATATGAACAAGAATTTACCTGTATGGCCCATCTTTCAAGATTCCCATGCGATGGTAATTTACAACCGACATCATCCTTAAGCTCCTTAAATATGTTAACAAGGCTCGAAGGTATCTTGATTCCTTCTGGCACTGAGAAAGATAGCCCCATTGCTTGGCCGGGCCCATGATATGGGTCCTAATTAACAATTAGGTGATAATAAATACATAACGCGTTTTTTCTCAGCAAAAGGTTTCCAGAAAAAAACACAGATGCCATACCTATGGATGCTAATTTAGTTATTACTAGTCAGTAGTGTTCAGATTTTGTATCCTAGAATGCTTTTAAACTATGAAAATCCCCCAAATTTCTCTAGAGGATTAAACTTGAAATTGGAACTCCAGACAGAATTGGGAGTTACATCCGGTGTTCCAATGAAATGCACATTTGCATTGGTCAAGTCGATGCCTCATTCAAGTAATATCTTTTTCTTTTGGTTTTTATGAGTATTCTTTTGATCCAGTTACTTATGCAGCATCAATTATCATTTCTGAAATATGGTACCTAATTTCAATGCCAGATTAGCAAATTCTATAATCCGATGGTTAAATCCAATAAAGATTACCTGTCCAATTATGACAGCCTTGACTTGATCAAATGGCGTCGAGTGGAGTGCATTAAATATGAGCTGTGGAGGAGGGTAAATGGGTGCGTTGCCCCTAATTTCATGCTCCACAAACTTGCAAAGACTCTGTGCATACAGTTTCTTTAGCTCACCAGGTAGCACTTGGAGCCATGAATCCTCCACCATCAGCTCCTCCAACTTGACATATCCACTTCCATTAGCTACATTTCCCATGAACTTTCTAACTTAATCATTCGTATAATGATGTACTTCTTTTAATTTTAGACGACTATCTTACCATTTTTTGAAATAATTATTCCAAGGTATTAAATAATGACACAGTTACCAGTTTAGTTGAGTACCTTTAGCTTTCTCAATACGATCAGCACAGAGCTTGAGATTACGCTTGGACCGAGCAATGGCCTTGTCAAACTCCATCCTTCTCTTGTGCTCCAGCGTGACTGAAACGGCGGGGGAATCCGACGAGGCATCTCCGCCGGAGGAGGCGGAGGCGCCGCCGCCGGGGATGAAGGAAATGGAGGATTTGGGGGAAGTCGAGCGGATGCGCTTCGCTGGGCGCATAACCTCCATTAGGGTTTTGGAAGCAGCTGACATTTTCGCGATTTAACCCCTTTGTTTTTTTTTTGTTTCTTTGGTCCTCAATGGGGTTTTCAAAATGATAGTCTAATAACTGGGAACTTGGAGTTGGAGGGTTAGTTATAGAGACGACCAGACGATTTCGACGTGCATGGGTCCCACTGAGATTTTTGGCGGGAAGGTCGATTGTGGAGGAGTGCGTACTGACACCTGGCTCTGAGGATTTATTGAGTCAATTCTTATGTAGCGTTCTTTGTGCGTGTCTTTCTTTTATATTGTTCTCTCTTTTTTTTTTAATTAAAAAACATGTTGTGTTGTTTATCAACAGTATTCTAATTTCGAAATTTTGACACTTTATGTGCACAAATGTGAAAATTTTATAAGAAAATATTGCTATTAGTTATTTTTTTAACATAAAAAATCTGAAATGTTCTTTTAAAATCTACATTTACAATTTGTTTAACAGCTAGTGTCTTGAATAATCTAATTTATTTTAGATTAATATTAGATGCTTATAGTAACTTGACAGTTAAATTTAATTGAAGACAAATTGAAGATATCAACCTTTATAAATATTAACGTTTACATGAGATGAACAATTTAGCGATACAGACATACAGTTGATGCAACTCCAGAATTCCTCCCATCCAAATTGTCTCCTTTTATTTTACTTTTTAGTTTGCAGAAAATAATAGCAACGATATCTTTTCAAATATTCGTTAAATGTTTTTGTTTAATCAATTGTCAAAAAGAAATTCCTGTATTCTGCAACTGAGTTTGTTAATTCAGAGTGTTTGATTGAAAATTTCGTACTATATGTATACTTTGTATTTATTTGTTTCTTTTCGGTTTCTTTCACGACTCTATCTTCGTGTTTAGTTCACGTTAATCTGGTCAGTTTAGAAGTATGGTGAATTAATAAAAGTGAATCAAATAGATAGGTTAAAAATGCATAAATTAATTATCAAGTGTTGGCTTGAGTCTTACCTTAGAGAAAAATATAAGCTCAAAAGTTGAATCTTAATCCGCACTGAAAATTTATTTCTCATGTTTCCGCGATGATTTGTGGGGTCCAGGTGAGGAGTCTTGATGATGTCTTGAGGAGAGCGCTAGGATGTAGTACCCGGCGTCTTCCGTTTTGCCGTATCTTTCTTTGATTTCTTTTCTTTTCTTTATAAGAGTAGCTTGTAGTAGGTTAGCGAGGATCGAACTCACGTCCTTTGGTGGAGTCGTCCTCTTCTGTATGTACTTTTATTTTTTTTTGCTTCCGTTGTCTCTTTGTAAATAGACACTGGTATTAATAAAATGACTTTTAGATATATGTGTATTGTGTACATATGTGTGTGATGTTACTTTTAATTAAGTTTAGCCGTCTTGTCTATTATTTTAATTATTTAAATTAAGCATTTAGTGTACTTGTAATCAAGTACACGTGACGGAATTAACATCCATGACCTAGTTATTATATCTGGGGTGGGGTGTGACAAAGAAACTTATCTAAATTTTTAAAATTCATTTAAAAACCATCACATCAAATTAGAAACTCAAATAGTTTTGCAAATGGAGATGCTCTTACTCATCAATGCTCTTCATAATTTAAAATCAAAACAAAGCAAAAAATACATAACTGCAAAAAATTTGCAAATTCCGTCTTCTATAAACCCATATATATAAAATCTAAGTCGGACTAAAATTACACAAACTTTAATTTCCATCAAACACCTTTTACATTTTTATCTTTTCTAGATCTATCCTATATATAAAACTAGTAATTCATTTCCGGAAGTGGCGAGAGAACATATTTTTGTACCTAGGGCATTGTTTACAGCTGCAATGAACCTACAAACTGAGATTAATTTTCCTAGATCCATCCTAACCAAAATAAGAAAAAGGCCAAAAACCAAAACAAATACGCCAAAATGAAAAACATCATGCACGATTCCTAACCCAAGAGAAAACCACCAAGCATCACAACAAACAGTTGGAAAACTGAAGCCATCCTTTCGAAGTCTCTGATCCCGGCATTCATCGTACCGCTGTGTTCGCGTCCGGAAGGAGGGCTGAGAGGCGGCAATGGGCTTGGAGCCTTGTCAGGTGGGGGCCCACTTGGGCTGATGTCATCGGTACGGTTGAGGACCTTGATAATCATCTTCTGACCAAGCTCGCAGTGGCCTTCCTCACCACTGATATAGTAGAACAGCCCAGCACGATCGAGTTCGTAACGGGTGTTGCCATTGTTCGAGAAATATATTGGGTGTGTGCAGTTGCAGTTGTTGTAGTCTTCTTCGGTGACAACCATCACTGAGTCCTTCTTGTACTTGAAGTCTGTGATTATAAATTGCATATATAAATATGTCAGTTATGAGAATTAAGTATACTTCTAAAACTATAAGACTGTTATCTTCAAGAAGGCCTACCAGTATATATATCTTTCAATAGAATCTTGATACACTCATGTATGAATAGTACTAAAAACACGAGGCATTATCATTTACTGATTTTCTGACGGAATTGAAATTACTTCATACTTAATCGGTTGTTTTGAGTCATGAATTCAAATTTGTTTATAACAAGAAGTCTCAAGAAACGAAAGAAATATCACTAATTCAGAGGAATTCAAAAAAGAAAAGAAATCACAGAACCCAGTACGCAATACCAAAACAAATTCTTTTTTTTTTTTTGAGGTGGTAGGCAAACTGTCAAAACCGAAACAAAAATTAACTGTAAATATTCAAGAAAGAGAGAGAGAGTGAGAGAGGAGTACAAATGGTATCACCGACTTGAAACCGATTGAGAGAGGCCCAGTGGTTATACAAACCCTCATAATTTGCCGGCGGCACGACCCACCCGTTCTCTCCTCCTACCTGGATGTCATTCCCATACGCGGCGGCCGCACACAAGGTGATGATCATGGCCAAGATAGCAATCAGCATGTTGGCTATGCCTCGTGCTGCCATTGTCGCACACAATGCCAGGCTAGGTTTTATTTTTGGAAGATCGATGGATGGTTTGAGGGAAGAAGGCAGTCAACAGAGGAGGGAAGAGCAGTAGAGCACTGAGCAGTTTCCCTTTAGAGTTGGAGAAAAAAGGGGTACGACTGTACGAGTGTATATAGGCGGATGTGTTGCGACCGTTGAAATAGCTTTATATCTGATTAGGCGGAAGCCTTCGAGGGCCGATATAAGAAACTTTGAAACCAAATCTATGCACATGTTCTGGAAAAGCCCAGTCCATATTAAATTCGCTGTTTTCTGATTTTGAAATTCTCATTCCAAATCTGTAAGCAATTGATGTTTATCGATTTCGTAGGTAGTTTCGGAAAAGAACTACCAGGCACCAGCATCCATATTCCATAGTATCATTTCGATATCAAATTTTTTATTATTATTCAAATTAACTTTAAGAGCCCGATTCCTTGATCGCTAAACCATTCTGCTCGTATTAGGCATGTGAATGTCCGTATCCCAAAATTTGATATTATAAGTTTTAATTTTATTATTTTAAATACTTATTTTAAAATATATGTATATTTGTCTTGTGCATGTCACCCTCATGTACCCGAATCGAATCTGATGGTATCCGGATCACAAATCCAATTTAGAAAAAATAGTTTCACCATTTATTTCATCCAATAATTCGTCACTCAAAACCATTTATTTCACCCAACTCAGCGCCTTTGCGTTCTCTGAATCTGATTGAAAAATAGGAATATGATCCTCTTTTCCGTATACATGCGGCATGCCTATGCAATTTCTCAGTTGTCGTAGAAAATTCGTCACTCGAAACCAGCCCAGCCCAGTATGGTATTTACATCCAATAATCCAATACTGGGCCTGAACCCAACCCGTTTGTCACGCTTTCTACGCGACAGAAGACCCAAAGAACTCCGAGAAATTGACAACGCAAAAGTTGCTAGAGAGACCGAAACAACATGCAAGAAAGAGAGAGACCCAATGCAAGAAACGCAAACTTTGCAAAATAGATTTTGGAGGCTCGGTCTAAACGCATCGTTCAAATGTTGTATTTAGATGTTTTCTGAACGTTGTGTTTACACATTTTATTTTTTACGTTTATTATTTATTTTTGTTCGTAAATTTAAGTGTCTGAAAAAATCTGAACATCTAAATAACACTGTGCGTTTATAAAGTATGATCATATATGTTATATATTTTTCGAAACGAGATCACAATTGTTATTCTTTTTTTTCAGGGTCACGCAGAAAAAAATCACCATATTCTCTTCCAAGGTTTGATTCACAATCAAAGACAAATTTGTCCTATAGGGTTTATATGCTAACAAAATGTTAGCAATGGAGAAGAAGACAAGAGAGAAATTGGGGGTGACCGTTATGACCGTCGGTTTCAAATCAGCAAGGGAGGTAAATGGGAAAGGAGTTGGACCTCACTCTTTTGAGCTTGGCGTTAAAAATGAATTAATGAGCTGGCACATGAATTAGATGAGATGTAGAAAAGAGAGAAAGAGATTAGCTTAATTCATAGTTTCTTAGGAGCGGGGACCCACACGAAGAAATCTAACCAATCACAATCTATGTTTTTTACTGTTTTTTTTTCAATAAATGTAATTTGTTAGTTTGGCTATTAATTACCGTAAAGGGATATATAAGAACTCAATTGTAATCGGTTATTTTTTAATGAATGCATTTTATCAAAACACCAATTATTGTCTTCCTCTTTCTTACCTATTCTCTTTTATCTCTTTTTTTTCCCATCTTATCTTCTATCATCTTTCTCTTTGCTTCTATCCTAATCTCTCTTTATCCTCTCTTTAATCTCATTCTGCTATTAATTCTCTCAAAACACAAAAAACGCTCAATACCATTTTCATTAGTAAAACCTTGTTTCCATCCACAAAACCACTATTTTCATCCATATAACATATTTTCTGTTGTAAACCGAGAGGATCCAATCCAGGTCATTACAATGTGGTATCAGAACCGTTTACCTAGCTGAGATCGATGAGTACTCCAACACAAAAAGGAACTGTAAATCTGACGATCAAAGAGATCAAGGCTCAGATCAAAAGAGTCCAAAATAAGCTTTTAGAAGAAGGTGAAAGTAGTGAGCAACCAAAGAATAACAAAAGCATTCTAGACATCCCTAATACTCCCCATTGGAAATAGCCTCAGTATAAGAAATCAAATGTGTTAAACCTAGGCGACCTAGCTTATGACCAAATTTCGGTTTATGACAACTACAAGAACTTATTTGCAAATTTTCACAACCTCAATTTCTAATGACAATTGCTAAATAGATCAATACAATTAATTGGTATATTTCTCTAACAAGAATTTGCAACAATTAAATTGAGAGACCTTAATACCAATTTGGCTTAAATAAATTTTAATTGCTGAAGCGTATTTAATTCGAGCAATTCAAGCAATTGAATTCTTCTCAATCAATTGTATAGCAAGTAAAGTAAATAGAGAAGAGATGAGAAATTGCAAACAAAGCAATCATGCACAAGAGACGCCGATATGTTAACGGAGTTCGGCTATTGACGAGCCTACGTCTCCGGGACTCCCGACCTCCCGACGCGGTAACAAGGTCGAGCCGTTTCCACTAATCAACAAGAATATCCGTTACAAACTTGAACTTGGTTTCTTTACACACAAAGATAGAGAACCAAGCCAAAAGATGCACAAAGGCTAAAGAGAAATATAAGAGAATGATCTCCTAATCACACTCAATAAATTTGGCTAATTTAGAGTTGATGAACTTGAGAGATTTAGAGCAAGATCTAGAGCTTTTTAATGGTCAATAATGGCTACTATAATGTTTTGAAATGATAGGCCAGGTCAAGGGAAGATGATACAGCCCTTCCATATTTATATTGGATGAGTTTAGGGCTTGAAAACACATCAAATACCTGAATCGTCGTGTGACTATTGTTAACCGTCACTGACTGTTGCCAACCATCACTGCCGGTTGCCAACCGTCGTGTGACGGTTGCTCCTGGAAATTTTCGGCAGAAAAATGGCTTCCGAACCGTCACTGACGGTTGCCAACCGTCACCGACGGTTTGTGCTGTTCGCGTAATCTTCAGTTCTTGAAACGGCCATAACTTTTGATCCGTAGCTCCGATCGAGGTCATTTTCGAAGCGTTGGAAAGATTGCGATGAGATCTACACTTGTTCTCAACACATCACTAGAAATTTCTAAATTTTTCCTTCTCAAATTTTGCATTCAAGTCCTAATACAATATTGATGCTTGTTCTTGAAATATGCTTGCTCCTATTTTGCATCTCCAAGTTTGCTATAACGTTCCTACACAAATTCTCAAACACAAACCATGGTAAAATTCAAGTTTGTTTTGCAAATCGACAAATATGATGAAATTGTTTGATACAAAAAAAATGATGAACTAGTGGTGATATTGAAGTCTAATTCACACTTAGATGCACACACACATGAGAACTCCTTCAGAAATCTATAAAATAATAAAACCAATAGACAACAAGTATAAAAAATGGACATCCCTAAATTTGATGAGACAGATCCAGATGATTAGATTCTAAAAAGCCAATATTACTTTGAGATGTATTCTATGAATGATCTGTACAAGGTCCATTTAGCATATATCAATTTTGTTGGTGAGACTAGTGATTGATACATGAGGTATACCATCAACAAATAACTGCCTACATTTCAAGAGTTGGTAGAAGCCATCATGACTAGATTTGGTCAGAATAATGAGTTTAGTGCACTATAAGAGTTTAGTAAAGTTCATCAGACTGCTAAAGTGCAAGAGTGAGACAATTTGAAAAGGCCAAAATCAAAATATTGCTTGATAATTCTTACTATCCAGATTAATACTTCTTGGGTTCATTCTGTAATCTATAATCACCCCTAATAAGGCTTAACTAAAGCAATTAACACAATTCTAAAGTCTTAGGGGCTAGTTTGTAAGTTTACCAAATGCACCACAATTTCAATTCAACACTATAGCAATTCTAGCAATTTTTCAACTAGTAATAAGAACAATAGAATAAAATAAATAAAGAGTTAAGAAAGCGCAAACAATTCGAGACACAAGAACACCGAGATTTTAACGGAATTCGGATATTGACGATCCTACTCTCCGTAACTCCCAACCCCCCGACTTGGTAATAGGGTTGAGCCGATTTCACTGACGAACAAAGGTTCTTGTACAAAGGCCGAGAACTAACTCTATTACACACAAGTAGACTCTAGAACCGTATGAACACACAAATAGAGGATTAGATGATAGCAAGCACTAATCTCACACAAGCTTATAGCAATTTTAGATCAAGGAGATTTGAGTATTTAAAGTTTGGCAAGTTTTTCAAGTTTGGTAGATGAGAGCTTTAATGGGGGCTGAGAATTAGGTCTAAGTATAGAATAAATCAGTTAGAGAGAGAAGAAAAGGGGATCCCATATTTATAGCAGCCCCCAACAGCTCAAAAACGCTTTCTGAGTTAAAACGTTACATAATTGTCTGTAACGTTAGATAACGTTATACAAAAATATCTGAATTACAGCTGTCAGAGAAATGACCGTTATTTTGAGTTCTGTCAGGTGGCACGTTATACAACTGCATGAAACGATATATAACGTTATGATCTAATATGTGAAAATTGATCATAACGTTATATAACGCGATACCCCGTTATACAACGTTCTGATCTATTTTTACAGAAAATAGATCATAACGTTGTATAACGTGGTTGAACGTTGTATAACGTTTTGTCAAACTTATGACACATGTTCTGGACTTTTCAATCGTTACAGAATTGAGTTTGGTCCTTTGATTTTGCACATATAGGTATAAAGTCACACGACATTGTGAAACGTTGTATAACGTTCTGATGAGTTTTTTTACAGATGTTCTGGACTTTTCAAACGTTGTTCAACTGTGTTCTGTTTTCATGTATAACGTTATACAACGTTGTAAAATGTTATATAACGTTTTATGTCACTTCTGTGTTCATTTCGATTTTCCTGTATGAATGGATAACGTTATATAACATTTCATTTGATTTCTTGTATTTTGCACTTGTTTGACTCAATCTCTTTGATTTAATTTTGTTATAAGCTTGAGAGGAAAATATCCTAACTATTTAAAGTCTTGATTCTTCGTTTCTTGAGCTTCTCTCTTGATTCTTGTAGTTTCTTTTTCCATGAAATGATCCTGAATAATATATCTCACAAGAAACTTGTTAAATATAAATTTAGTTTTGCAAAACGACAAATACGAGACATTGTTCAGTACAACACATTCGTGTGTGCACTTAGGAATGATATTAAGCATAGTGTTAGCATTATGAACCCTAATTCAGTAGAGGAGGCTTACCAATATGCATTGAAGTTTGAGTTGACACGTGATAGTCGGTACAAGAGATACATGCCCCAATTTAGAACAACAACTCAAGGAGCAATAGTTCCTTACAAAGGTCCAAGCCAAAATAGTAACCAATCTATACCAGCAGTACTTAGAATTGGGTGGAAAGGGCCTAAAAATTCATCGTATGATCAAAGAAGAACTCCAGGGTTATGTGTCAAGTGTGGTGATAGATACAGGTCATCAGTATGCTACCAAAAATATCAACATGATTAAGGAAGTAATAGAAGGAGATAAGGAAGAAATGGGAGCACCGGTTGATAACCAAGAGCAAGTAGTTGAGATGGCAGAATATGAGGCTTTTATTTCTATGCAAGCCACATCAGGAAATTCTAGATTGAGAATCATGAGGTTTAAGGGTAAAATTAAAAACAAAGAGGTGTTTGCACTACTTGATAGTGACATCACTCAAAGTTTCATTGATCCAATTGTGCTAGAGAGTAGTGATTGCAAGGTGGTGGCTACTTTTCCCATGCTGGTAATGGTGGCAAATGGAGACAAGTTACTAACTAAGCACATATGTGAGGGATTACAATTCAATCTACAAGGAGTGGATCAAATTGATGTGCCATAATGTAGTCATAATGCAGCCATGCCTCAAGTTCTCATCAGGTAGATCAATTTGACGGAGTCCAAAGCAATCTGGGAGGACTATGATGAGGCCAGTTCTCAATACCCGAAATTCTTCCTTGAGGGCAAAGAGAGATTGAAGGGAGGGGTAATGTTAGCAATGACGAAGAAGACAAATGAGGAATTTAAGACCGTCAGCTTCAAATTAGCAAGAGAGGTACATGGGAAAGGAGTTAGGCCTCACTCTTTTGGGGCGTTAAAAAAAATTTAATGGGTTAGCCCAGTAATTGGATGAGCTGTAGAAAAGAGAGAAACAAATTCGCTTAATTCAAAGTTTGTTAGGAGTTAGAACCCACGTGAAGAAATTCAACCAATCACAATCAAGACTCTTTTTTTACTGTTTCCTTTAAAATAAATATAATTTATTAGTTTGGTTGTTAATTATCATAAAAATTGTGGTATATAAGAGCATCTCCATCCTTGAAACTTTTGAAGTTTCTAATCTGACGTGACAGTTTCTAAATGAATTTAAAAAATGCAGATGAGTTTCTTATTTAGTAATTTTACTTCAGAGTTTCTTATTTAGCAACTTTGCTTTAGAGTTTATAAACTCTGATGTGGCTTGATCATTGGCTAAAATTGATATTTCTCACACAATATTGGTAGTATTTGCTGACGTGGCAATTAAGAAATTTTATTGTTTTAGTTTGAGGAATGAAGTATTTAGAAACTAAAGAAATATTAAATTTTTTAAACTGATGTGACAATTATTTAGAAAATTCCAGAGTTCCAGAGATGAAGATGCTCTAAGAACTGAGATGTAATCGTTTATTTTTAATGAATGCATTTTATCAAAATTCGAATTAATACCTTCACCGTCTTTCTCTTTCTTAACTATTATCTTTATCTCCCTTCTGTGACTAAATCCAAGTTCCTGGGATCTCTCTTTTTCTAGTCTACGCGTTCTTTTCCATCTTTATCTTCTTTCTTCTTTCTCTTCTCTTCTTTTCTGATCTCTCTGTATTATCTCTTTAATCTCATTTCGCCATTAATTCCCTTGAGGTGGAAACATTTTCTCCGATTTCTCTCAAAATTCCTACTTCACCTTCGTTCACTCTCTCTCATCTTCTACAATAAATTTAATCTCAGAAACATAATTACAAACTCTCGTTCTCATCTTTCACCATGCTTTCCGATTCACCCTCCAAAAAAAATCTGAACCGGTCTAAAACACCAAAAATAAACCTATATTTCCATTCATAAAACCACTATTTTCATTCCTATAACATCTTTTTCCGTGTAAACGATCAACGCAGGTCATTACACAAAATAAATCATGTCTGGTGCGCGTGTGAGTCTGAAGGGATGGCAGCAGGCGGCGGTGGCAGTGGGGTCCGCTCTCGGTGCATTGATGGATCCGAGAAGAGCTGATCTAATAGCGGCTCTGGGAGAGACCACTGGCACGCCGGCGTTCGAGCGTGTGCTTCAACGCATGAAGAGCAGCGCCGAAGGAAGGGTGAGGATCATTGATTACAGTCTCTGTACGCGATTTCAGCTTATCTATGATTGATAGTTGGAAGCTGTGGTCAGTTTTATCCCTTTCATTAGTGAATGAGAAATTGACTTGAGAGTTGAGAGCAAGTTTGACATAGATCTTATTCTTTTCACTGGTTTCTGGTATACATTAATACATGATGAAGGAGAATGATTAAGCTGTTTATTTATACCTCTTGATTCGTTATTTATGCACACTTTCTTGTGATAGCTGCCGCTTTCTGTTTTTGTTTTGTTGAGTGGATTATCTTACTGTAACCTCTAGAGAAACTTATTTCTTTATAAACCCTCTAAAATTGGAAGTTCATGCCTACTCATGCAAAATGAGGGATCTCTTTTTACCCACAACAGAGAAGGGAGTATCCTATAACCACACCATCTTCACCTTCATTTCTTCAGAAATCACATACCAGACGAAGTTGTGGACGTTGACATTAGGGAAAGAAAATTGACAGACAGAGATTTATTTTTCAGATTTATGGGCGTTTAATGTTTTATTGTTATTGGGTTTTGCTGATATCTCTCGCACTAAATTTTCACTTTTGTACTTGTGAGTACTGGATTTATATTTCTTACTAGTTTTATAGCTACTGCATAACAGTTACAGATCTATTGTCCTTAACCCACATTTTTTTATTGTTGGTTCAGGAAGTTCTTTTGCATCAGCCACGGGTCATATCTTCTCAAGTTTCCCATGCATGGGACATGCCGGAAAACACATTTGGTGCAGCATATGCAAACTTTATGGGTTCTAGAAACTTCTCACCTGATGATCGGCCCCCAGTTAGGTTTATGGATACTGACGAGCTTGCTTATGTAGCGACACGTGCACGCGAGGTGCATGATTACTGGCACGTGCTTTTTGGTCTCCCGACAAACTTAATTGGAGAGTCGGCACTTAAAGTGATTGAGTTTGAACAGATGTTTCTTCCCATGTGTTTTATGTCAGTTGTAGGAGGCTCAGCTAGGTTTAATGAGAGACAGAGAGAGCTCTTCTTTTGGCATTACTTCCCATGGGCCCTGCGTGCAGGTGTTAAGTCCACTGATCTGATGAGCATTTATTATGAGAAGCACTTCAGTGAAGATCTGGAGGAGGTGCGTAAGAAATGGGGAATTGAGACTTGTCCTGACCCAAAAAAGAAATAAGTCTGATTCTCGAATAGATTTCCTTCTTTTGTCTGATTCAGTTGAATTCACTTGTTAATAAATTAGAATTTTCAACCTGAAGTTAGTGTTAGGCCCCTTTCAATGTAATAAACTTAATGTGCATGTTCCATCTTTTGTTAGAATATTCTGTCCCATAAAATTGTGTTGCCTTTTTTGTTCCCCTCTGAGGCTGCTTGTAAGACTGTTGTTGATGGCCTGATTGAGGTATACTGTCTGATGTCTCAGATCTAAACACTAATTGGTTTACAGAAGTCCCAGGGTTAAGTTGGTTTTCTAGCGGTGGCGTACTCTTGAGTCTTGACCCAACCTGATCTATTCTGGTCCATACAAAAATGTACCAACGAGCTAAAATAGGTCAGATCCAGGTTGCAGCATCTTGAACTGTTTGCAACATATGCCTGGTTCAACTTAGTAGGATTTTGTTTATGTTTCTTTTTTGTTATTGTTTTACAAATAAAAGGATTATACGTTAATTTGAACTATTCTAATACAATTAAATTGGATGTTGAACTAAACACCATATGTGTGATTTGTATTTTGAATGTGAGGTGAAAAGATAAACTTCAACCCTGTTTGTACTTTGTACTACTGCAGTTGACATGTGATGTTCATATTTGTGTGTGAAGTTCTGAACTGTACAATACTAAATTCAACTACAGGTCCTTGTGCTATAAATAGTTCGTATTTTCTGCCAAAACTAAAAAGAAAATCTGTGGGAAACACTTTTAGAAGTATAGACAAGATCTGTCATCTAATGTCTCATGCAAGCAGGGGCGGATCCGGTGCATCTCGAGGGGCAAGCGCCTTCTCTGAAACTTTTTTTGCAAAATAACTTTATGTATTTATACGATTTGACAAACTTTTTTGCAAATAATCATGTATATTTAAAAATGTGCATTATTTTGATCTTTCTAAAAAAATTTATAGATCTTTGCCTCTCCGACGGAAATTCTGAATCCACCTTACATGCAAGTAACAATGCAATTGGAGAGGAAGATACCAGTCCCCGCTGGCTAGTGCAGTCGGAGACACCGACACAGCCTCCTAGGGAGAGGCCGGAGATAGGCCTTTATCAAAAAGTGAAAATAAAAAAAGCAAGTATGATACTACGATAAGAGAACCCGCTAAATGCAAATATCAGTCGGAACAAATTGAACATAACCTCAAATAAAGAGCTACAAAATCATTTTAACCCAAGAAACCACTGAGTGTTTAACTTGACAAATGGAAGAAAGAATCCTGAAATTTTGGCATCCATCCTTCTCGACGCTAGAAAATTTTACAGCAATAATAATTTTCTTTTGTGCAATCGTGTGCATTAATCGAGTGTTCAATTGTGCCTTCAGAAGAAATAATAACAAATGCAGCATTCATAGTACAGACAGTAAACAACAGTTCAAATTGAGATTGTTGCCAAGCATGATAAAGACGGCTATAAAGATAACGCAACGCGTAGTCTTTTAAAATAGCTCGTTATTTAATAATGTAATACAATTGGCTTGCTGGAGTTATCTCAATTTTATTTAATCAGCTAAAATAAAACTATGATGTCCTTCTATACAAATCCAATTATAGCCAGTAAACAACAGTACATATACCAAACTGCACATTATATAATTTGAAGACCAGCCACTACGTTCAAGTACGAGAAACAAATTAAAATAAAATCTCAAAGAATAAACAAGGCTTACTTACATTCCCGCAAAAAAAACACAATTTACACAAATTCACTCACACTCACCAATGAAAAATTGGTGGGAGAAAGGACAGCACGTACACCCATTCACCCAGCAGCCGTAGTGCACAAAACACATCGCATTCGTGGCTCTCCATGTTGGTCTTTATTCTCATCTTCATCACTCTCAAACCCTGAATCACTATTTGAACTTCCTTTGATATTATCCAATCCATCCTGGAGGCACGACTCATGGTATGCATGGCAACAAAAGAAGGTCACAACTGATATCCCTTGCATCGGAAATGGTTCAAGACATATACAACATCTCCTCCCTCCCCTTGATTTCGATTTCATATTTGTTAAGTTTGTTCGGGATGTGCTAGGCTGCCTATCAAATGGCACACTAGCCAATGTGGCATCAATGTCATTTGTGCTAGCTTGGGTGTCTTCTTCTTCACTGCCCAGGTGTATACCGTGCTTTGCCTCGTTGAAATACTTCACCAAAAGGTTGACACAATCAGCCTATAAAACAGTTGTCATCAATAAGGCCACAGTAAAAGAACAATAACATCAAGTGATAACAACATTACTTGTATTTATTATTTACAAAGAGCACCTTTAGTATGTCATTACAACCCTGTCTAAGGGAAGTTTCTGTTCGGTAATCCGTGATAATTTTCACAAGGCGGTCTCTTAATCTGTCATCATAAGAGCAAGTATTATGCACTAGAAAAATGGATCAGAATAATAACATTTTATAATACTAAATCCAAGCTTTTAAAAAAATCATTTAAACCTTTGATGTTAAGTAAAAAACTCTGTTTAAACAGTGAAAAGTTGTTAAATACCATTATAGAACTCTGTTTAAACCGTGAAAAGTTGTTAAATACAATTATAGAACTCCGTTTAAACTATTTAAACTCGAAAAAATTGTTTTACAGTTAAGAGCCATGATCCATTTTTTAAAGCTTGACTAAATCTTAATTCCTTGCCTGGGTATCTCTAATCCATCAGGCACCATACTCACGATATATAGAGGATCCAAATTACCAACAGTGTGCTCCAATAGCATCCCTACCTGTATAAAAACATGTATAAACACAATATTTGATCAGAAATACTAAGTAATGAATCAACAACAACAGCAAAGCCTTTTGTCCCAAACAAGTTGGGGTAGGCTAGAAACAAAGCTCATATCGGATTTCATCTCCATAAGATTGGCCGAATTTTTACGTTCGCTTGCCAAGCCTATCACAACCCTCCTCCTTTCCAGGCTTGGGACCGGCTATGTAAAACATAGGCGGAGTTAAATACTAAGTAATGAATCAAAATAAAGAAATATAACTTGGTTAATACAAATACCATTTCACCCTTCTGAAGACATTGCTTGATAAACTCATCCCATAGTTCATCATCATGCTGCTCGGTCACAAACTCCACTGCCTTTCAACAGAAAATTCAAGACTGCAATTCTTAGTACGGTGTTCAATCTTTTTAATTGTACACACAGTGAGCAATTACGTGAAACAAAATAAGAGTTGTAATGTACCTCTTGAATATCCTCAAGCTTGTTAATGATAATAGAGAGGGCTTGTTTGGCATTTCCCATCCTACCTAACACATATACTTGTTCTCTCACAAGCCCTTTTCTCAAGAGGATCTCATATGCCTGTATACAAGATGGTTTATATACTAATATGTCTCTGGTAACTAGATATTACTCAATATTTTCATTTTGAAAAGTAATAGCGAAGTAAAGCATGCTTGTAAACAGTAATCAGACTAACCTTATCGAGATTATAGTGCTGACTGGTACGAAGTAAGGTAAGTAGCATCCTTGGCTCAAAATCAGCGTAAAGTTCTACCTATAGCAAAAAAGTAATGATGATGATGATAAAAAGTCATTGGGCGAAAACTTAGGATTTATGAAGAAAAAAAGGCTTATATGTGACGACCATACAGAATATGGGAAGTTACTTATAACCTAGCTACAAAGGAAGCGTCTCATATATTCATATTCAGAGTTGTAAACACTAAACAATCATAAAAACCCTGCTCTCCCTGTTTGTTAAATAATTTCTAAAGCAGACAGAGGATAAGAAAGGAGCACTTTTGGTACTAATAAAGGAGTGAGTGAGTGTGCGATGTTATCATGCTTTGTCGACATTGGCATGCCATTGTTTTGTATGATAAAAGATAATTTCTGTGATTGAGAGTAACTTCAAACTGAGGTGGTGTGTAAATTTGTCTGTCAATTGAAAGGTGTTCAAGAAACACACCTGCATATCATGGAATTCTCTTCCCGTGTGTATGTCGGTCTCAAATAAAGAATGCAAGTACAAATGCAGAAAATATCGCCTATCACTGTCATCTGAATTCAAAAGTTCCTCGACGATTTCAAATGGTGCAATTGTATCTCTATGCTGAATCAGTAGCTGCACAGTCTTTTTACAATCCAGCTTCATGAGTTTCACAACCTACAAACAACAGACAACACTGGCTAATTGCACAATGACAATTCTCTCTCCCCAAGATTCAGGAAGAATTGGTGGATGGCACTGTTATAATATTCAAATCCTGACACCTAACGACACTTAACTGAATCAAATACTATGAAATTTTACTAATCTGACTTGAGAAGAATTTCAAACACATAATTATATTTATATTCGTCCATATGCAAAGGGCATGGGAATGGCATATCTGTATGATGTCAGCAGAAGAAAGTGGGCAAAATGATTATGATATCTGACCAAGGTTTCCAAAACAGGTTCATACCCCATGGTTTATATGACAGGGTTAATTATTTCTTTCGACAATCCTCAACTGAACTAGAATTGTAGTAACGCAGTGTTTTCAATCAGGATTTCTCCACCAGAAAATTTTTCAACCCAATCAAGTCTTTATTTGAGAACTATACGCTGAACAAAACAAAAGACCAGATATCAAAACCCAGAAGGGGGAAAGTATGGGAGCCCAACTACTGGTAAATTGCACAAATTCCTTAATGGTGGTACCCAATCTGTTCTTTTGGTACATGACTGATAACTTCCATAATTCTTATTGGATTTGGTTGTAAATCCCATTCAGATGTCCCTTGAGAACCAATTTCCATGGAAATAGAATCAGCAGTTTCAGCTAAGTACCTTTTGATGAACGATAACCAATTTCCATGGAAAATGGAAATAGAATCTGCAGTTTCAGCTAAGTACCTTTTGATGAATGATATCATGTAAGTTGTGCTTTTCAATGAAGTTAAATATTTCAGGCTTCAACAGCTGAAAAGTTACACGTATAAACCAAAGTAAATTTCATAATTTCAGAAAGCTATCCTCAAAACTGATTTGCATGTTTGCTCAAATTTATAAAAAGCATATATGACCAGTCTTACATCAGCATATATTGAAAATGCCTTCTCATATTGATTATTGATTGCATATAACTCGGCCAATGCCTACAATTTAAAAGGGACCACAATAAATGTTACAGTACAACCATATGGTAGTTGTTGCAATAATAACCAATCTATTACTTAATTTTATGTATCTCAAATTAATAAAATATTACAACTTACATCCTTTAGTGAGTCGGTCATAGAGGAGGTGTTAAGTTGTGGTTCTATGGCAGATATAACTGGTAAAGCTGAGTATAAAGAAGGAGGCCATGATTTGACGGTCCATAAAAGAAGCTTGTGATGTGCAGGGTTGTTGGCTAAAGCAACAAGGGCAACCTGTAATTAATAAAGAGAAATAAAAAAACAACCTAATTGAGCTTGAAATTTGAAAATTTGAAGCCTCATTTTTTTTAATGGATGCCTTTGTGTCTACTAACTGATGAGGAAAACTGAGGCACTGTAGAACATTAAGGGTGATTCAGAAAATGGATTTACTTTAGACCTCTATTTATATCTTGTTCTTTTTTTTATGAGAAAAGATGAGGGTCAAAGCCTATGAACTTTTTTTCGTGCTTATAGGGGATTGAACGACCTATTTTGAGTCATCCCAGATACCTACCAATTGAGCTACTAGAGCAATTGTGTGATGAAAGCAGTATTGTTCAGATGCGGCCATGCGGGGTATTGAGGATTGATTGCACATGTCAGTTAGCTATCACATGAACTACTAGGTCATTTGTGTGAGTATTGCCTTTTTAAGCACTGCTTGTGCATCAAGATTAATCAAGCATAACTGTTGTTAAATCTGATTTCACAATCTGAGGAAAGCCTACATTCGTGTGAGGACCCCTACAGGTAACTACTTCAAAGAAAAATCTCCTTACTAGAGATTGATTGGAAAATAAAAATAAAAGATAAGAAAGTTGATTATGACCTCATAAGCAGTATCGTTCAGACGTGGGTTTTCAGTAGGAATGTACGGAACCAATACAGGAAGTTGGCGAAGATGTGCAAAGTGAAAAACCCACCTATCAACATGAGGAGCAGTAAAAGCAGGTGAATTCTCTGAGAAAAATAAGGTAACAACCTGATGCATGTTCTTATGTATGAATATTATGCATCTACAAACCTTTCCCACGCTGAGGAAGACCCACGGAGCAATTTAGGACACCTTGCTGCAGCTTCAGCATACCTCCTTTCAACAATTAAACGATCTAGATATCTTGCTCCCACCTAACATACAGCACAGCTCATTTTCAGAAATTGACTGATAATGAGAAATTAAAGACAGCCCTTAGACATCAATAAAGTAAGAGGAGGGATATAATGCCTCCATTTTTGTGTGCCTCCATGGTGCCTCCAAATCTACACCATTCATTAAAATCAATTGATGCTCTAGATTTAGTTGCATAAAAAGGCGTGCATGATGAATGGTATGGATTTTGGAGGCACAATGGAGGAACACAAAAGTTGAGGCATTATATCCCTCCTCATAAAGTAATATAAATTTCAAGGCTGAAGTAGCCAACTACTTTATTCAAGAATTTCTCTGTTCTAATTGTTATGTTATCCTACATACAGAACAAGCAATTAGAAAACAGTCACTAACATGGATCGATATCAAAATTTCCAACAACAGTGGGGCTTCTTTGCAATTATGATAAAATGTAAGTTATTTTACAAGTTCCCAGATAAAAATGTTCAGAGAGACTACAGCAGGCAGGAAGAAATCAACTAAGGAAGAAAACAAACCAAAATGAACTATATGTCTTTAGAATTTGGAATTTGAATCACAAAAAGATGCCTGATGATCTTGATCAAATCAAACCATTCAATAGAAAATCAAGATCAAATTGTAGTATTACCTCATCAAGAAGGTCAGTTCGGCCTTGACCTGCTTCTACAGCAGCTAAAGCCTTTTCATGCCACCCATGCTGAACAAGCCAGGCAATATGATCTTCAGCATCTCTAATTTTATGTACAAATATTAATTCCATTTATTAGTACACAAATTTGTACTTCTGTAAATACAAAATGAGAAAAGGCCAAGAAAGTCAAATTAATAAGGGGAGAACTATAGTAAATTATTGGGCTATGGTAATGACCAAGAATTGCAAGACATTGGCCTTGCAATCCTGGGTCAGGGAAGGAACTGCAGAAAGGTGCACATCATAGAAGTACAGTGTGTGTCATACACGAGGAACAAAACTGTAGCAGAATGAAAGGGAAGATTTCCAGTAAATTAAGAAGAGCAACAACAACAAAACCTTTTGTCCCAAACTGTAGAACCTAGGAAGCCTAGGTACTTAACTAAATTCGGCTTGGTTCAACCAAATAGGGACCCAACAACTCCAAAGTTGGGGTAGGCTAGAAATTAAGCCATAATGGATTTCATTTCCATAAGATTGGCTGAATTTTTACGTTGGCTCGCCAAGCCTATCACAACTCCAAAACGAATTAAGAAGAGCAATTTAAGAAAAAAAATTATGCACCCAACAACTCCAAAATGAGTTAAGAAGACCGACCTGTAAGAGCATGATGGGTATCGTAAATGTAACTGACCTTGGTCTGGCAATTACTATATCCTTAGGAGATACTATATAGTATAAAGGTTCGTCCCCAGCCGCCCATTGGCCTCCGGCATAACTACTGCCTACAAGTTAATAGAAAAAGTAATACAAGTAAATAGAAAAAAAAGTAATACAAGACATTATTATGTTTAGTATATAAGATACAAAGGTTGGTGTAGGAACCTGTGAAAGGAGCATGTGCAAGTGTGTAATCCTTGGCTCTGTAGTGCTCGTAACCGTGCACTGGCAGTGCATCTGTAGTCACCTCATCATTCTTCCATGTCACAATTCGAACTTCAGGACGTTGTGCAGTTCCCTAGAAATAATTGTAGGAAAAATATATATTCTACTAAACATAACCATATCAAAGAAGATATGATAGAAGATTACTCAAGTAAACTGTATTTTAACCATAGTGAACAACTGAACATAACTGCTATATGTTTCAGATCTGCACATATTAAGCCGACACAGAACTAGTAATTAGAGAAAGTACTAATTGCTTCTTTAGGTGTCCGCACGAACATGGAGCCAACAACTGCATTGTTTGATTCCTTTCAAAATAAGCTTGGGGAAATGCTCATATAGCACAGGTAAAATTGTAAGCATATAGAAGCACATATGTTCAGATTTATGTGCCAATTCGGCAAGCATGATTTGAATAGCAGAAATAGCATCATATGTAGAAAGAATGAAAATATCATGTTCATCATACCTGTCGTGATGGTACTGTGGTGCTAAAATCCTTCTCCCCATTTTGCTCATCGGGAATATATGCCAGCGCTACCAATGCATCACCATAAGGCGCAACTCCAGAAATGTGGTAGCTAGTTTGGAAAGAGGCCACAATATCAACATATTTCGCATTAGACATCATGATATTCATTTTTAAGCCATTAGGTCCATTTTGTTGATTTCCCCTTATTGCTGCAATCTTCATGCTTGTACCCCAGCCAATGACTAAGAGAGTGTCGTCCTACAATTGATTAAAATGAGGAAGACAAACATCCTGCTTCTTTCAGAAATAGAGGCATGTAAAAGATCCAAAACTCAAAATCAAGCATGTAGCAATCTTAATACGTTCCTGTAACCTTTTCTTTCGATGTTAAAGAGATCATTTCAACCATGTCTAGCCCCAGGGCATACTAGGCATTCTAGCCCATATTTAAATGAATCCATTGTCTTTCAAAAAATATTTTTTATCCAATGTTCTTGGACAAAAACTTGGGTACTCCAAAAGATGGGTACACTGGGTACTCTAGCCCATCTGGACCGTTCAATTCATCGAAATTGGTGAAAAGCGATTATTTAGAAAACACAACAAAAGTTAAAGTAAATCGCTTTTAACCAGTCTCGATAAATTGAACGATCCAGATGGACTAGAGTACCCGGTGCACCCATCTCTTGGAGTACCCAAGTTTTCGCCTTTCCAGATCTGAAGGGACAAAAATGGTCATTTTACAGATATAGAGTCCTGACAAAAATAATAGTATACAGCATCTGTTCTTCAGAAATTAGGTTTCATTTAAACTTTAGTTAGGTTTAGGTTGGAAATGGAAACTTATATTGACTAGCATCAGAGGTATTAAAGTTCCAAGATACTAAAAAGGCAATAGTCACAAATCACAATACATAGAAATGACAATAATATGTTCCCTATACCTGCCATACTAAGTGAGGAAGTAAAATTTCAGCCCGAGGAGTTCCTCTTGGCCTCTCAATAAATGCAATCCTTTGATTGTTCGCCATGTCATAGATCTTAACGCCTGCTTCATTAGCCCAAGCAATTAGACTTGTTCTCCACTTGACCGAATGAATTGGGCCTTCTCCATCATGAAGAACCTGTTAATGTTCCAGTATACTAATCTCAATAGCACAATCTGAAGTTAATGATGTAAACCGGTTTTCAACGTAACTGGCTTTTCATTATGCGAAGAAATACAGCTTTTCAACAAATCTACCATATAGAAGGTACAATAAAGTTACGGTTGCAGCAACAAAATGAGTTACTAATATATAGCATCTATACAAGAAGGAATTTAATTGCTAGATTGTAAATCCATTGTCAAAAGGAAAACGCAAGAGTGAGCACACGGAAAATATCGGAAATATAAAATTTGATTAAATGATAAGACGTCAATTTTAAGCTTGAAAGTGCTATTTTTACTTTTAGTTCTGCTGCTAAAACCGAACTACATATCTATCTATACTCCCCCTCTCCGAAGGTCAATTGTTACTCGAGGGGAGGAAAACAAAAAGCTGCGCAAGAGTAACACTGATGATCAGTACTGCTTTGAAAAAACCTTCAAATATTCTACCAAATCAAACCTCAGTGGTTCACATGATAAGACACGACCAGGTGAAAATTAATTGAAAATTCAGCAATTGATTGGAAATTTCATGAAATCAATTTTTTTTCTCTTTCTGATTTTTCATAGAACAAAGACAAACCTGCTTATTATACCCTAGCCAAGTCTTCATGTTCAAGAAAAGCTGACCGGCCAAGCCACCAGCAACAAATCTCCTAGAAGTTCTGCGTGAATAATCAGGATCTAGGGCTACAGTTTTCATGGGACGGTGATACTCAAACTTCAACTGCTCATCAGTGAATAGGCTGTTTATTACCACCGATCCATCATCTGAGCAGCTACCAATATATTCACCATCTCCATCAAAACTAAGATCATTTACAGTTGCTGTATGAGCTGCAATTTCTTTTACCTGAAAAGTAATGAATAATAAATAACATACTTCCTCCCTTTTTCCTCAAGTTATAATCAATGTACATGAGAAACACTATTGAGTTCCTATTCATTGCTATCAGGATAAACCAAACTGGTACTGTTTTATGGTGCCTTACAAAAGGCTACTTGAAAGTATCACAGGGAATGAAGACTATACATGTAGGTACAGGCACAAAATTACCAAGTAGAAATTTTTATTTGAAAAAGTGTACCAAAATAAGTAAGATCTATGGATCAGCATTTAAAAGAAGCCACAGTCTGGTTAAGTGGAACAGGATAGAAGCTAGCAGAAATCCCACATTAATTGAACAAGAGATTTGAGAAGCTGTTGTTTGGCTGCTTCACCAATAAAAGCCACAAAACTCCACATTGTGAAAGTCAATTACACGTCAGTGAGGTATCCAAACAGCACCCAAGGTCTGCTTAATCCATGTGAGAGAACTAACATTCCATATAAGAATGTATCTCTAAAGTCCTAAGGGTTCATTCCCAATTTCAATGCTTAAGTTCAACTAGGGTTTTCACTTACCGATCAGCAACAAAAATCCATCAAACAAGACGAATTTTTAGCTCGTTAACAAATTTACCAGGAAATCAAGGAGCTAAACTCCCTGTCATGCATTGCCAGCACTCCACAAAAAAAACACAGTCATCACAGTTTTCACGAAATTCAGCCGAGTAACAAAATCCTACCACCAATATAGATCGAAAGCAACAAAATTCAATCTCGATACCTGATTTCCCTGGAAATCAAGGATGTGCACAGTCCCATCATGCGTGCCCAAGGCAATCATACGCTCCGCCACGGCAATCGACGACGCCATGTCATTAGACAAGATCGAAGGCAAGCTTCCTCCCATCCGTTGATACTTCAATCGCGGTTCTTCCTCTTCATCTTCCTCTTCCTCCTCCTGACCTCCCCCCTCGGGCTCCTCCGCTTCTTCTTCTTCCTCTTCCTCCTCTTCTTCCCCATCGTCCTGCTCCTCCCTCTCGTCGTCGCCGTCGACGCCATTCTCCGATGGATGCTCCGAAGTCATCGTCGCTTGTTTGTTTTATTTATTTTATTTTTATTTTACTTTTTCTTTTCTTTCTTTTCGCGGTCGAAGCTTACGAGATCCTGTGGAAAAGAGAGGGGTGTACGGGCAAAAATGTGTTGCGCTTAGAGTTAGAAGTTTGCTATTAGAAGGATCGTTACCGAAATGATTTGTTGTTATGACCACCTCTGGATTAAAAAAAATGGAATGAAATTGCTTCAAATCACTGTTGGAACAATTAATTCATTTAATTGCCACCTGCTTTCCACAGAGTTGTGAAGAGAGTGGAGATCAAATGTGGCGATGTCAATTTTGAAGGAACGAGCTTTTTTAACGTGTTGTGTTGCCTAGCACGCCGCACGCGTAGTCAGTGTCTCAGTGATATCGTCCTTCTTCGTGACTTTTGCAGGTTCAAAGTCCAGAGAATTTAAGAGATGGAAGTTGGTGTTTGTAATAAAGAACATCTAATGAAAAAAAAATGTTACAAAAAATATACATGTCTTGTTTTAGTATTAATTAAATAATGCATCATGTGTATTGATAAAGAAATTAATTTGCATTTTATTTTTTTTATAATATTTCATTAGTAAGTACTAAGTAGTATGTTTTTTTAGTGACAAGTGACATGAGAAGAAATTTTGTGATTTTTATAATATATAGAATGTTATTTATTGTTGTATTTTAGTAGTATATATTTATTTGATACTATTAATTTGACAAAATCATATAATTTTTTTATTAAATTTTATCTTTTTTATCCATTATCTACCGTTACTCGTTTCGTTACCCGAAATTTTTTACGAATATGAATAGAGTATGGATAAAAAAATTTAATGGATATGATAGAATATGAGTATTGAAAATTTTAATGAGTATGAATATAAAAGTACCTCCATCCAAATTCTATCATATCCATTGGCAGAATGGCAGGCCTATAAAAAAAATCATAGTTCCAAGGGAAGGGGTTGTACATTTCAAAAGTTTGGAAGATATTTGTCACAACCTAAAAAGTTTAGGAGAGTATAGAGACATTACCTTCTTTATAATATTTATACAAAAAATGGTTTTAAAACCATAAATACATATCTAGCACCAATTGGTCCAATTTTAACACAAATCATACATATATCAAATTAGCAAAATGGCAGATTGGCAAAGTGCCGTGGGGATGGGGGGATGGGGGGATGGTGGACATGACGCTCTTCCACTGGCACAATTTGTCGTTTTCATTTGTACAAAAAGGAGATTAGCTCCAGAGGATAACTCAAGAACAATTGTTATTTCTCTTAAGTCTTAACAGTTAGTAAGATTCTATGAGCTTCTCCTTTTTCATCCTATCATATTTTATTCATTTTATTCGAATATTTGACCCGTTGTTGTTGAAAGTAAATTGAGTTTTTATTTTAGTGATAGACCCACATCTCTATTTCAAAAAAAAAAAAAAATCCTCTACTTGTACTTCAACATGACTTCAACATGACTGTCTAGTGTCTATATAACTGCCGCTTGAGGAAAGGAAAAAAGGAAGGAAAAAAATGCTTTTTGAGATAATTTAAATTTATCTCGTGTTCTTCGTTCGCTGTGCTTACACTTGTGCGCTAGAAACAGCAGAGATCTTCTATATAATATCCCAATTGTAGGGACATTACTTAATTGCCGGCGCTGTCGTCGTCATCTCAAACAGACTTGTAGTATTTTGTTAAAACTTGCAAACAGCTTATTATTATTTAATTTATTAAAGGTCTGGTAGAACAGGTGGCAATACGTGATGCAGTGTTAACCCGTGGGCCCATAAACGATCTTTCATCATCTACTCTGGTCGTAGACATCCAATACGTGAATCGCACCGATCTCTTGCATACGAAAATAATTATAATTAAACAAATAATTATCTCTCGACTTACCGCTACATGTTTGATTTGGAATACAATACAAAGGATTCCATTCAATTGCATCCTAGAGTTTCGCAGCCTAAACCTTCAATATCGTTGAATTTATCATTCGGATAATAGCCGACACAACCCAAACAAATGAGTAACAAAATCTTTACCGTTCAACATTCATATCAGAAACAGTTTCAGGCAATTACTATTTTTAAGTGCCACCCCACCGTATGCGGTATGCCTCGCATTACTAACCGCACTAAAACATACAGTCATTACAACAAACAAAAAACTTTCAACTATCAGAAATACTGGCAGTTCAACAAATTCTGCAATTCTGCGATAAGGATAGTGAACTGTCAAATTCCAATAGTCAAACAAATTCTACGACACCCTACCTCGTCCTCACCAGATTCGTTGAATTTCAAATCTTGAAATGAAGAACTGAAAACTGTCTACTCTCTCAGTTACTTCAAACCAACAGATGCCATAAGATCTTCATACTCAGGGTCTGCCTCTCCTTTTCTCTCTTTCCTCGGCCTAGCAGGCCCCCCGTAAGTGGGCTTAATTGGATCGTAGTACTGGCTCCCTCGGGGTCGGGGGCCTGAAGGACCCCCATAACCCCGGTTTGGGAAATTGCCTCTATCATTGGGTCGGTCATAACCACGGTCATAGCTACGGTCATAATCACGCATCATTTGACCTGGATGAGGTCCCCAAGAGGGGCCATATGGATCCATTCGTGCTCTTTGTTGGTCTGGGTATTGAAAACCATGATGCCTCGGTGGAGGCTGAGCATAATCACGTGGAGCTGTTTGATACCCAAACTGATTTCCTGGGTTCTGATATGGTGGAAATGGTGGTCGAGACTGGTATGAGAAATCACCAGGAGAGGGCATTGGAGGTCTTGCTACAGGATGATTTGATGGAGCAAGTGGTGATGCCATTCTTGGTGCTTGCATAGGAGAGTATGGTGACAGATGTGCACGAGGTGGTAATGGCCCCATGGATGGAGATGGTGGACCGTGCATACCTCCAGGTTGAGCAGGTGGTCCCCGCATCTGTGCATGGTATGGAGCTCCTGGAGTTGAGTTAGGGTTAACTTGTGGAAAAGGCACTGGAGGATGTCTTGCAGGTGGTGATTCAAGAGGTCTATGTGGACCAGGGCCTGCAGGAGAGAGAGGCATAAGGACTGAATTAGGTCTTACAGGAGGGGATTGTCCAGTATAAGGCTGGTATTGGAACGAAGAGTTTGTTAGAAGGGGTTGCACTGAAGGAGGAGGAACAGAAGCAGAGTTGAAGGGGCCTGGTGGGGCCCTCGGGGGCAGCCAAGGGGGCTGAGAAAAACTAGGAAGGGAACTTGCTATCACGGCCGGGCCAGCAGAAGAAACAGGTTTTGGAGTTGCAGGAATTGAAACAGCCTGCAGACAAGATATCACAGTTATTTAATTTGCTCATGAGTTTAGTGTCCAAAAGGAAAACAGTTCAGCAGCAAAACTTATGCTACCCAGATACAGGCCACTGTGTCAGATACATATCTGCTACAAAACCCATAAAATGCACCATCCGGTCCATTAAACATTTTAATGTCAATTTTTGCTGATGAAGTGCAAACTGGATACATGTAGTTTCACAGAACACATTTTTTAATGTTTGCCTTTAAGCCAGCTAAACCATGTTCATACACATACAGGTATTGAGTGTGCTTTACCAACTATTCTCTTGTAAAAGGGACTAAAAAAGCAATGGTCCATGCCAGTTAAAAGTTTCATTAAAAAGACTTGGCCAATCCACCTATATAATTTGCAAATTTATGCAAAAATTAAAAAAGATTGTTTTTGTCGTTTTATGAGGTTGTATTATGCATGCAACATAAAAGAAAACTGCAAAAATGTTAAATATATATACTAGATCACTACAAGGTCTGTTGAGTTGTTGACACGACAAAGATGGACGTGGACAGTGTAAATACTTTGGTGTTTGCTAATTTCAGTTGCTAAACAAGATTCCTTTTTAAAAAAGAAATTATTAGTGCTGGTTCATATGTGTAAAGAGACAGGGAAGGAGGAAGCATACCGAAGTAAGAAGTGGCTCAAGAAGTGCAACAGCAGCATCTACTTTATCATAAGTGTCAGCGATGACATCAATGAAGATGTTTTCATAGGTAACTTGGGCTTCGTTTATATCTGCTTGTGTGATTTCACGCTGCATAAATCAAACTAGAAATGTAAGGGACAAGGAAGGTTTCTCAAATAATGAAAAAGAAAACAGATAGTACAAGTTTCTACATCAGCATTTACCTGCTCTCCAGTTCCTTTCTTTGTTGCATGAACAGTTATTCTCGCTCCGATTTCCTGAAGAAGAAATATAGAAACATTAGGAACATAAAGTAGAACTTGGAAGGAATCTAAATCATTATATGGTAATAAAGAGATCATACATCTTGAAGCCTCTTCTGCGTGTTGCTTTCGCCACCCAACAGCATCCTGATAAAATTATATCCAGAGTATTCTTTTGTCTGCAAAAACCAAAACATAACAAGAGAAATAATTTAGCAGCCAAGACAGTGATGCTTAAAGTCGCCTCGGAAAAGAAAGGAACAATGGGCACATACAGGAACAGGAATTCTGGCCTCCTTTAGCAATGGCTTGTAGTCTGCAGGAGCTTTATAGCTGGGATTCAGTTTAACTAACTCACCTACAAAAAGAATAATATGTTGTTGAAATTCATGTCAAAATTATAAGATTCAGAAAAAAAAAGATTGGAATGGAAATTTCTTTAGTTAAGTAGAGAGTTGCTCACCAATGACTTCTCGTCTTTCAAGATCCATCAGTTCTCTATACTGCAAATTTTAGAAGGGATCATAGATTAGAATAAGTACAATATACAGCATACTGTCAACCTCCCCTTTCTTTTTTGCAACTTTTTATTAGAAATTATTTTTCCATAAAGAAAACATATTACCACTTTATCCAGCTGCTTTTTGTTAGACTCAATGCTTGGAGCCTTCGTTGGCGAAACAGAAAGCTCATAATCTCCAAACTCTTCTTCAGTATACTCTCCAGATGTCTTCAGCCGCTTGTTGATTTGATCCAATCGAGTCTGCTCATGCATTTAATTATCACTTAATAACCACCTGGAAATGGAACTCTACTTATGTGAGAAACCATAAAGTAAATTTTCACATTGCTGTCCTGTTTCCCAAAGGTACAATAGAACATGAAGCTGACCGTCAAATTATTGAACTGGATTGACCTACCATTGGACAACTTGGGCCTAATTCAGTTGTTATTAAGCTAGGACTTGAAGCAACAACAAAATTGACAGTTCTGATTAGGTTAGCCAGCAGGCCCAGCACTTTGTTTGAAGATGAATCAATTGGATCTGATCTGTTGTCAACACCAATTCAAACACAAATTTCAACCATGTTTGGTTCATCACACAAATTGCCCATCGGGCCATTCCACAGCGGATCCAATCAATTCATGAGGCAACATAGTGAAATATCAATTATGGCTTGTTTCTAAGTACCAGTTGGATTTGGCCTTTTCGAGAAACAATTTAGGCCAACTGAGGTATGGTTTATTTAACCAGAATGTTGAATGTGTAAATTTTGAGCCTGGTGAACTAGCATTTTCTATTATTTTAACAGAAAAGGTCCAGGTCCCTTCTGCCAACCAGTAGGTGTACAGACCAGGGGCATACTTAAAATATATTGGCCATGCATCAGAGTTACACAGTTTCTATTGTTTTCTTTTTACATCAGCAACTATCAAACCTACAACATTTCAACCGAATCTTTGGAATGTTTGGACAAAATAGCATTGTACCAATCCAAATGAAACAGTGATGATTAAGAACCCTTTTCTTGGACCTCGGTAGCCTACGCAACAACGTCATGTCGGTAAATTTCTAAATGCTCGCACGTATCAACATAAACAAGTTCTACAATACTAGTGGGTATGGTGACCATGTTATAAGGCTAATTCTTGATCTTTGTCCTCTTTTCTCTTGGCATCCCATAGGAGTACAAATATGTACAACTATGCAAGTTGTTAGAGAAATAAAAGGGACATAAACTATTCAAACATGTGTTACCAATATGCAATGTAAAATTATCATCCATGCTAGGTTATAAGAACCCCATCTGGAGTAAAGTTAGATTCAACCACATACAAGAAAACAATTTAAAAATACCTGATAGGCCAAAGCTTTCCTTTTTCTGACAGAAGCATCCGGGGTAAAAGGGGAACTAAACTTTGTCTTTCGCTGAGGTTGTTTAGCACTTTCTTCAGTGCTGTTACTTCCATGTTTCCTACTGACCTTAGATGCCGGGACAAGAGAACCAGAAAGTTTATTTTTTGGTATGACAAATCCAGATTTTGCTTTCAACATAAATGTAACTTTTGAAGCCATCTTCTGCTTTAATCTATATAGACTTCTTTGCTGGCCACTGCATAAACTTCTTCTCTTCTATCTGACTGGATGATAAATTACACTGAAGAGATGAGATGCTAAAATATGTAGAAACAGTATTTTTAATTAATACTTTTTAGTAAAAATTGCGGCATTCCTATCTAATCTCTATATAATCCGTGCAATATTTTTTGAAGCATTTGCTATTGCAATCGCTTTGCAGGAGCAGAGGCGAAACAAAAGGGTAGCAAGCGGGAGCCAGCCCTTCCATTGTTCGTGAAGTACCTTACCTTAAAACCTTAAAACCTTAAAACTAGAACCATTCTATCACAGCAAGCAAGCAATAGTGAATCCACGTTGCTATCATGGTCTGGAAAATCATCAATCGACCTCGCAGGATCGGATCGGATCGGACTAATCGATCGTTTTGAGAGGAAAGAGCGCTTAAACCGAGAGAAACTTACCGGGAGAGTAGCACCGATTATTCCTTCTAGATCGTTCTGAGTGATGATTTCTACAGATTTGATATTTTAACGATTCGATTCTTCAAAGCCGCAAAGGAGGATGTGGTTGATTCTTGATCGGAAGAGAGATTTGGGGGTCGCGTGAGAGAGGGAAGAAGATGGATCTCGCTCGGTCCAGTGGAAGAGGCCCGATAGGCGATGATGGTTATCAAGTAGGCTAGGCTGGGCTAGGTTGCTCAGAGAAAAGCAAACTCTTTTGGGCCGGATATTTAGTTTTTGTTGGGACAGCTATTTGATATATATAATTATATATACATATATATATATATATATATATATATGAGAAATGCTATTATGCTTTGCAAAGCACGTGCTTTGAAATTGTGGACCATTGGATCTTCAATCATCATGTGCGCACGAATCACAAAGCGTGATCTAATGGTCCACAATTTCAAAGCACGTGCTTTGCAAAGCATAATAGCATTTCTCATATATATATATATATATATAGTATGGCTAGCGTGCTTCCATAAGCACTTCGGATGAAACGCTTACGAGTCAAATTTAAAAATTTAGCATCTGAATTTTCGATTTAAATAGCTCAGTAATTTATTTATATCATAATCTTGTAGAATACAAAAAATTTCCATTTTTAGAATTTTCTAACTATGTCTAATGATTTTTTAAAGTTGGCCCAAAAAATAATAAAAAATACCTTAATTTCTATGGCAAATAGGTCATCTTTAAAAAATCATTAGACATAGTTAGAAAATTCTAAAAATAGAAATTTTTTGTATTTTACAAGATTATGATATAAATGAATGAATTATTGAGCTATTTAAATCGAAATTTCAGATGCTAAATTTTTAAATTTGACCCGTAAGCGTTTCACCCGAAGTGCTTATGGAAGCACGCTAGCCATACTCTATATATATATATATATATATATTTTATAGAGTTATGCTAAAATACTTTATAAAGCACCAACATTCATATACTTTAGACTTGTATCTCGAAATACAAAGTGCAAACAGCTGATCAAGATCGTTGAAAATGTTCTTCATACTAACATCAATTTGGAGACCAAATTTTATATTTTTTGAAATTTTTTTACTATTTTTTCGGATGGGTGCAAAGTTGGTTAATTTGGAGATCTGTAAATAGTTAGATTAACGAACTTTCCATCTATCCGATAAAGTAGTAAAAAAATTTCAAAAAATGTAAAATTTGGTTTATAAATAAATGTTAATATGGAGAACATTTTCAACGATCTTGATCGGCCGTTTTTGCTTTATATATCGAGATACTAATCTAAAGTATATGAACGTTGGTGCTTTATAAAATATTTTAGCACAATTTATATATATATATATATATTTTTCCACAACGCGCCGGTCTATTTTCCACTTTTCAAGGGGATAGAATTTAGAATTTTAGATTGCCACTTAAAACATGTCAGTCATTCCTTTTTTTTGTGATAATCATTCAGAATTTAGAGTCAAAGTTTGATGTCTTTAGTTTTATCTAGGGTTCTACATACGGGCCGGGTCGGATACACGGATCCACGGATCCACGGATCCACGGGTACACCGGTTTCACGGATTCAACGGGACGGATCTCCACGGGTCCGAACCCAAAATCTCCAACCCGATCCGTGATAAACCCAGGCGGGTCGGGCACTGGTCGGGGCAGGTCGGGTTAGGATCCGTTGGTTTTTCGATTTTTTTTAATATTTCGAATTTTTTTGAGTTTTTTTTCGAATTTTTTAATTTAAAAAAATTTATGCACATTATTTTAAAATATATATTTTTTCGAATTTTTCTGGATTTTTTGAATTTCTGCACGGTTCCATGGGTCCACAGGTCGAGTCCTGAGGCGGGTCGGGCACGGGTCTGAAAATTTTGGGTCTACCCGACCCGTGCTAGATTCGTGGATCCGCCAACCACGAGTCGGATCGGATCTGGGCCACGGGGCGAGTCGAGCACGAGCTAATCCGCGGGCGGTTAGACCTGGGCAGGTAAAATTAGAACTCTAGTTTTATCTTCAATTGGATGAATAGCTATGGATAAAATTGCTCCATTAGTTGTCACTTGGCAGCTATCTTATTCGAATATTTTACGGTACTTTGCGGCACTATATCGGATACGTATCTGATACTCAGATATTCAGATACTCATTGGAATACGTATCAAAAAAGCCACGTGACGTATCCGTGACGAGGTGTATCAAGATTGGCGTATCCGATTATTTTACTCACTTTGATCGACGAATTTAATTTCCGATACGCCTTGATGCGTTTTGAAACTCCATGTGACAATTAGATCTTTTAAAATCGCTGATAATTTTTGTTATATAGCTAGAAAAATGAGTGAAACATGAAGAATGAAGGAGATTAGAATTCAAGAGAAGCCGCACTATTAAGTTTTTTATTATTTTATTTATTAAATTCTAATATTTTTAATTAAAATTTAATATATATATATATATATATATAGCTACACAAGCATATAAGAATTTTTTAAATCGTTCGTATCGCCGCATCCGTAGAGTATTCGATGCGTTACTCACACCCGCACTTGTCAGCATCCAAAAACGCAAGCAATGACTCACTTCATGTTAAAAACACTGTCATTGCAAGTGTTTGCAGGTAATAATTAAACGAGTACCGATTCGATTCTGTTACATTGCAACTTGATTTTGGGCTCAACCACGTGGCAAGGGCCCACCGAGTCCATTGATGCAGACAATAATACTGACGTTAAAACAAGGAACTATCAACTTTATAGTTCCCGTGTTGAAATAATGAACTGAGAGGTATCAGGACTCAGGTGCCGGAAGGACTCGGTTTTTACGGTTTGACTGAACTCTTTTTATATCTTTATTTATTTAAATAGAATTTGATCTCAGTATTAGTACGATATCGTGATATTATGGGTGGACCCCACAATTTCGAATTCTTCCAATATATATATATATATATATATATATTATTGATATTCCGCAGAATCTACACTAGAAAAGGACCAAGGGCCATCAATGTCAAGAAAGAAATACACCAGAAAATGATTTAGCAGATGCTCTGAACTAGTGCTCTGCCAGTTTGCCTTTCATGGGGAGGGCACTGATGAGATTTAGAATAGATCTTCAGTTCGTCGGATCTCAAAAGTTTTTGACTGAAAGTTAGATTTAGAATTTTGACTGAACAGGTCAGATCTACAGTTTCGAATTCAGCTCTAAAAGAAAAATTTATTGTAACTCGTACTAATTTTAAGCTGGCCTGTTTACAAAGTACATCTATTTTTATTCTCAAAAAAAAAAAAGTACATCTATTTTCCCCTGTGATTGCTTCCCACGTAAAAGAAGTAACGAACAAAAGGTACACTGAGAAAGCATTTAATATACATGAAGGGTTTGTCTCATAAAAAAACATCAGTACATCAGTACTTTGAACTGATTGACTGTGCTCCCGGGTTGCCTCCAAAATTCCAAATAGATAGCTATTCACAGTTCGAATTCTCAAATTTGATTGTTTCTGAATTCTGACGCCCTCTCGTGACATGTTGCGAAATGCGAATCCATCCAACATTGAATGGAATTAGTCTATACACCTGTTCGCCTCCGCATATTTAGCCGCTACTTTGTTATGAATAAATAATAATTCTGTTTCGTCTTCGCTTCTTTTTCTATGAATTCTTGTATATATTATAATTTGAAGAACTTAAGCGTCAAACAAACACTTGAACAAATTCTCCTTGGAAATAAAAATATGAAATATCGTATATCCCATAATGAGAAACAAAGTAATGGGCCCTAATTGGAATCTATGTCCTTTATTTTTGAAATTTATATCATTATATGTGTCTGTATTAGAAACTACTTGCCTTGATTTCCGGATCTCTGTCTTTACTCTTTACTCTTTAGTCTTTACCAGCTAAAAGTTTGCTTTTCAGTACTCATCATTTTCAATTCTGTTTCTTTTTTTTAAGATTGGTTCTATATATTGATCACCTCTTAATTAGTATCATGCTGAAAAATAAATAACATCATGAACAGAATAGCTAGCAGTCAGAATATATCTCATGTTACTTACCCCTAATAAGTAATAACCCTTTAAGCCTCTTGTGATGATCCATCTTATTCTTATATAAAATAAAATAAAATTCAAACCCTAAGATCACATCACGGACCACTCACGGAAACGGAAAGCGGGTCGAGGTGGTGAGTTGAAGGCTCGATCGTAGCAGTCAACTCCAAGTTAACGATCAATGAATTTTGTTTGCCTGATGATCTTACAAAGAAATAGAGTAACAAGCCTGACCTTGTTTTTAAAAAAAAAAATCAACTTGTGATTCTATTTTGTAAACATGCAGCGTTTAAAAATGATATCCAAACTCGTGTACTTGCAAACACTACGTTCATTACTATAAATGAAATTCGATCAAACTGAATAAAAAAAGTTCACTTTTAATAGCGAATTTTTATTAAAGTCCGCTATGAAATGTTTTGAAAAAAATATGTTTGCTATATCAATGATTTGATAGGCATTTATTGCGAAATAGACTGATATTTCGAAGAAAATAGTTTCTCATATTCGGTCTTCCGAGTCTGCTGCAATCCAATTCGAATTTGGATCAAGGTATAAATTTATATTAATCTATTTAATTTGTAAGTAGATCAAAGTTTTAGAAATCAATTATGGAGTAGATCTGTATAATGATTAAATCGGGTTTTGATGCCAAAGATAAACGAGAGGTGGACACCCTCGACAGTTTATCTGACATACCTCGTTTAATCCTTGGCTTAAGTTAGAAGTAAAAATTTATTTACGGTCTTTCCGCAGCTTAAGCTAATTGACGGGTTTGAACTGTTCATGACCCAACAATACAAGGGTCCAACTAAATTTTGTTTCTACCTATGCATACTTGTATACAAGGGTCTGAGTTCACTTAGAAAGAGCATGACTGCTCCTCCAATAAAAAAAAATGACACAAGTCTTGTTATTTTTTTACGCCTACATACAAGGAACTATCACGTAAGTATATATGATTTCAATTTCATATTTGAATATTGCATACTCTGAATACCTTCGTATTCTCAGACGTACGCTATTGCTATACTCTATATACATAATATTTTCGACAATACCCTTCGTTTTATATTAGCAAACTATAATAGTTGACCTTCAACAATTTTGCAGAGTTTAAAAATCAGATTGATTGCGAATTAACGATGCATGGAAGAAATTAGAAATGAAGAAATAGTAGTGTCAAAGATCTTTTATCAACTAGGAAACCCAAAAGAGAAATTTCATATATACAAGATGTATATAAGATTGCTAGTTAATTAGGGTTATGCTACAATACATTTGTCAGTTTCAGACTTTCAGCTATATCTAGCTAAATTACTGACATGATATAATACTGTAATCTAACTAGATGTATACACATTCTTGTTTACGTCATTGATATTAATTATTTTACTGTTTCTTGATGATATTTTTGTTGTATTGCATGATTTGGATGTGTAATAATGTTTGATTAATTAAGGTGGACAACATGATCTTGATGTTTTTTTAATTGTTGTGTACACAATAGATTGTTATTGTGTGTGTCTATGTATCTTTAGTGTTAATTTTGGCCAACTAGTAAAAAAGCGCTACTTAGGTAATTAAGCAGCAAAAATCTTTCTAAATTAAAATGCAGATGTTTTCTACGGTGAGTGTTATCAAAGAAAGAATGTAATTTAGAGTATATATTACACTGGATATGAAGTCATTACAATGTATAGAAGAGCAAAAGGCGCTGGCGAGAAATTTCCTATTAAAAAAACATTAAATCTTTCATGCAAGATGTTAATTGATAAAAAGTAGTGTAGACAATAGATAGGTTGAATATCAGCATATTGCGCCTCCTACTCTATGATGAATTTTTACTTGACTTTTGCAACTCCGACATTTACAACGAAAGATTGTCGGCGTATAAGCTTCTAAATACCCTATGTGGAAACACATTTTTCTCGTAGTGTATTTTGAAGCAATTTTTGGTATCAAGTAAAGTGGATTTGGTTATCATAATTTTTCATCAAAATTTTGATGCACTCTAAAATAAATTCATAAATGAACTTGGCTTATAATAATTTGATAGGCATATTGTAAATATTATAATATTAAAGTATTCTAACAGCTCATATATATGTACTCATTTTTCAAGTATTGTTCTAAAGTCCTCTCAAGCATTTTGTTCCTACTGGATTTTGAATTTGAGTTTTTTACGCGAAAAACGTAGTTCTTAATTATTAATTAAGAGTTGATTCCAACCAAATATGGAGTTGTGTGTATAAGTTTAGACTTATGAATGAGTTGATATTTATGAATGTTTTGCAAAACGACGTTTATGCACTTTAATTAACATTATCCAAAAATAAACAATACGAAAACTTGCGCAGCATATCAACTAAAATATTCACTATTTACAAAAAAAGAACAAGAAAAAATTGGAATAATGATTTGATATGTCAAGGGTCGGTGTCATTTGCTTGTTTTGATCTTCGGAAAACAATAATATTTGGTGTAGAAAGAGCGAGAGCCAATAAATGCTGCCAACTAATTGATTTCGAGGACACAGTCGCGTATGCCATTTTGTTTGTTTATGAACCGTGAGTTTACATAAGACAACTGAAACTATTCCTACGACAATCCAACCTAAGAAATACAACTCTGCTGTTAGCTCCAGCATTCATTACTTAATCCTAAAGAGATGAGATCTATCACAATCACAATCACAATCTGTTAGAACTAATTGGGTTCTAAAAGAAATCAAAGTAACGCATATTTTCATATAATAGCAATAGCTTAAGGGATTACCAAGGGACAAAACCATTTTGTGACTCTTTAATTTGGCCGTAAATCATTTTTTCTCTCTTGCGCGTTCTTTCTCGTTCTCTCACTCTCCCACATGCTCTTTGTCGATCTCTCTCACTCGCACTTATTTTTTTCATCCCTATTTTCTCACACTCTCTCGCGAGTCACGATCTTCTCCTCCAACTCATACTCTCATCTTTCTCTCTCATGAAGTTTTTAATCGAGACTAGCATGCTCTCATAGTGCTTTTTCTCACTCGTGTATAATCTCTCATCTTTCATTCTTTCTTCCACTTTCTATTCTTTCATATTTTGTTCAAGATCTCTAACTTTTAAATTGAGTTGTTAGTTCTGCATGTTAACTGCATTGAGATAGAAATTGAAACTATTAAATTTGATGGCTGAAATTTGTCTAAAGTATAGCTACAGAAGCATGTTTAATTTTACAAGATTTAAGCTACTTAGTAATCACAAATCACAATTCAATGCAAGTCTAGATAGAGAGTGAGAGAGTGAGATAGAGAGAGCTAGATATAGAGACAAGTTGACACACGATATTAACGTGGGTCGATAATCTTATCTAATTCACGTGACCCTCATTTCCACACCGAGCCGAAATTAGCTACACTATACCAAAGTGTTTACAACAAGACTTATCCAAAATGCCTTAAATCCCTTGTAATTGACAACACAACTTGCAATGTAATAAAACAAAAAGGTTCCTCCATATAACAAAGGATTCAATCATTAAATCAAATAAACACTTGTAATTGACAACACAACTCGTAAGGTATCACAAAAGATGATTAGATAATGATTATCCAAAACTCTCTTTAGTTTTAACAATGATTGAGGTTTGATGCTTGTAAAAAAATATTTTTGTGCTCTTTAAGTGCTCTTAATTGCTTGTCAACTTGGAGGATGCTTTCTTGCTTCTCTTGAAAGCATTTGGCCAACATATATAGGCATTGGGCTCCACATCTCCATATATTGCCAAAATAACTCTATGCGTTACCAACGACTTCTATCTCATTATAGCGTCTTGATCAATTTCTAGAATGCCCTCTAGTGCTTCTACAACAGACTTCTAGGCGCAACTCAGAGAATTGTTATATGATGTGTTTTAATTGGTGCTAATAAATTACCCTATATTGTGGATCAATTTGATCGTAGACGCACGATCTAGTCGAATAGTACCCGAGGTGTCGAATCCACGTGGATAATTTGATTTAATAATTCAATAATTGTTTACTAGTCTAAGAAATTAACAATGGTTGAGTTGATTCTAAATTTAATTAAAAACTATAGCGAAATTTGCTAAATAAGAAAACTGAATTAATTAAGGATCTAAGTTATCATATTTCAACCGTTCACTTGGTCATTTATCTACTCGAGAACTTGATTGAGATCATTGTAAGGCTGTTAGAAATGAAGTTCGATTTTAAATTCAATCTCTTGATTTAATATCGTATTAAAATCAAAATCAATATCATTATTTTGGTACTTAACCGATATGATATGAATTCATTAAGTGTAATTTGATCAATTAGTATTTATTAATCATATGTCTCCTTTCGATTTTTTAATACGATAACAAATACCAAATTAATCTAACCCGTAGATCGCTATTTCATCTTATGATACTTGGCTTAAACCTAGCATAATTCTGATTTACGGGTTTTTACAATTCAATCTTGCAATTAAAATTCTAAAACTAAAATTAACAATTACAATTCTCAAAATTATATAACAATAATCAATCAAACAATTAAAAAATAATCCGAGTAAATAAAATAGAAAGTTTCGAGTTTACATCATCAAACTCAGACATGGTGCTACTCACTCATGGTAGAAAGAAAAAAAAGAAAATATAAATGAAACAGTGAAAATCACGAAGAGAGAAAGAGAAAAAATAAACCGAAAATGATACGATTCGGGATAAATTTCTTCTTTGGGACCCCTTCTCAAATTTCTAATAGATCAACCCAGACTTCTCCCTTTCTTTCTGAACTCTCTTTCTCTCTGATGATTTTTCTTCCTCTAAAACAATCCTAAAAAAACATCCTTTATGTTTAGATCTGAAAGTCTATTTAAAACTTTTTCCAAGTTCAAATTCAAAATTTTCTTCCTAAAAGACACCAGCCAAAAACAACAAAAAAAATGCCTAAGTATCCAATAAAATCAATGCACAGTGGAATAATTGCAGCTCGCAATAGGTCATTTGCGACCCGCAATGCGCAATTGCACCCCGCAAGGGGCTGTTGCGGCTCTCAATTTCTCGCCCCCGTGAATCCCTGGCAAGAATAGGCTAAGTTCACTACAAGAAAAAATGTCTCTCACAACGGGTCTTTTGAGACTTATACGCCAGTTATCTTCCATTGTAAATAAGGGTTGCAAAAAGTAAGTTAAAACTCATCGTAGAGATTGAGGCGCACTCCGCTTTTCTTCAACCAATCTACACAACTTCTTATTATTTAATATTCAGTGTGGAAAATTTAATAATTGTTTAGTCGCCATCGTCTTTATAACTTGATATGACTTGATAACCGGTATAATATATACTTCAAATTACACCCTTTCTTTGGTATAATACTCGTCGTACCACGATAGCGTTTTTGGAAAAATTTTGTTGCTTACGTGGCAAGCCTCTATTTTCAAGCTCACCAAAATTAACATTAATATATAGAGAAAATTTTCAAAATGCCATTGCAAAAACTGCAATTGTCAAAATGCCACCACAAAATCTCTATTTGTCAAAATGCCACTAAAATTCAATGGCAATTTTAATTATACCATTATCTCCTTTTTAACTCAATTTAATAATTCTGAAACTTAAAAATACCCATATTGCCGCTGTACCATTATCTCTGGTTTTATTTCCGATAGAGGAGATCGTTGGCGATGAAGATGCACCATGCCCAATCCCCTCCTCTGTCGTTGCCACCCCCACCCATCTTTCCCACATCGTCTTTGTTATCGGTGCCTCTGCCCATACTTGGGACTAGCGACGCCCCTACACCGAGCTCTGGTGGCGTCCCTACCACACCACAAGCCACGTCTGGTTCAACGAGCCGCCCGCCGCCCCCTGGCCTGACACCTGCCCCCTTACAGCATCTCTCGCAACATGTCCAGGTATGGGAACCGCGCTTCCGCATCTCGCATTGCCGCTGCCGTGGTCGACGCATACCACCTTCTGCTTCTGTCAGTACTGTAGGTGGCTACCTCTCTCTTTTGGGTTCTGCCGCAAACTTAATAGTTTGTGAACAAGCTCGGAGGGCACAATTTTTTGGATATAATGACCTGTCATTTTGGAGCCATCTCCGCTTTGGGGTGCCTTCTACGATTGTTGTTACGGTAGTGGGCTTGCTCCTTGTTATCTATATGTAGCCAATTCCAACTTGGGGAGTAAATGTAAGGTTTGTTTTTGCAATGGAGAATTGGGTGAATAAGAAGAATGGGCTTTTGTATGGAATTGTTATCTTTGATGTAGCCAGAAAATAATGGGGAGAGCATTGTGATTGGAAGTAGATAATATATTGCAATTGTTCCCATTTTTAAGTAGTAAATATACTGTAACTTGTTTGGATGTACAAAAGCTGCAACTTCAAAGTTCTGATTTTCTATCAATTGCTTCTGTAAAATGAAAAGAAAATGAGCACCAGGTGATTTGGAGTCTTCTGCTAAACACATAGTTTTGTCCTCCAATTGCCGTATGTCTTCCAGTTGAGGTCTAATTGGATTCTATCCTATTCGATTGGGATCTGTCGGAAACAAAACCAAAAAAGAGATAATGATACAGGGGCAATATGGGTATTTTTAAGCATCATAATTATTATGTTGAGTTAAAAATGAGATAATGGTATAATTAAAATTGCCATTGAATTTTAGTGGCATTTTGACAAATAGAGATTTTGTGGTGGCATTTTGAAAATTTTCCCTAATATATATATATATATAGAGTAAGGCTAGGGTGCTCCATGGAGCACCAACAATTTCTACTCCACCAAATTTCAACCGTCCGATTTAATTGATTATCAAAGGCGCTGATCAGAGAAAAAAATGCGGAAACTGCTAATGGAGGCCTCCATTCCGACACTCGGTTCGTCTCTTTGTTTCATCTCCCTCGACGACGTCGTGCAAAACTTATCGATTGATGGCAGAAACGATTCGATAATCCAAATAAAAGAACGATCAAGACCTAACCCAAGCTTTACACCTCTCTAAACCTATATTGATCTTCCCTCACGAGGTCGTGTAGTTCCCCCTTCTAAATTCCCCCTGTTTAAAAGAAAAAACGAACGATCAAGGAAGACCACGCTCTGCCTTTATGTTGGTTCAGTAAGGGTAATAAAAAATTTGTTGTTTGCTTTTGTTAGAAAACGAATATTTATATCTGAAGTAGTGTTAATTCGTTTTTGTCTCATGCACCCTATCTATTCTGCTAGAAAACGATAAAAAAATTGCTGTTTTCTGACATTTATCTCTTGCACCCCGTCGATTTTGCTGTTTGCTTTTGTCAGCTTGATGATGTTATTTATATGTAATACATGTGCAAAGTCAATTCACAATAAAAACGATCCCATAAAAATTTCCGATTTAATGCTTATTCATCTCTTATTTTAGTTAAGCTATGCATAATAAAAATTAACCTACTGGTTTGTATTGCACATGTTTAATTAAGTCATCATTTGTTAACCTACTGATTTGTATTGCATTGTAGATCTCCAATGTCAGCATTTGTTGAGTCAATTCACAATTCTCCCGGAGTAGATGAAACAAGCCAAAAAATTTATTTGAGGGTACTTAATTATCAATTTTTAATATTTTCTTTGTTCAATTTCCATATTACATTGGTGTAGTCTTCATATTTAATTTTTGTTAATATGAAATAGTTTGACGGAAAAGATCCATACTTTCAAGACTTTGAGTACGAGGGAATTGAAGAAGGGATCAGTAATGAGGAAGGAGAACCTTTAATTGACGAGGGTGTTGAAGCATTAGATGAGGAGGAAGGTGAAACTTTAATTGAGGATGGGGTCGAATCTGACATACTTAAGCCTTACATAGGCTTACAGTTCAAGAGTCACAAAGAGGCATATAGCTTCTACAATGATTATGCATTAAGAGTTGGGTTTAGCGTTCGTAAAGGAAGTCAAGGAAAAAGCAAGAATGGTGTTACATCAAAGAGATTTTTGTGTAACAAGGAAGGAATTTGTAAGTATCAATCAAATAAGAAGATGCCTATTGGAAGTTTATCTATTCAAAGAACACCTGAAAAAGAGAAGGGATTGACAAGAACATGTTGTAAGGCTTCTTGCAGGGTCAAGATGGTAGAAGGCGGGATCTGGGAAGTGAGTGTTTTTGTGGAGGATCACAATCATGCTTTGATCACTAGTCCCTCTAAGAAGAGAAATTTGCGATCCCATAAGTGCATGACAGAAGAAATTAAATGCAAGATTCGCAACTTGACTGCTCAGAATGTGGGGACTTCACAAATAATGGGGTTCCTTGCTATTGAGCATGGGGGATCGGAAAATGTCCGGTTGAAGAAGAAAGATGTGAGCAATCAGATAGCAGCAGATAGGCGTAAACTTCTTGGAGTTGATGTGGATACTACTATAATGTATTTTCAGAAGAAGCAGGTTGAGGATCCCGAATTCTTTTATGAGATAGAGCCAGATGATGATGGTGCATTGAAGAATATTTTCTGGGTTGATGGACGGACAAGGAGAGCATATCAGGAGTTTGGAGATGTTGTGACCTTCGACACAACCTATCAAACAAACAAGTTTTCCATGCCCTTAGCGCCGTTCATTGGGGTAAGCCACCACCAACATTCTATTTTCTTTGGCATGGCACTTCTTAGGCTTGAGAATGCACCAAATTTCATTTGGTTGTTTCGAACATGGTTGGTTGCTATGTACGGTAAGCACCCCAAGGCTATTATTACTGATCAAGATCCTGCAATGCGAAAGGCGATAAAGATTGTTTTTCCTAACACAATTCATAGATGTTGTCAATGGCATGTAATGAGAAAGGCGGGCGAACATCTTGGCATATTATACGATCAGTTAGATGGCTTTCATAAACAATTGGGCATTATCATTAATTGCAGCCTCACAGTTGCTGCTTTTGAGGCAGGTTGGAAGGCTATGGTTAAGGACTTCAAATTGCATGACAATAAGCACATTCATGTGATGTTTGAATCCCGATCAGAATGGGTGCCAGCCTATTTTCTTGACACGTTTTTTGCTGAGATGTCTACTACACAGAGAAGTGAGAGTATGAATGCATTCTTTAAGTTGTGGGTCAATAATCACACGTCAATTTACCAATTTGTGTTGCAAGTTGAGAAGATGGTAGAGGGTATATGGCAAAGGGAGAGTGATGAGGATCTCAAAACCATCAACGAGATACCGCGTCTTTGGTCACCGTACCAAATTGAGGTTCAAGCACGTGAAGTTTACACGCGAAACGTATTTTCAGTTTTCAAGAAGATTGTTAAAGATAGCTTACTAGGTTCTGTTATCGAGATCGAAAGAGATAAATCTTACAAGGTAGATATTATGTTTCATCCCGATTATGACAATTGGATGGTTGAATCTTACGTTGTTAAGGTGGACAAAAATAATTATATGATCACATGTGATTGCAAAGGGTATGAGGTCGATGGTCTTCTTTGCTCCCATGCTATCAAGGTAATGCAACATGTTGGAATGACACACCTTCCTAACCATTATATTATGAGACGGTGGACTAAAAATGCCAATGCTAATTGCAAAAGGTCTGCTCATGATCGAAGTATGGATGCAGGAGGAACAACAGAGTTGCAATCGTTGAGGTTTGCTGTTGTCAAATTAAAGTTGTTGGAGCTTGGCAAGATAGGTTCACTGAGTGTAGATGCTTTTAGTTGTTTGGAAGAGATAATTGATAATAGCAAAGATAAGTTACTGTCTCTAGTGGGTAATATAGATATTGAGGGTGAACCTGATTTGAACATGAGTTTGGCAACAACAGGAGGACATGGCGATCTTGCTACCAAAAAGTTTTTTCTTGATCCACCAGAATCTCAATGCAAGGGTAAGCGGAAGAAGTTGTCTAGATTCAAGTCTGTTGTTGAAAAGTATGCAAAGAAGATGCGCACATGTAGTATATGTAATGCCAAAGAAGGACACAATGCAAGAACTTGTCCACAGGTTAGCTTCTAGCCATGATCAGAATATGTCTTTAACATTTTATCATTTTTTTCTAACATCATCTATATGTTGTACAGCGACACAAAAAAATTAAGAAGGATAAGAAAATTGTTGAAACTGATTTTAGCGAGGAAGAAGATGAACAATCAGACCGAGAATCTGTTGAATAGAAGATCAGAAATCGGTACATTGAATTTTCTTTTTACTGGTTCCTCTCAATTCTTATTGTATTTTTGTTCTATTAATCGCCAAAATTTCATTTCTTGATTTCTGTTATGTTTTTTGGTGGTAAAAAGAGAAAGAAAAATTGATTTGTGGTTGTGAATTGTTGACTGTACCAGCATAAAGAGATAGCAATCCTATCTTATTGTAATAATGCATGTATTTAATATTCTCTGAAAAAACATAGCATTTATTTATCTTTGCAGTGACATGAGGAGAAGCCTAATGATAAGAGTGCAACTAGGAAATTGCTGCTTTGGATTTGGGATTGTTGAATTATGTTATGAATTCTTATTTGAAATTAGAGATTATGTTTTGGAATTGTTGTTTTGGATTAGGGATAATTGGATTATGTTATGAATTTCTTATGATGTGTTTTGATTTTTTTATGAATTTCTTTTCATGTTGTGAATTATGTTGTTATGAATTTCAAGTCAGAGATGAAAGAAATTCAGTTTTGTTTTTGGCTGCTATGTTGTTTCGCATAGATCATTTGTTGGTACTCATGGATGCTTTGGATGGTATGCTTATTTCGTATTTTTTGTTGTTGGTATACATGAGTGACTCATTTGGTTATAGTGTTTCTCAATTCTTTGCTTATATGTTGTTATGAATTTCTCTGGTTTTCAATTATGCAATTATCCCAAACTAAAATTGGATACTTTGTTCTCGGGTTCTCAATTGCTTCTATGGCAATTGCAAGTGTTATAGTTGAAAATAAATTCTTGAAATGTAAAAATTTGATTGAAATAAATCCAAATGCTGCTCTGACAAAAACAAAAAAATATTGATAGATCATCCATACATCATAAATGCTATTAAACTTAAACTAGAGTGACACAAGTGACAATTTCCATAACACAATGAAAAAAATATACAACACCAAATCAATTCAGTAATAAGAGCAACTTGAAATATTCTTCAATGTAATTCTTGTCAGCATATTCCTGAAACTATAAAAGAGAACCAAATCAGAAAAAGAAGTAAAAACATGGTACATGAAAAAAACATGATACATGAATATTATGTTCAATTTTAATGACAGAATCTCATCAATCAACTAAAGGAACACAACATGGTACATGAATATTATGTATTAAGAAAAGCACACACAATGACAAAATTCAGAATAAGGTTTTACTAGTTCCATATTTAATGCTGATTCTGAAAAAAAAGAGGTATAAATCTGTTTTTTATCATGATGCATCATTGATTGAAACAATTTATCGAAAACCGAGTTCTGAACAATGGAAGGCAAGTAAAAAAGCATGATCGCAGGTCATTCAACAATTATCCATAGTAACATAATGACTCAATGCCTCAATATCAGCTCAGATAATTATCTCGATCTAGTGCGAAACACTTTTACCTAAACAGATAAAAAATTGTTGTTTTTTTTATTAAACTTGCCTGAAGAGAGATTGTCAGCATCAAGACTATTATGCACGAAATCAGAAATTAAACTTGCCTGCAAGAAAATTGTCAGCATTAAAATTGCCTGCAAGAAAATTGTTGTAAATTTCAAAGAAGGAAATAGATTGAAATTGACAGCGGAGGAGAAGGTACTTCACGGAGGGGAAACGAGGTCTAGCGGTGTGCAGGTCGAGCGCTGCAGAGGCTGGGGAGGTCGAGACGTGCAAAGGCGGGGCAAAATCCACCCTTTCGAGGTCTAGCGGTTTGGGGCCTTCTTCGCCTCTAGTCTTCACCTTTTGGTCACTGGGCTCAACAGAGGAGAGGGGCTTCGCGACTTTGGTAAGGGATAGGGTTTTGGGACTTTCGATCAGTGTGCTCAGCAGAGGAGAGGGCTTCACAACTTTGGTGAGGGGGAGGGTTTTGTGACTTTCGTCGCGAACTAGGTTTTGATTTTCTTCGAACGAGGGTCGAGGAGAATGACACGTCGGGAAAGAGATGAAACGAAGAGACGAACCGAGTGTCGGAATGGAGGCCTCCATTAGCAGTTTCCGCATTTTTTTTCTCTGATCAGCGCCTTTGATAATCAATTAAATCGGACGGTTGAAATTTGGTGGAGCAGAAATTGTTGGTGCTCCATGGAGCACCCTAGCCTTACTCTATATATATATATATATATATAGGCTAGGGTGCTACATGAAGCATCCAACCGCCCATGCTCGGCGTCCGTTATCTCCAATTTGAAAACTCCAACGAATTGATTCAAACCGTTGAACATGATCTACATATTGAAAAGTACTTGTACATTGAATTTTACATTTTTTTTTAATTTTTTTCTATTTTTGAGAGAGGTGGGAAAAGTTGCAGATCAAATGGTTTCTGGACCAACAAAAGCTGCAACTTTCCTACCTCGCTAAAAAATAGCAAAAAATTCAAAAAAAATGTAAAATTCAATATCCAAGTAAATTTCAATATGTAGATCATGTTCAACAGTTCAAATCTGTCATTAGCGTTTTCAAATTGGAGATATGATATGGAGCACATGCGATTTGGTGCTCCATGGAACACCCTAGCCTATATATATACAACCTAATGTACACAACAATTAATAAAATATTCAGATCATGCAATACATCAAAAATATTACCAATCAACAGTAGAATAATTAATAATAATATCCTTGACATTAATTAAATCAAAATAATTACATATCTAGTTGGATTAAAGTATTCTTCCATGTTATGACTATCCTTGTATTATACAATTTCTCTCGTGCCTCGTTAATTCGGTAAGAAACCCCTACAGAAACACCGAAATACAAACTTAGACAAATAAAAAAAGTTAGTACTAAAATTCATAGTAAATGCCAAATGAAAAGTAGATTAAATAACCCTTATTTTAGGCCTGTAGAAGTTATTTCTCCATTTCAGTTTGTAAGCCAAAAGAAGAAAATAACATCATCATTATGCATCAATTTGCTTCGAAGAGTACTCCAGTTTCTAATTTCTCCCATGCCTCATTAATTCACTAAGAATCAAGTGATGACTACCCTTGTATTATACAATTACCATTTCAGTTTCTCTCATGCATCGTTAATTCACTACGAATATGGTGATGACTATCCTTAGTGTACAATTATCATTTCCACTTCCTCCCATGCCTCGTTAATTTGATATGAAATCCTTACATAAACACATAAATACAAACTTAGACATTTAAAAAAATAGTACTATAATTCACTATAAATGCCAAAGAAAAAGTATATTAAATAACCTATTCGTTAAGGCTTGTAGAAGTTTTTTCATTTCAGCTTGCAAGCCAAAAGAAGAAAATAACATCGTCAATATGCATCATTTTGCTCAAAAGAATGCTTAAATTTTCAATTTCTCACATGCCTCATTAATTAACCATCTGTGATATCAAACAAAATGACAAAAAAGTCATAACATATAACAAGCTTCTTTTGCAAGTAGAGAGAGATAACACAAAAAATAAAGGTGTTCATACCTTTGATTAGGAGTTATTTCACACATATGATAGATAATGGACCGTTTGCTTTCTTTTTTTTTTGAAGGAACCCCTAAAAAACACACAAATATAAAGTTAGACAAATAACAAATAATTAGTACTATAATTCACAGTAAATGTCAAATAAAAAGTAGATTAAATAAGATCTTCTTTTAGATTTGAAGGAAATAAATATGATTTTGACAACACTATTTATCCAAGGTGAAAGAAGTTCGGAAAAAGTGATAAATAAGGCTAAGGAAGACTACATCATCATTCTCGATCTTCTTTGAATATTTCATATCAATACCTCCATCAATACATAGAGAGCTCGATCAATCACAATCCAAGCACAAAAGAGGATCTTCTCTAGTTCTAGATTTAGTGGTGGATTATAAATCATACCTTAACTTTCAAAGCTTACCACGTCTTTGAAGAGATTGGAAGCTTTGACCGTACCATTTCTAATTCCTCTCATGCCTCGTTGATTTCCTTCATTCCTTCCATCCCTCTCATACCTATTTTTCGCCTCATGCTATGCTAGCACTTTATCATTTAAAAATTATCAAAGATATGTGCATCAATTATTCTAGAGTGTCATTTAAATATTGCTAAACTATCTAAATTCAAACAAATTAGCAGCTATATTTCTTTCATTAACAATCCCAAAAAAACAAGTACAAAAAAGCGACAATCAACAATAATCAGTAGTGTTGAAAAGAGAGAATCATGATCCGAGCAAAGAAAACTATTTACTGTTAAAGTGAGACTGGAAAACGTGCAGGCTTTGGTGTGACTGACTTGAAACAAGCGAGGCTCGGACGACACCAGGGTTTGACAAAAAAAAGCAGTAGTGGGAAAAGATGCCCATATATGGAAAAATATTTTGATTGCACAATTAATTATTGAATTTTTATCTATCAAATTTTTTGTTTTATCTTTTTGTCTATATATAACATATACTCACCCACAAAATAAGCGGCATAAGGGGCGGGGTTGCAAAAGATCATTTTTTCGGTAGTGGTTCTCATCTTGTAGTCCGCATGCGCCCCACAACAAAACTATTGCGGTTCGCAAATGCGCCTATTCTGCATGTCTTCTGCTTTGGTCCGTAATGCAGCTATGCTGCGCCTCGCAATTGGTCTGTTTCGGACCGCAATTGTGCTGATCGGTGCTGAATTTTGGCTAATTGGTGATCCACAACTATGATTCATTTTCAGTTCGTTTGATTTGATTCTTCTTCTTTCTGCAATTTGAACAATTTGAAAGGTACAACTCGAACTTTTGGTGAAAATAAAGAAATTGAAATAAAAAATCTACAAAATTCGATAAATTTAGCAAGAATAACCCTAAGTTTTGGATATATAATTTGTGTTTATTATTATAACGGCTTCCAAAACTTTACAACTTCTTCTTCATTCGTTATAATAACAGACCTCTCAGTATTTTTTGTACTTAATCAATTTCTTGAGCTTCAGGCATCTGACTTATGAGTCCATCTTCCAAGGACTCATTATAACGTCTTGTGATTTCATTATAGCGCCCTCTAAATCGTTATAACGCCTCCTCATGCATTATGATAACAAAAGGTATACTTTTTCTCAGTTTTGCTTTGCTTGCTTCTTCCACTCTTGTGATAACATGTGCTAAAACTTGAAAGTCCTCAAAAAATAACATGTGCTAAAATTTGAATTCCAAATCTCTTTGTAAAATTTTGTCATTACATTAGATATAACTTGACTGGTCTTGCTATCTAATATATATATTTTTGAAAGCATTGACGGTAGATGTCAATGTGCTATTTATTTAATATTTATTAGCATGAGAATAAGCAAAGAGAAAATCAGGGAGATGCCATAATTAATGCTCCTCCGTGACAGCTAGCGACTGGGGTTCCCTTGAATGAAAGACCCAACTACGGTCTACGGATAAATCTACAATCTACGTACCAGGGTGGCCGGGCAGGCGGGCAGACGATTTTTAATTTAAACCCTTCTTTAGTTCTTTCGATACTGCATGCGTGTTATTGTCTCTCTCTCTCTCTCTCCCCCCATTCTCATCCCTCATCCCTCATCCCTCAAAAGTAGCCATGAAAGATCTCTGCGACCTCAAGGTTAACATCAACGCTGAACACACTTTCTATCTCCATCAGGTATCAATCCATATTTCGTTAATACGTACAATTATACAAATTAAGCACCTTTTATATTTTGCATTCCGTGACGTCCTACTACACAGTTAAATTGTTTTTAATTTCTTGTTCAGAGGATAGTTTGCAATTACTCGGGGACACTAAAAAAGCTGGCGAAGCAGGAAAATAAAAAAGCGCAGCCAAAGAACCAAGGCATACAAATCTCAGGTTTCCCAGGAGGCGCAGAGGCATTCGAGCTTATATCGAGGTTCTGTTACAACAATGGTAAAATAGCAATCGCACCTAGCACAATCTCACTACTCTATTGCTGCGCTCTGTTATTAGAAATGACGGAGGAGGTGTCTCCGTGCAATCTCTTGACACAGACAGAGTACTTGATGGATGGCCTCTGCTATTGGTCCTGGCCTGATTTACTCACCTCTCTCAAAAGCTGTGAGCAGTGCTTCACACTCGCCGAATCAGCAGGTTTAGTAGATAGATTGATATCGGCTCTATTTACGAAAATCTCGGCGAATACCGAGATACCGCTTCTTCAATTGCAAGCAAGTTCTGGTACGCCATTGCCATCTTCCAGCTCTTGCTCTTCATCTCCTGATACTGTTGGATTTAGGTGCTCCTCTAGTAAAACACCCGACTCGATGAAGCCGTGCTTGAATAAAGAGTGGTGGTTTGACGACCTGACGATACTGGCCCCACCTATCATTGAGAAAGTGATGAGTCTATTGGGTTGTTATGGATCAGATAACAAAAACCTGTTGTTGACTAGATTTCTCCTACATTATCTCAGAGCTGCAATACAAAGACCATGCTTCGAGTACAAAGCTGAGTATGCTGGTCTAGCCGATACAGCAGTACATGGGGTGGTACTGATGGGCCGTACCGCTTTCTCATGCCGAGGTCTGTTCTGGGTTTTGCGAGTGGTATCGAATTTTGGACTCAACCGCGAATGCCGATACAAGTTAGAGAAACTAATGGGTCTGGTGCTGGACCAAGCTACATTGGATGATTTGTTGGTATCAGGCAGTACCGAAGGTGTTGGAGCTTATGATGTGAACCTGGTTTTACGGCTGGTTAGGGTTTTTGTTACTTCAGAGGAAGGTGGTGATGCGCCTTCTCTGAGAACGAAGAAGGTGGGAAGGTTAATTGATAAGTACCTAGCTGAAATTTCTCCTGACCAAGGGTTGAAAGTGCAAAAATTTTTGGGGCTGGCTGAGAGCTTACCTGATGGAGCTAGAGAGTGCTATGATGGAGTTTATAGAGCCTTAGATATCTACCTTGAGGTAATATTTCTTTTAATTCCTTCATTTTTTGCTTACTTTTCTTCATCTTTTTATTTTATTTTTATTTTTTGGTGTAATTATGTTCACTCATTAGTTTGATTCTTGCTGAAATAGAAACTCTAATTCTTGTGATTGATAGAAACTGAACCTAATTTATCCATGACTGTTTCAAGTTGGGCTAATTTATTTTCCAAGTAAAATGTCTAGTGCCGGCTATCCAATTCGAGTTAGCTTTTGATAATAAAAAAATATTTTATTACAAATTAAAATTTCTAATATTTTAATATGTATTTAAGTTTTGGCATTTTGCCCTAGCCCGTTTTGCTCTGTATTAATATAATGTTTTATTTTTCCTAGAAAGGTGAGCGTCTCAGAAAATGTCGTGTTCTCAGTTCTTATTATTTGTTTGATACAGACAGAGAGTACTTTTAAAGTTACTATGTCATTAGATGACAAACTGAGTTCAGTTTTTTTTGTATGAAGAAAAGATTATCCTTTTTTGTTATCATAAACCCATAATGAGGCCATAATGGTTCTAGCTCTAGAATCTAGATTTCTGCTTTCAGCTTTTCACACCTCAGAAAAGTTACCTTCCTGCTTCTTTTGACTTTTTAGTGCATGCCTTTTTGGTTGTCTTTGCTTTACATTAAATGATACCTTTGATTTTTTTTTACTTTCCTGTTATATTTGGGTTCTGAGTACCTTTTATCTGTATAATGGAAATATTCTTTACTGGTTTCTGACAAATTGGTGATATGGGGCTGAAATACCAGTTGGTACCGGCTGTCCGGCTCCATGTATAGCCACTGTCAATCTGTCATTACCTTCTCTTCTCAGCTCTGTGCAGTACAATCTTTAAACTGAACTTACATGTCTGCCAAATTTTATGCCCTTTTTAGAATGCAATCTTCATACACTTTTTAAATTTAAATTGAAGAAACCCTAAAAAATTTTAAGTTGAAGATAATATTTGTCGAGTATAAATTGCATAAATTTTGTGCGACTCATTTGTCATTTAGGAAAAAAGGATTTTGCATGGTAAAAAAAAGAGGATTAATCTGTTGTCGGTAAATTTGGCAAAATCCCCCCTTAAATCGTACTAAATTATTTTTACAAACCACTTGTCATTTTTTTGGTGGCCAGATTGGGATTTATAATAAGCTCTTGTGTCTAAGCAGTTATCCTGAAATACGCTGGAGTTCAAACTCAAAATGTTTAGACCAAATCAATTATTGTATAATTAATTACAAAAAGAACGTTTTTGCCTTTTCTCACTACTTGATTATAACATATAACAGTCACATCCAAACTTATCAATTGAAGAGAGGACGAATCTTTGCCGATGTTTAAATTACGAGAAACTAACATTAGAAGCATGCAAAGAGTTAGCGAAAAATCGAAGAATTCCGCCTGGAGTTGCGGTACAAGCATTATCCTCACAGCAAGCAAAGCTCCAAATCAATAGCCATACAAACCCGAGGGACCGGCCAGTCCCATCAGAGACCCCTAGGATCACATATCATGCCCGGCACAAATCTAGTGTTTTAGAAGAAGAGGATGTAGATGAAAAAGAGGCATTGAGGCTCAACTTGTACAAGATGCAGAACAGAGTCGTGGAATTGGAGAAGGTTTGTAGGGAAATGAAGGGTCAAATGTCAAAAATGGTCAAGGGCAAATCTTTCAATCACCGATCTTGCTATCATAGTAGTAGTAGTAAGGGAATGCCAAGGCTTTGTTAAGGTTTGTCTATAAGGCCTTATTATATATATAAATCTCTCTAATCCTTTGGTTTTGTCATGTTTTTTTCATTGTATGTAAAGCACACAGGTTCAAACTTGATTTTGTAGTTTTTACATTTAACCACCTACTTTTGTATCACCAATCTTCGATTGACTGTAAAAATACAAGTTTACTCGTTTGTTTGTGAACCTGTAAACATCACAAAAAGTTGAGGTGGTTAAGTGTAAGAACTGGAAATTCAAGGTGCATGGTTCTTTTTTCTTTTAATTTTAAGATTTGTGTAGATTATTAGCTTTTGTTTCTGTATATCTTGTGTGTGTTTCTTTTTCAAAATTTATTTTGTTATTTTGGATTTAAGACACAAGATTAATTAATTTGCGTGTGATTGATTGCAAGGGATGTAAAGTTTTATGCCTTGTTCCTTTTGTAGCTTGATATACTTATTATTCTTTCTAATGTAGTTTTGGTTTAATTTGATTCTGGTTGCAATGAAATACTGCAAATTTGTATAAATAGGCAACACTGCCACAACACTATTAAATGTCCGCATAGTATTCGCTACATCATAGCTACAATGTTCACGTAGTAAAGCTATCATTTTCATCCGAAAGTTTCTGACCTATTCTATTCCAGAGGATACATATCCGGTTGTGTGTGTGTGTGGAGGGGGAGGGGGGGATTGCATAACTATATAAAAAAATAAATAATAAATGCTAACTTATGTAAGCTTTTATCAAAGAATATAGTTTATCCAGCTCATCATGAGAAATTTGCCTGATCAACTTGAAGTCGAGTTTGGATATATAAAAATTGTGCAACTGTTCTAATTTGCTTTTGTTTCCATGTGACCTTGAAAACAGACTGTTTAACTACAGAATACAGAATCAGCAGAATATATCTCCTGTATAGTACAAATCGATCTGGTACAGATCAGGTAATAGATGTGCCATTGTCCTGTAGCACATATTAATAGCTTCATAGCACAAGACACAGAGCAGCTTGCACATGCATGTGCAAGATAAAAGGTGCACTGAGCAGAAATTTGTTTTTTTAGTTTTCCAATTAATTTCCAGAGGGGATGTACTTTTAACTAGTGGTAGAGCAGAAACCTACTTGCAGAGTTGCAGTTTTCTAGTGACATATCATAAAAACACAAACACTATTGTTGTATTAATGAATAATAACTTAGTTTCAAAACTCTTGAATGAAATGTAAGTGAATAGTTAATTTTATAGAATTTATGTAGTAATAAAATATTAACACCCGGAAAATTTACTGTGGGATACAAGTTACGATCAATTATGTGCATTATTATACACCATATTAATTGTACTATTCTTATTAAGAAGATGATGCAATTTAATGCAAATTTTAACATTTACCAAAAAATCAACAAGTTGCACCAATTCATATGTGACGAACTTCTATAAAATATCAACGGCACTCAAATTTAATACACCATACATATATACACACGTATACAAAAAATGCTATAAGTGCATTATGAAGTCAAAGATAAATTTTGACATCACACTCAAATTTAAGAATTCACGTTTTACGGAATACTCAGTATTACGGAATAGCAATCAAATAGATTACACAACTTTGAGATTTGTGCGTACGAATCTCGAAGTTATATGAAACATTGGATTGCTATTTCGTAATACGGACTATTCCATAGGATATGGATTCAATCTAGATTAGAAAATTCAAACGGTCGATCCAAATCTTTCATTGTGTTCTCCATATTGAAATCTCACTAGAGAGCAAATTGCATGGAGGTCTCTCGTGCTCTTAACTAAAAAAAATATATACGTAATTATCTTAAAAATTTGACTATCTTTCTCAATAAATTGTTTATATTGAAATCTTCTACGTAAGAAATTTCGTGATTTTTTTTAGATTTCAAGATATTTTTTAAAAATAGTCTTGAAGAGGTCATTTTGTAATATTAAACATGACTATTTTGGAAAATATTTAAAAATAGATAAAATGCTCAAAAAGTCACGAAATTTGATTTCTTAGAAGATTTCAACATGAAAATTTATTGAATACGACAAACCAAAATTTTAGAATAATTAAGTATGCTTTTTAATTAAAAGCCTGGAAGGCCTTCGTGCTCCTAAGAGCATGTTAGCTTTACTCATATATATATATATATATATATATAGCAAGGATATGATAATATGCATATTACACTATATTTCGTACTATGTAGCTATGCATGTTTAATTTGCTCAATAAATTGAGATTTAAGTTGCTCAATAAATTCTTCATATCAAAATCTTGTAGGAAATCAAATTTCGTGATTTTTAGAGCTTTCTTGCTATTTTTAAATATTGTTTAGAAACAACCCAGAAATAACACTTTTGTAATATTAAATCTGGGATATTTAAAAAAAAATCAAAATAGAAAGAAAACTATAAAAATCACGAAATTTGATTTCTATAAGATTTTGTTATGAAGAATTTATCGAGTAACTTAAGTCTTAATTTATTGGACAAATTAATATTCTCATAGTAGAGAAGAGAGTAAACTATGCATATTACCATATTTTGGCTTATATAGAGAGAGAGAGAGAGATAGCATGCATCTTGTGATATAGCTAGTTAGGTAATGGTTAAATATTTTGCTAGCTCGCTCAGTTAGCACGAATTCCAAGGAGGATTAGGTGCGTAAAATTTAATGGATAGGACATGCTAACTATTCAATTATTCAATTAATATTTAATTTAATCATGTTGAGTAGTTAGATGCGCGCAACAATTGGACAGTAAATAAATTAACACGAGAAACGACGAGCTTAATTATCACATTAGTGGTAACAGATACGGTAGCCGGTAGGACCAGGTGGTCGTGGTTTGGTGCATATAGTAACAAAATTCACATCTACTTTTCTTTTAATAAAAGTCTCCAAAAGACCCAAGTCTTTGTCGTCGATCGTCTCTTTTCTAGCTCCAGTAGTGCGCAATTAATCAAATATAATTGCTATTTAGGCGTCTATGTCAATTTTCATTTAATGTTTTGATGAAAAATAAAGAATGAGTGACTAAAAATGAATAACTCAAAATGTAGTGACCAAATGTAAATTAGATACGAAGTTGAGTGACCTTTCAAAAAAATTTAGCCACAGAAATATATTTAAAATATAAGACGTGTATATAAATCTTGTACTCATCAACGGTCATAACTGCAATTTTGTAGTGTTTCTTCAATGAAACTAGAGCAGCTTTGTTATACTATAATACTTAGGACATTGATTGTTGCCGACTGAATATGTTTCGCATTGTTAATAACCAAATAGCAAAGAAAAAGTTCATGAATTATAGGTAGAAGTTTGCTTTATAGCTTAAAAACAAGCACATAAGACCACCTTATCGTATGCCTCGTGGTTAATTACATGTATAAGATGGGTACATTTTATAATTATAACGGATTAACGGCTGGATTAAATGTTATGAAATAGCCCAATGACACCAAATTCTGGGTTAAGAAATTGTTATTGGAGGCCTGTTCTCAGCACACCTACGGCCCAACTCCGTACGATGAAATATGAATCAGTAGCAACCGAAGGAACCTCTCCAACTTCAAGGACACAATTATTGTGTACTGGACTAATCTGAACCATTTGTCCTTGATCGAGCAGCTATCTATCTGCGGTCATGGACTCGTGGTGAAATTGATTCTTAGAAGATCTGAAAGCCACGGTCAATAATCAGATCTTTGGTGATCCAACCGGAATCGGATCCTCCTGAAGGTAAAGAGGACCTCAATTATTCTATGCACATCAGCAGCACATGTGAGTTGTGACATGTCACGGCTCACGCAAGTAGGAGAAAAACCATATGACAGAGCAAACTCATTCATTAGCCACTAGTTTTTGGTGTACGAGGTGCAAAAGATACCGAGACCATTCGGACACAGAGTACTTTCACAAGGCGGTTCAATTTAGTAATTTACAATTCAATTCTTCGTTCCAGGGGTAGGCGACTAGGCGCTGCTGGTCGCCCCCGCCGACTTGTTTTAAATTAAATTAAATCATCGAAAGCTCCAGAATCCTATTTCCAAACCTCATTCAAGTAACGATTCCCAACTCTTCTTCGTAAGCTAGTAAAAGATCTCCTCCTCCTACCAGGGTTTCTTCATCTATTCGCCACTCTCTCCATCTCGCGGTTCAAGTACGATTTATTCTTTTCTTCCCATCGATGATTTTGGATTGCATTGCAACTAATTTTGAATTCGCTCAGTTTTCTTGCAATTAGGTTGGCCATGGCTCTTGTTCTGACAGATGAGGTGAGCTTGCCTCTTCGTGCAATTAGGGATCTCGAATCAGAGGGGCTTAAGCAAGAGGAGGCTTTGATCATCACGCAGTGCGGCTCTCTTGGTATGCGTCTCTTCGACGTCTTTACATAGACATTTTTGTGTTTTTGGTTTTCAATTGCCAAATTGAACTATTCAAGTCCTCTATTTGTGCGGGTCTAAATTTGATTTGGAATGAAAATGAATAGGTGGGAAACTTTCATTTGGAGATGCATCCTTTGATACCGTATTTATCAATTGGTCAAAGGTTGATAATTTGACAGACCAGTGGGTTTCTGAGATTAGTCGGGTACTCAAACCTGGTGCTCTGGTTCTTCTCCAGGCTCCTCTTTTTGACAATCAAGTTCAAGTTAAGGTATGTTTGTTTGATTAAATTTAACTACTTTTGAGTTATTATGTTGTTTCAGAAGTTAAAATTAACTTCAATATATATTGTTCAATAGCCAAGTTCTAAAATTGAGGGAAAGCTACTTATATCAGGATTTGTTGATGTTCAATCTACCGACAGTACCCAGTCAGTCATGGTTAGTGAATTGCGAAATTCATATATTTTAATTTTTCTTCTTCTTTATATTCTCTTATATTTGAAACCAGACTTATATATGACATGTGATGCAGGTTAAGGGTAAAAAGGCTTCTTGGTCAACTGGTTCATCCTTCCCTCTTAAAAAGCCAGTCAAGGTTCTTCCTAAGATACAACTTAGCGATGATGCTGATCTAATTGATGAAGATAGTCTCCTTACTGAAGAAGACTTGAAAAAGCCAGAACTCCCAGTTGGTAGGTTGTCTTTCCTTTTTCTTTCTTTCTTTCTTAATATTTTTTGTGTTCTTTTAAGTTGTAAGAATCAGAGAGTTTTGTCATTAGTCATTGAACAACAAATCTGTTGTGTCAGTTGGAGATTGTGAAGTTGGAAGCACCAGGAAGGCATGCAAGAACTGCACATGCGGCCGTGCTGAAGCTGAACAGAAGGTAGAGAAATTAGACCTAACTGCAGAACAAGTCAACAACCCGCAATCTGCCTGTGGAAATGTGAGTTAAAAATCTAAGTATCCAAAACTTTTCTGTTCATGTACTTGTATGGTCATGAATTTCATTACTAACTTAAATGTCTCTGATTTTCAAATTTTTGTTTAGTGTGGGCTTGGAGATGCATTCAGGTGCGGTGGATGTCCCTATAGAGGCCTTCCAGCCTTCAAGCTTGGTGAAAAGGTAAAGTTCACTATACCATTTTTTCCCTATTGTAGATTTCTACCCCCTTGGCATCCCAAATCATCATACTGCAAAAATGTGAGATGTAATGTGATACATCTCCTACAAGGGAATCCTGGCCTATTTTTGGTGGAAAAAAATGGGAAGTGTCTATCTCTAGGGCTGTGCTCCCAATCAGATACTTATGTTTTATGAAATTTTAAATTACAAAAAAATTTAATAATATGTATAAAAATATAGCAAAAATTATGTTTTATGTAGTTTGTAATTTAAAATTGAAATTGAAAATTTCAAAATACTAATGTATTAAAAATATAGTTTAGTAATTATAATCATTTGCATACAATATTGTTTATGAGGATCAAATAAAGAATTTAAAATGAAAATAAGACGTGTAATAATAAACATGTATGGTAAAAATATTCAAAGAGTAAATCTATGATTGCTCCTATGAGCATCAAGGCCTCACGTGTTCTTAACTGAAAAACATTTTTATACACCTTTAAATTTCGATTTATTATGTTTTATAGTTTCTTTATATCAAAATCTGATAGAGACAAGAATTTTCTTTTTTTAGAGCAAGTACTTGTTTTGAAGTTTTAGATGCGACTCCAAAATAATAATAAAATAATCAATATTTGTACATAAAATTAGGTCACTTTAAGAAATTCAAAACAAATACTTAAATTTTTTTTTAAAATAGAATTTCTTTGTTTTCTATAAGATTTTGATATAAAGAAATTATTAAGCATGATAAATCAAAATTTAATGGTGATTAGAGATTTTTTTAGTTGAGCACGAAAGGCTATGAGCTTTACTCAATATTCAATCTATATATTTGAAATTTGAGATTTTTTGTAAATGAGAAGTCACAAAACATACATATTTGAAATATTATATATAACAAGGTAAATTGCTCATTCTCATCTCATAATGGAATATTAAATGGTTTATTTACCGTTGGGGGTGCGTTTGTCACAAGTTGAGTAGTTCGGGGCCGGGAGTGTTTGCCCAAGGGAAGTATATTATTGCTTTCTACATTAAGATCGAGTGCATTCTTCTTTATTTACTTTTTTTTTGGAAATGACTAACGATTATTGTATTCTGCACTATTTGTAGGTTTCCTTGGGTGCTGATTTCCTCGCAACTGACATATGATGTTCTATTGTGGTTCTTGTCATGTTCCTTTATTTATTTTTATTGACTACTGCATGAAATGTTAGGGTAGTGTGATGTCCACTGGGCAAATAAAAATATTCTTTGATTTATGGTGTGTTGTTTTGTTGTTGTATTTGTCCCTATTATTGAGCACTGAAATGCTTTGTAATGCGGCTAAACCAATATGTACTCTGAAATCAAACAATATAGATTGCTTATGCATATTTTTGCAAACTCGCTGTTCAAAATTGTTCTGGGAAAAGTTTCTTACATTTACATGCTACACTTGTTGAGATAAAAGTACCAGCAGCCCTTGCGGTCCCACCAAAATCTCATTCAGGAAACTCACTAGACCAAACCACACAACTGGTGTAACATCAACCCCACCAAGTGGAGGGATAACCTTCCGCGTAATACTGAGAAAAGGCTCAGTTGGTGCATATGCGAGCACATAGGGAAACTTTCCCACAGGAAGTTTCGGGTACCAGGACATGACTATTCTTATGATGAATAAAAACCCGAAAGCCGAGAGAATTGGGCCGGTGATGCTTACTGCGAGCTTCGCTGTCGCAGGATCCAAATCTGCTAAGAGTAACTGTTGACCTACATGTGGTACTGGTGGTACAGAAGGTGCGGCATAGGCGAGAGATTCACTGAGGGATGCTTTACCAGTTGTGATTCCAGCAAATGAGCAATTTTTGGATTTTGAGAAGCTTGCATGACTGCTACTTCTGATTAATGTTTCCTAATTTATTCAAATGTCATCAGTGCATGCAGCATGAGATAATGCCAATTAAAAATTTAATTGGCATCATAACTGTTAACTTCATTCTTCTAAACATAAAACGAGAGTGATTACTTAAAAGACAGCAAATTAGACGATATGGCAAATTGTTTTAGACAACGTTCTTCAGAAATAATCGTCTTAGACTTGGCACAAATTTTGCAGAACTAATTTGAAAGAAGCGAGTTTACACTTACAGAAGCACTGGTCCAGCTGAGGCTTCTTGCACCAGAGATTCCTAAAACAAAACAAAAAACAAAACAAAATAAAGCAAAGCAAATCATCACAATCTCCATCAGAATCACATAGAGAACGACATGAAAGGGTACTGGAGAGGCTACCTTTGCGAGGTTGGAGAGAAGGCGTATCAAACCGAGAGGAAGCGTATGAAAGAGCCATGGCTAATGGCTTGGAGATACCAATACTAGCGACTGAGCGAGTGGAGGAGATTCTCGCTCGCTTTTGTTTCTTCCATTATCCTTATATTCCTTCAGTTCATTTAATTTGGATCGGATTGGTTTTATAGTGGATCCGGTCTAAATATGAGATTCGGCCCAAAAGAGTCGATCTAGGCCCAGTTATGATCCGGTTTGAATTACTTCATTTCAATGTGGATCGGGTCAAGTAAAGACCCAGAGCGCGAGTGCCAACCCGCTTAGGAATTAGAATGGTAAAAAAGGAGGAATTTTTATAAATCTGCTTTTTTAAAGCTCAAAGGATTCTTTTCCCCTTCGGAGGAAATTCTGAAAGTTTGATTCTGTCTCTCCTCTTTCACCTGTTCTCCTCTCACCATGGAGGAAGAACAAATTGTGCAGGTAATTCCTTTTGATTTCTTAGTTTTTATTCCATTGTTGACTTTTTGTGCTCAAGGGATCTTTACGATTTTGATTTGTTAATTGATTTTCTATATCTCTCTAACTTGTATTTCAACCTGTAATTTGTCTCCTGAGTTGCCTGCAGTAAGTATATTATAATGAGATAGCCTTTAGCCCTTTAGGCCTAGAAAGTGATGAGTCTGTACTGGTGTAAAATTGATTAAAAGCCATTACTATTTGAAAGTTGAAACAGGAACCAATTGGTTTGATTAGTGGCTCATTTCTTTTTACAAATTACTCGTATTGAAAATTCATGGGACATTCACAAGGTTTTTTAGTTGAGCTTTTGAAAAATTGCCGGAGGAACCGAAAGTTGATTTGGAAGTTTTTGAATAAATTTACATAATGATCTTGGCGTCTGTTGTACCTTTTTGTAACCAGTGGCTAGTTATCAGCCAATTGAAGCTCAAACACAGTAATTATTTGCTTCAGAAATTGATTTTCTAGAAGCAATCTCATTTTCTCTCTCTAAGTGGGTTTTAAATAATTCTTTACAAAACAGCAAACCTGGCACATGCTCTTCTAAACTTTAACATGATTATGTCAGCTACCATCTTCAAAAGTAATTGAACATTGGGTGAAGTTATGACGCTTGTGCATGCACCATGCTTGCGCAACTGGACCCTCCGATGTGCATTGAGATTCGATGCGCACAAATCTCCACGAATCTCGATGCACATCGGAGGGTCCAGATGCGCAAGCACCATAGTTTTGCTCTTGAACTTTTATTTTACAATTGCTATCTTTAATAGGCATACATGCTTTTGCATGGATACTAGATATTTTTTATACTTTTTATGGGTATGTCGGGATTTCCCTTGGTTTGCATAACCATGGCCCATGGGTGCTATTCTTATTACATAGGAGGAGAATAATGTGACATCAGTATCAGAGGAATACCAGGTGACCTGTTGGGGTTGTGGCTTGCGCCTTATTCTAGCTACTTATTCTCCTGCTTTTAAATGCGGGTGGTGTGGGGCTATAACTCAGAGTGACCTGACCCCGAGAAAAGCTGACAGTCGATGTTTTTCTCAGTGGCGACGTGTCAGGGATCGATTTTTTGTGTTAATTCTAATGTTCTTCATTATATTTATAATAAGTAAGTATGTTGTTGTTGTTGACTTTATGCATTTTTATTATTTCATCTGTGCTGCTTTTCTTGAGACCATATGGTACTGATCTGGCCTATACTTGACCTTTAGACAATGCTTTATTGGTGAATTAGAGGTGTATTGAGTCCACATGTTGCCAACTTCGTTTGCCAATTCTAATTCTGTATTGTTGGAATTTGGCACAAATTGTTGCAATATCTGTTTGGGTGTGTGGCTGATCAAGCTTTTCTGAATAAAGAAGATCCTGCAGTACTGATTGATAGTTTTTCATCTTATAAAAAATAGCCGAATTAAGCATATAAGTTGTTGTTCTAGTGAATACAAGACTGAATGACTGATCCTGTGATTAAGGAAAAAACGAACATTTCCTTGGATTAATTCCGTACCATATATATCTGAAACAATTTAGTTACCTTTACCTTAGAGGGAAAGAGCAATTTGACCTCAATTCCTTCTCAAAGCAAGCACCGAACAAATAAGAGTTTCCACGTTGCATCCATTCTGATGGAAACGACTATTCTTTTCTTCCTTAATGATGATACAAAGGAATTAGTACCACTTTAATTATTACTATATATATTATTGTAGAAGTTCAATGGTTCCTCTGATTCTTATTCCAATTTCAACCAACAGGCGCTGGTTTATGGGCGGTCTATCCAGTTGTCTTCTCCATTTCTACCTTTTGTGGTATATTTCATGTAACAATAGCCACTGTTCTATCCATCACAACAATATCCACCTTCTGCATGGCTGCCTTCAGATCACCTGGTGCACCACCGATCATAATCTGGGGAAGCTACCCCATTGTCAACAAAAACGACCTGAATGATTACACACTCTGTGTGTACTGTTCAAAGCCGAAGCCCCCAAGAGCACACCACTGCCGTTCGTGCAAGATGTGTGTCATGGATATGGACCATCATTGCCCCTTTGTATGTCCGCTAATTTTATTACAATCTCCTTTTTTTTGTTGTCTCCCCCTCTCTCTGTTTTCTTTTTTTAATTATTTTTTATTTTTTTATTGATCTATTTGCTGACCTCATATTAGGAGCATTCACTAGTATTTTTCGTCTCTATAGTAATCAGATGAACCGGATTTTTGACATTAAAAAGTAAGAATTTAACAGGTCCTTGCCCTCTCTTTTGTTTAATTAGACTGGAAAGGACCCGCTGATCTATTCCAAAAACCAAAAATTGCAAGGATGCCTTGTTCTGACGATAGAAACCATTGTATTCTTTTGTTTCTTAATCATGTTTGTTAAATTGAATTGATCATTTTATTCATAGTTTTTACTCTTCACCCCAAAATATTCAATATTACTAAAGAAATAAGTTATAATAAAATATTTCTATTTTCTGAGAATATTATAAGCTGAACTCAAATTTTGATTTTATTTTTGCAATTGAAGTGATGGGTGATACTGGCTCAAATCCCGGATCAGTTGCCCTGAAGTAATGTTGTCACTTAATTTCTGAAATTTGCTAAAGCAGCATTTTATCTGACTTGCAAAAGTTAAACCCTGTATGGGTGAGCAATTTGTAGACAATTAGGTTTTGGTTTAGTACTTCAGGAATCTCTGGCTTTTTGCAACTTCTTTGGTGATTATTTTGCTACTTAGTTTCTCCTTAGTTACTTGTTGCTTGAAGTTGATTAATGTTGGTAGCTTCCTTCTTAAAATTTCCGATTCACTCTCAACCTTCTACAAGCTCATAGGCCCCCACAGGCTTACCATATTCATGGTGCATAGTGATGCTTATAAAGACCAAGAGGTACTAATTATTCTTACTCCAAATTGTGCCTTCTAATTCTTTTTTGCAGATTGGAAATTGTGTGGGAGCTGCAAATCACCTCGCTTTTATTTTATTCCTCATCTCAGTAGTGCTCAGTTGTACTTATGTCACCATCATGGCCGTCTATTCAGGCTACCACGTATGGCCCTCACTTGACCTAACTAATGCTGGCACTACTATATCCTTCCGCTCAGTGAATTTAACAAATCTTCTAAAAGGCATATTTACTGCATTGGCCAGATCAGCATTGCTTCTTTCAGCAAGAGGTCTCATATTAGTGTACCTAGCATTTGCTGGTCTGTCAGTGGAGATTGGCATTGCTGTCTTATTATGGCAACAATTATCATACATCTACGACGGAGTTACATATGTGAATAGTATTAGTTCAACAAATGTCGGGTATACTGAGAGGGGTTGGAAGAACGTAGTTCGGTTTTTTGGATGTCCATATTCAATTTCGAAACTCTTTCTCTTCCGTGGATTTGGGAATTGGATTAAGCTGCAAGATGGTGATTCTAGCTCCAAGACAGCTTGATCATATACGGTAATACCACCATTCTCTTAGAGTTACTTTGACACTGACATGCCCACATATACAAGCAGAAAACAATTAAAAAAAAAACTCTCCCAGCAATTGGAAATTTCTGTTTTACTTTTTTATTTAATAGAAGTGGCAAGCCTCTGATTTTCATTAAACATAGATACCATCTGTCTGGATACGAGGGTAAAGAAATGAAAACCCTGCATTACTTAACCCTAGAGCGATTTATGTTTTACTTATAGTCAACTTTTTGACCTTCAGTGGAGTGGGCAAATGTGATGCAATTTCTTTTATTCGTGATACACAAAAAAATTAACGAAATCTCTTAAGAGTTCTATTTTAGGTATGATTGAAAATGGAAATTGAGACAGCTGGTTTTTGTTGATCGGGACATTTAGTAGTGGTGATTGTGAAGTTCGAGGTGGATGCACTTTTTTTTTTTTTTTTAATTTGCATTGAACTTTTGTGTGGCATCTTTTGTTATACACCCTGTCAAATGTTGATTAAACCAGCAAACTTCAGTTTTCTTCATATAGGTCATAAACCTTCATCAGAACCATAATTCAAGTTGCTTGTCGGCTTCTGATACACCAAGAAATGATACTGGTAGTGATAGTTGGGAAACAATTGGGAAGCATTTGATTGATCAGCATGCTTCATCCTTGGTGCTGATGGTTATTTATTGAAAACTGATGGCCTGAGTTGTAAAATTATGGTAGAAAGCAGTTGCTGAATTTAGGTCATGTGCAAGCTCCACTGAGAATTTTTGTATATCAAGTTTCTTTCGAGCTTGTTGAGGAAAATGTGTGATATTTTATACTGCACTGTTAGCATCACCCGAGTAAATCATTTGTCAATTTCTTCACAACTCTATTGTTTTACAAGGAACTAGAGGTTCGTTCTAATTTGCTCTTGTAGTGGGGATACTTTTTTCATTTCAACCATCCATGGTACGATATTATGTGGGCCAAGTGTTTAAAATGTTGAAGGCACTGGAATGTTAATGCATCTCCTCCAGACTTCACCCTGGAAAATTTATGTGTGGATTGTTTCATTTTATGTACTGAATGATTTGCAAGTAATATACAATTTTAGAATTCGTAATGAATAATCTCGAAGGTGTTCAAATTGTGGAATATCTCAAAGACCAATCAGCCAAATGCCTTCAACAAAATTAAATTTTTGTTAAACAGAATAGAAAAGCCATATCATTAAATATTTTACAGTCGCTAGAAAGTAAATATTCTGGCGAGCTACCACCATCATTATTATTATTCATTTTGACTAATCAAATTATGCAGCTCTCACACCTAATGGTATCCTTGATTACATCTACGACAGGACAAAAAAAAACAGCAAAAAACCCAATAACATTAAATAGCTGGTGTCACCAACTGTATCAAGCTCTCCAAATTCATGAAAGAAGAACCTCCCTTCTCCAAAGCCAGCTTTGCCTTCTCCTTCAACTCTGCAACCCTCCTTCTCTCCTCATGTCCATTCATCAACTTCTCAATTGCTCTCAGCACATCCTCTTTCTTCACCCTAACATCATCTTCCTTCTGTCCTCTCCATGCCATCGCCTCTCCCGCACCAACCCTAACACCAATCTTGAGCACATCTACAATCAATTTCACATTTATAAATTGCTCTGCATACAATGGCCATGCCACAACTGGTACACCTGCAGCAATGCTCTCTAGTGTAGAATTCCATCCACAGTGCGTCACAAACCCTCCGACAGCAGTGTGTGATAGTATCGTAACTTGTGGGGCCCAACCTTTGATCAGAAAACAGTTGGGACTATTTTTTCCTTGAAAGTTTTCACCCAGCCAGATTAACAATTCATCTGACAACTTCTCGGCATCTGTAATCACCCAAACAAATGGCCATGGTGATGCCAATAGTCCTAGGCCAAGTTCTTTAACTTGTTTAGGCGCAAAGCCACCTGTGCTACCAAAACAAACATAGACTACAGAGTTTGGTTTTTTAGAATTAAGCCATTTTATGCACTGATCAGTATCAACTATTGATTTGTTTCCTCTCACCTCCGTATCCAAGCTTGTTGTATTACAAAGTGATACGGGCCCGATTGTGTAAACTTTTTTACCTGAAATTTTTTGTAGTAGACCTGCATATCCAGGTTCGAGCTGCTCAAAACTATTTACCAGTATGCCATCTACAGCTAGCTCACAATTTCTCATTTCTTTGGCTATCTCCTTATCCTTCTCAGTTTGTTGGAAATGCATGGGGAGTTCCTTTCGGGCTATCTTGAACTCGAAAGGCAACTGTGGTATTGTGAACAGCTCCGCAGAGGAAGCTGGGACTTCGTGTGCCTTGGTGTGGTGTAGGATTTCACAACAATGTAGAGCAAAGGATCCAAACCCATGGAAGATGAAACATGGAACTCCAAGCTGACGGGCGACGTCAGTTGCCCACACAAAGCCCATCCCACTGATTATGCAGCTGACACCTGTGGACTGTTCGTGAATGTATTTGCATACTTGTTGGCGAAAGAGTTTCGTAGCATTGTAGAAGTTATATACCATTGTCATTGAGGGGACCTGGTCAACATTCTCGCAGCCTTCTGGAAGGCCAAACTCAGTAGCATTGAAGTAAAGTGAAACCAATTCGACGTATCCTGTATCAATGCATATGATATATGCTAATAATCATTAACTCATATCCTGTACCAAATACATATGATATATATTAGTTAAAGTCATAAGAAATATAGTTAATATAGGCTTCCTTAGACCATCCACTGTGCTACCCTCAGTTGGACATAATTGATTGGATGGTTCCTAGTAATTTTAGACTGATATATCCATTTCAGATTCTTCAAATTGAGCCTACCACCCTTGCAATCAAAATCAAACAGAACAATCAGGTACTGGTATATTACAGCAAGTCACCAAGATCATTAATTTTAGTGAATATATATCGGGAGGTCAGGTCCCTATGGACTGACTACTACAGCAATAAAAGAAACACAATTCCGAAGATGAAGATGAGGATGAAGGAAAAAAACACAGAGATAAATAAAGTCAAGCAAGATAGTACTGCATCTGCTTGCTAACCTGCAGAGGCAGCATTGTGCCGATCAATAGTTGGTTTTATGCGAGCGGCATTAACTGGAGTTGTTACGATTGTGACTGACGCGTTGTGCTGTGCGAGGAGACGAGCTATGTCTGTTATGGGGATCAAGTGACCAGGAGCCAGCCATGGAAGTATTAAAAAATGTGGAGTTTGGGCTTTAGCTTCGGAAAGATGATTGCTACTGATAGATTCCATTACTAGATGATCTTTGTTGGTTTGTTGTGGATAGTTATTCGGTGAGTGATGGCAGGCTATTAATTGTTCCTATATATATAGGTGTGGCAATGTGCCATATCAAGGGATGGAACAATTTTTATCCTATTGGAATTTTCCTGGGAGGAGCTTTGGAAATTGGAAGTTGGAGTAAATAAAACAAATAGTTATGTTGACATATGACTATATGAGAAGTTGAAAAGTATATTAATTACGATTATAAGCGGCGACAGTTTTGACTTCTCCTTTGCAAGCGTGTCCAATCTGAGTACTATATATATATGACCTTGATATAAAGCTCCGAACTTTGTCCCCTGCAGTGCCTCCGTCTGCCGTCTCTATGGGCAAGCGAAGGGACAGCATATATTTATCCACCTGACCTGACGTAGCAGTATGCTGATAATATTATACATATTATATTCAACGTCTTACTTAATCCATGACGTCTGCGTCACAAGTTTAACCTCTTTTTCAAACATCTTCAAATGTTAAAAAATTCTTACGTTACCAAGCTAGGCATGTTGATATATACCAGGCTTGCATACGCGGAGCGCGCATATATATGCGACAGGAAAAATCATTACCACTCGTCGAGTAGCGGAGGGAGCACGGAGGCAGCAGGAAAAATCAACGAAAAAAGAAAATTGGTATTGCTGCGAATGAAAAACGGAGAAGCGGTGACACTGTCTTCTTTACTGAAGACGAAATACATAGTACACGTGTCAATCATCCGAACAAACACACAGCGAGCGGTAGAAGAAATCGGCAAAAAAAGTTCTGCACTGTTGCGAATAGACAGTACAACACGTCAACCACACGAAGAAACACGCAGACAGAGATATAAGAAATCGCGAAAAGAAAAAAACTGCCAAAAAAGCTACGCAAAATAAAGAAAAACGACACTGTTCACGAACGAACAGTGTCAAATGTCGTAGAATGATATATAGTAAAGTAATAGACATAGATTTGCGCTTCGCGCGAAGCCGCGAAGAAGAACAAAATTCGACGACAGGAAAAAAATCCAACGACAGAAACAAAAAATTGACGGCAAAAGAAAAATTTTGAATAATAATTTTATCGTAGCTATTTACTGTTACAAATCATTGTGGAGTCTCCAGCAGCAGAGATATCGAAATTTTATATTAATTATATATCTCATAAAATATATGGTAAGATTGATAAATATTAAAATTTAGGTTGACATGATAATGTGCATTTGGACAACAACAGATTTACAAATAAAATCGTTAATTTGGAATTTTTTTCTGTAATGTTAATAACAAATTAAAGTCAACTTCCTTCAAGGACGGGTCACGAGTATTTGAGTTACAACTTGCAACTAGGGTTTTCAAAACGGGGGCGGGTCGGGTACCCGTGGATCCGATCCGTCCGGATCCACGGATCCATGGGTATGACGGGGCGGGTATGCACGGGTCCGAACCCAAAATCTCCAACCCGACCCGTGATAAATCCGGGCGGGTCCAGACGGGTCGGGCACGGATCAGTCCAAATTTTGTAATTTTTTGAATTTTTTGAATTTTTTTTGAATTTTTGAATTTAAAACTGCACATTATTTTAATATATATATATATTCGAATTTTTCTGATTTTTTTTAAATTTTTTTGAATTTTTTGTATTTTTTTGAATTTTTTTGAATTTTTGCACGGATCTACGGGTTGGTTCCACGGGTCCACGGATCGGACACGGGCGGGTCTTGGGACGGGTCGGGCACAGGTCGGGCACGGGTTTAGACGAATTTGGAGGATTTGGGACCAACCCGATCCGTGATAGATCCGTGGATCCGGGATCTGCGGATCCGGACAGATCCGGGCACGGAGGCAGGTCGGGCACGGGCGGATCCACGAGCGGATAGACCCGCCCTGATTTTTTTTAAACCCTACTTGGCTACTTGCAACTAGAGGTGGCAGAACCCGACCCGACCCGACAAACCCGCCCGACCCGACTCGACCTGAACCCGACCCGACCCGATATTTTGATAAAGTCAAACTACCCGAACCCGACCCGACCCGACCCGGGATGATTCGTAACCCGAGACGAAGCGACACATGAGCGACCTGAGCCCGACCCGACCCGACCCGAGACGACCCGTAACCCGAGATGGCACGACACATGAGGACCCAAGCCCGACCCGACCCGACCCGAGACGACCCGTAACCCGAGATGGAGCGACACATGATGACCCGAACCCGACCCGACTTGACCTGATACAACTTGTAAATTGATCTAATCCTATCTTGCCAACATCATAATCTAATTTTACTAACAAATTAATATCAGAGAAAGTCAAAATTTACTTGTACAATTCAATAACGCGATTCGATCTTATCCGATTGAACTTAAAACTCAAAATAATACTTGAAAGTTGTCGGTGCAACCCGACCCGAACCCGACCCGGTCTCACCCGACCCGACCCAAGACCCGAAAGTTGTCGATGCAGCCCGACCTGAAACCCGACCCGATCTCGCCCGACCCGACCCATCACCCGAAAAAGATCGACACAACCCGACCCGAAACCCGACCCGACCCGACCTCGCCCGACCCGACCCATGACCCGAAAGTTGTCGATGCAACCCGACCCGAAACCCGACCCGACCTCACCCGACCCGATTCCAACCCGAATTTTATAAACGGTCAAACTAACCCGACCCGACCCGATCCGACCCGAATCCGCCCGACCGACCCGACTTGCCACCTCTACTTGCAACCAAATCAAAATGGATGAAGAGGAGAGGACCAAAAACACACGGCATTCCAGGAGACACGTGGTGGCGCGAAAGGAGAAACAAAGGAATAAGAAAGACACGTGGGCCGCGGAAAAAAAACCAAAAAATGAAAGAAACCACTGTTCACGAATTAACAGTAAAAACATTGAGCAATGATATAGTTTAATTAATGTGCCAATTTGCGTTTGTAATTATTTTTTGAAGCCTAATTTGCTGTGTTTTTAAGTTCAATCGACTATCTGTAGCAAACAAACTTTGGAAAAATATTTCACGACCCTTAAAATAAGGTAATACTTTCGAGTTAAAAAGATTAAACAGTCTTTTACGAGATTTAACGACTTTTAATGATTTAAACTGAGTATATCACTTAACCTCAAAGATTTTTTTTAAGTTAAAATGAAGTTAAAATGGTTAAAGCTTGGTAGCAATGTAAATTTACAGTGCTGTCCATATATAATAACAAGATCAAAAGTACTTGTTTTCGATCGGTACCTTATCAAATGAATAGTTGAATGAAATATTTTTTACAAATCTGCAGATAATTTTTGTATTTCCATGACCCTTTACTAAGTTACTATGCCAGATATTGGTTCCCTCCATGTTAAAATTCCGTAAAAATAATATTTATTGAATTAGTACGATTAACGAAATTAAGCATAAAAATGTTTTATTTTGAAAAACCATTCTATATTCTCAAGCTTTTAAAATATATGATCAAACTGGCATTTACACCAATTAAGTTGTTTTGACTTGTCAACAATTTTTTAATAATATTATATTTTTGTGCTTTCTTTAAAGAATAGCACATTTATTGAAAAGAAGCCTCGACTCTTCGACTCTCTTTTTTTTTTATTTTTCTTTTCTGTATGTATTTGATCCTAAAGCCGTGCACGTTTTGTGTGCATGTAATGTTCCACATGTATGTATGTATTTGATCCTAAAGCCGTGCACGTTTTCTGTATGTATTTGATCCTAGCTAGGACTCGCGCTTTCTTCGACATGGATTCATTTACCAATCAACCATCTCTGAAATATTTAACAGGCGAAGCCCCTGTAATTTATTCATCTGCATTGCAATTTGAGTTTATAATTGTTGCATGTGAAGTGTATGTGTAAATTTATGACTAGTATCGATCATGGCGTTTTCCTATATGATAGCTGACAATCATAATGACAGAGAACTGGAGAGTATGTCCAGCTAATCATGTATCACTAATTTGAGTTATAACCTGAAATTATTTTGTCGGATTTCAGGATAATGAGGGTCGAGGGATGATGAAGAGTAGTAGTTTGAAACTTAATTAGAGCAACTTGGTGGTGTCAGTTTAATTTGGGTAAGCAAATTCAATTTTCACTAAAATATTGAATTATGTGGGGTACGAGTAGGTGTTAATAACTTAATTATAATATGGATAATAGGATGATTTTACTGATTACATCTAACAGTGTCCTTTTATTTTACATATCAGCTCCCACACCTAATAAAAAACAACAATAACAACAACCTTTTGTAGTTTTGTTTCATATAAGTTGGGTTAGTCTTAGACTAGAAATGAAGCAGTATTGAATTTCATTCTCATAAGATGAGATTGACTGCAACTTTTACTTTAGCTACCACACCTAATAGTATCCATTATTGATTACATCTATAACATAAAAAAAAAAACAATCCAATAACATTAAATAGCTGGTGTCACCAACTGTATCAAGCTCTCCAAATTCATGAAAGTTTAGATAATGGATTTACACATACAAAGCCAGCTTTGCCTTCTCCTTCAACTCTGCAACCCTCCTTCTCTCCCCATCTCCATTCATCAACTTCTCAATTGCTCTCACCACATCCTCTTTCTTTACCCTAACATCATCATTTGTCTCTCCTCTCGGTGCCATCACCTCTCCCTCCCTGACACGAACACCAATCTTGAGAACATCCACGTACAATCAATTTCACATTCAAAAATTGCTCTACATCCAATGGCCACGCCACAAATGGTACACCGGCAGCAACACCCTCCAGTGTAGAATTCCATCCACAGTGTGTCACAAACCCACCAACAGAAGGATGTGACAGTATTGCAACTTGCGGGGCCCAGCCTTTGATCAACAAATATTTGGAACTATTTTCCTGTTCAAAGTTTTCGTGCAGCCAGATTAGCATTTCATCTGAAAACTTCTCGACGTCTTTAATCACCCAAACGAATGGCCATGGTGATTCCAATAATCCTAGGCCAAGTTCTTTAAATTGCTTAGGTGCAAAGCTAACCATGCTACCGAAACAAACATAGACTACAGAGTGAGGTTTTTTAGAATTAAGCCATTCTATGCACTGATCAGTATTAACTGTTGACATGTTTCCTCTCACCTCCATATCCAATCTTGTTGTATTACAAAGCGATACAGGCCCGATTGTATAAACTTTTTTACCTGAAATTTTTTGTAGTAAACCCGCATAACCTGGTTCGAGTTGCTCAAAACTATTTACCAGTATGCCATCTACAGCTAACTCATAATTTCTCATTACTTCAGCTATTTCCTTGGAAGATTGTTGGAAGTGCCAGGGGAGTTCCTTCCTGGCTATCTTGAACTCAAACGGCAACCCTGGTATATTGAACAGCTCATCTGGGGAAGCAGGGAGTTCATGTGCCTTGGTATGGTGTAGGATTTCACAACAATTTAGAGCAAATGATCCGAAACCATGAAAGATGAAACATGGAACTCCAAGTTCATGGGCCAAGTCGGTTGCCCACACAAAGCCCATCCCACCGATTATGCAGCTGACATTTGGGGCCTGTTCGTTAATGTATCTGGATACTTGTTGGCCGAAGAGCATCGTAGCGTTGGCAAAGTTATATGCAAGTGGCATCGAGGGCACGAGATCCATACTCTCACAGCCTTCTGGAAGGCCGACCTCAGTGGCAAGGAAGTAAAGCGAAACCAATGAGACGTATCCTGTTACAGTGCATATAATATACATGTTAATTGTTCTGTTGTTAGGTATATAATTATGATAAGACCCCCTATAAGCTCCACTGTGCTATACTCTGGATGGGATTGATTGGATGGTTCCTATTAATTACTTTAATAGACTGATAAATTTCATATTAGATAGTTCAAATTGAGTCTAGCACCCTTGCAAGTTAAATCAAATTGAACATGCAGATCCAATTCTGCAAATTGCACAAGATTATTAATTTAGTAAACCCATAATTTGGAAGGAGCCCATAGACTAGCTAGGGATACTACAACAACAAAAAAATTACAAAGATGAAAGGAAAACACCATGTGAGTAAATGGACAAAATAAGATATATAGCACAATGCTAACCTGCAGAGACAGCATTGTGCCGGTCAATTGTTGGTTTTATGCGAGAGGCATTAACAGGAGTTGTTACTACTGTAACTGATGTGTTGTGCTCAGCGAGAAGGCGGGCTATGTCGGTTGTGGGGATCATGTGGCCAGGTGCCAGCCATGGAATTATTAAAAAGTGTGGATTCCGTGCTTCAGATTTGGAAAGATTGTTGTTAGTAATTTCCATTTCTGACAATCTTTGTTGGCTTCGTTTGGTGATAAATGGAAGGCTATTAACTGCTCCTATATATACATATTGCGCATGAGATCTTTACATTCCATACCAGGTATAGAAATATAGAATAATTTGTAAGAGAAGAGTTTTCCTTGGAGATGCTTACGAAGTAAGGAAACCGAAGAGTATGTTGAGAAACGAGGACTATATATATATATTATTACATTGAATTGCATGCGTTCACAGTCCTGACTGACTAGTTCATGTTGTTTTATGAAATAAAGGCATAGAATAGTTTGTACAAGAAGAATTTTCCTCGGAGATACTTTGGAAGTAAGGAAACTTATTAGTTTAATTTGTTGAGAAATGAGGACTATTCTATTCTATGACATTGAATTGTATGCACTCACAGTTCTTAGTTCTGAAACAAGGCATTATCCTTTGCAAGTTCTCCCAAAACGGAATGGGTTACTTTGAATCTTTGACCTTTTTTAATTCCAAAAACTAAAGAAACATGTAACTAGGCTGTAAGTTCAACCCGACTAATTCGATTAACTCGACTAATCCAACTCAAAAAATGCGGATTTCAATTCTTTATGGTTGGTTATGGTTTTTATTTTGTCGAACCCGCCATCTAATATATGAGTGCGAATTGTAGAATAAAATGTGGGTGAAATCCGACCCAACCTTTTACATTTAATTAGACAATTATACTGCTAGTAATAAAAGAAATTTATTCTATTTTCATCACAAACTTACATGTATATTTTTTTGTCAATCTATTAATTTTAATTTTTAGTACGAATTGACGTCAATGTGTTATTTATTATTTTCAATTGTTACTTTTACTTTTGTATCATTAAATTGTGTAAAATATTGAAGTTTGTGAAACCCGCGATACCAGCAAAATTCGACCGCCTAAACAAAGTATGAATTTGATGGTTTTTATTGTTTATTGGTTGGTTACGGATTTAAAATATTACAATCTGAATCACATCTCACGAGTTAAAAATTTATACGAAATCTGACCAATCCGACCCATTTACACCCCTACATGCACCTAGAGAGAAGGCGGGCTTGGTCCTTGAATGTTAAAATATTTTTCTCTCTCTTTCGTGAAGGAAGGAAATCACATGACAAAGTTTAGGGGCATCCAATTAATGGTAATGATTGTGGCAGTACCAGCAAAGCATCAGACATAACAGAGAGGATGGTATTGGACTGTTGGTAACATGTGGGAAGGATCAAGCATAGTATAACAAAATTCCTCATGGGGTGGATCTCTTGCAAATAAAGAGGCCTTTCCAGCTCAAACACACGCCTTTGCACATGATTTATGGCACCGTTTGAGAATTTTCCGCTCTTTTGTTTTGCTTTTTGAGGTAAGATTTGCTCGACTCGTAGTTGTCATAAATGAAAAGGAGATATATTGTCTAATTCATTCTCCTTTACCACAATAGCAAGGTGCTTATCGCACAAAGGAATTTTGTCCTGTTATAGCTTGTAATAAATTGGCGTTCAATTTGGTTCTTTGAACATGACCATGTCTTAAGTGCAGTTTCTCTCATTCTTATAATTCCTTATTACTAATTTAGTGCAGAAATATGTACAATTCAAAAATTCAAGATCTTAACGATTTACCAATCTAATACAAATTAAGATCAATTCAAACAACCTTGCAAGAAAGTTAGAGAGAGAGTAATAACGTTGTACGAACGACCGACGAACTTGCCTACATCTATGGGAACACCCGGTACCACCTCCGATGCCGAATACACAAGTCTATCCAAAGTCCTTAAATCCGTTACAATCCTCACAAGAGACTTGTAAGACTATAACAAAGGACCCTCCATAGATCAAATAAGAACAAAGATCTTTGACTAAAACAAAAAGATAATTAGAGAATTAGTTATCATATTCAACTCTCAAAGCCCCCCCAATCAATATACATAGTAACGGAGTCTAACATGCATGTAATAATCAAGCAATATATTAAAGAAGCATAGCAAGTAACCCGAATGTTATTTTATAAATTGTTAAACAAAGAAAATATTAAGTACAACATATACAAATACACATCTCAATCCTTTCAAAGAAATACAACTATCAAAATATGAATAAATGTTTGGAAATAAAAGGTGCAATTAATATTTTTTATATCTTTCTTACCTGCAAAATGTAATAAATAGTGTTTTAATCTCTCAATGATATGATTTAGTGGATGACTTATTAAGGTAAAATGCAGACAAAATATTAAGAAATAGCTTTTTATATTTTTGGAAGATATATATATATATATATTTTATATGATATCATTTATCTATTAAATTAGTATTTTAATTACTATAGTACTTGTTTGATTGGCTGTGAAATATAATTATATATTTCTAATATTTTGGTTTAATTGAAAAATATCAATAATTATTTGTCGGTCCTTATCATAGAATTTCAAAGCGGTTATGTACATGGATAAATAATATATTTTTAGACGTGAGGTAAAAGTAGGACCTCTTAATTTAATTAATGCTCTGTGTCTACAAATAGGCGAAATTTTACGTATATCTTTCAAAAACTTTCATATTACGTATTTTTCTTTCTAAATTCGAATATTACGTATTTTTCCTGCGAAAATTTAAAAACTCACAAATTTATCTATTTTATTATTTTTTATGTTAAAGCTCATTTTAAATGTGTAAAATACTCATTTTATTCTTTATTAAAAGCATTAAAAATGTAGCTTGTTTAATGAAAAATATCGGTCTTATATTTGACTGGTTTCTGATGACAAATTAGTCACTTTGTACTCTTGATGTATACCCGATGGCATTAAAATATACATATTGTACCTTAATTAAAAATGTAAATAAATATTGTTTGTTAATATAAATATCGATCTGATATTTGATCGATTTTCGTGAGCAAATTGTTCATTATGTACCTTTGATACATACACAACATTATACCTCATGTCACCACATATATGTCAAGTGTACATAATTACTAATTTGCCCTCTTTAAAAAAAGATCCATTCATATTGGGTCTCAACTCCCAAAACAAAAATTGAAGTTTGCCAGATCTATAATATATGTCAACCGACAGTAATGGATCCGGCAATAAAACTGTTACCTTAAACCAACGTTACTCACGTCACATGGATGACAAGGAAAGAACTCAGCAACGCCGTAGAAATAAAGCCTTTCTCTGTTTCTCAACAAAAAAAAAAAATATATAGATTATGAGTGATAAAGGAAAGGTGAGCATGTCTTGTCCTTCTCAGACCCCTTAATCATGTTACCAATTTGTTTGAATGCGCAATTATAAAAAGTGAAAGAAGATTAGAGGAAGCTTCTTCTCACATGGCGCAATGGCGCATGCATCTCTCTTCTTGAATAGAGAACTAAATTGTGCGTCGTGGCCAAGTGCGGAAGTGCCATAGACATGGATTTAATTAACAAATAGTTCTTTTGTCCTGCTACGCTGTGGCGCTGCGCATCGCTGTAAGTTCAATTTCAATTGGTATGTTTTGTTTTTGAAATGCATGCGTTATGATAACTTTTAAGCTACTTGAATGAATTACATCAAGTTACACTACTACAAAAAAGGACTTTAATCCCGTTCATTTACTACCGGGTCCTTGGTAAATCCGACAGTAACAGTTTTATTGTCGATTTTTAGGAAACAATCGGTAATAATGTTTGTAATTACTGTCGGTTGCTTATAAAAAACCGGCAATAAAATTTTTACTGCCGGTTGCTTACAAACAACCGGCAATAAATAGTGGTTATTATCCGGTTTTTTTATAAGTAACCGGCAGTAATTTTAAATCCTAGCTGCTTATCCGAGCGAATTTTCCTCTCCCAATTCCCAGCAATCACCAACTCTTCTCTCCCAACCATCAAGCTCTTTCTCACCACCATTAATGTCATTTAAGTTTTGTAAGTCTCCTTCTTCTTTTTTCAGATTTTTACAAGAACTTAAATATTTTGTACTCTCATTTAAGCTACATATCATTATTTCTTTAATTCTCTAATAAAAACAGAAAAAATAAAGTTCTTTTTGTATTTTTTTGTTCATAAAAAAATATAATGGTTTTTTGTATTGTTTTGTTGTTTATTGTATTTAGAAGGACAATTAAAGAGAAAAAGGAAGAGTGATACGTGCGCGAGGGGACTTGACTACATATATATTGAGGTATTGATCATTAACTTTTATTTTTCTTAAAATTAATTAGTATTAATTTAAATTAGAGTTTTGCATTGCATAATTTAAATTAAATGCATATATATATATATGTGTATATATATATGCATATATATACACATATATACATTTAATTAAATGTATTGTCATATAGGACCAAAATACCGGAACATAATTAATTTAGGTCGGTATCCGTTCGGGATTAATCCAATAGGGATTAATCTCGAACAGTCCCCATTTGGGACAACTCTTTGAATGCTTTGTCTCATTTAGGATTAGTGGACATACGGTAGTTGCAAGCTAGCTTTGAGAAAAATGCGGTTCAGGATTTCTCCTTTGTTCCCACGATTACGTGCGTACATGCAAATGTGCGTCGACGTACTCGGGGAGCTAAGGAGAAATGCTGCCAGATTTTTCTCAATGCTAGCTTGCAACTATCGTACGTTCACTAATGATACAAAGCATTCAAATAGTGGGTTATGATGGTTGGCTAGCCCAAAACTTGATGGTGAACGAAATAATTAATACCCTAAACCGTAGGCGTAAAGTTGACATCGAATTATTATTATTTTCAGATGGATCGTCGAATTTTGTGGATGTATAAGAGCAAACGAACTTCAAATGAATACTTGGCAGGAATCGCAGAATTTGTAGAATGTGTCACTAAAAATATGGAACTGAATGGTGAAAATTCTCTTGATTGTCCGTGTATGGATTGTCGAAATTTGAAGAGATTTCGATGTGTTGAAGATGTTATAGATCATTTGATCAGGCGTGGATTTATGGAGAAGTACACAAATTGGATATGGCACAGAGAGCTCGTGCAAGAAAACATGAATGTTGGAACGAGTCAGAATAGATTAAATTTAGAAAGAAGTGAAAGTGAAAGTGAAAATGTAGAAATTACAAAAATTGTAGATGATCCACCCTGTATGCGGGATGAAACTTTTGAAGAATTAATGAATGATGTTGTAGATGATTGTGCTATTCCTGAAATTCTGCAAAATGTGTTTAAGGAATCAGATGTACCATTATATTCTGGTTGTACTACATTTTCTAAGATAACTGTTGTTTTTAAATTGTATAACTTGAAAGCAAAAAATGGATGGAGTGATAAAAATTTTACATCTTTATTAAAACTTTTATGAGACGTTGCCAGAAAAGAAATAGTTGTCAGATTCAACGTACAAAGCGAAAAAATTATTGTGTCCTTTGAATTTTGAAGTAGAAAGAATTCATGCATGTCCGAACGACTGCATAATCTACAGAGGAAATTAGTACAATATTCTAGAGAAATGCCCAAAATGTAATGCATCACGTTACAAATCGAGTAATAATGAGGTCGAAGAGGGAACAAAAAGACCACCAGCAAAGGTGATGTTGTATCTACCAATAATACCAAGGTTTCAGCGTTTATTCATGAATCCGAAAGAAGCTAAACTATTACGATGACACGAAGATTGTAGAAAAGAAGATGCAATATTACGACACCCCGCAGACTCTCCCGAATAGAAGAATATAGATAGAAATTTCAAGGATTTTGAAATTGAACCTAGAAATTTGAGATTGGTATTATGCACAGACGATATGAATCCTTACGAGAATATGAGTAGTCGTCATAGTACATGGGCGGTTTTATTGTGCGTGTACAATCTTCCTCCACGGTTGTGCATGAAAAGGAGATACATGATGATGTCATTGTTGATTTCAGGTCCTAAACAAACTGGAAATGACATAGATGTTTATTTGGCACCCTTGGTAGATGACCTTGAAAAGTTGTGGAGGGATGGTGTGCGTGTATTTGATTCACATAAGAGAGAATACTTCACTCTTCGTGCCATGATTTTTTGCACAGTCAACTTTCCCGCTTACGGGAACTTATCTGGTTTCAAGACGAAAGGGTTTAAAGCGTATTCTATTTGTGGAGAAAACACTCATTCTATTTGGTTGACTAGTAAAAATCGGCAACAAAGTCCACCTTTTATTGCCGATTGTTTACTAACAACCGACAATAAAGGGTAAACCCTCTTTTCTTCGCACCCTTCTCTCTTTCTTCTCTCTTGACCAGCTGCGCCCCTTATTTGATGAAAAACCCGATCACCTCTCCTCTCCTTCTTCTCTTTGAGCAGCCCGTCCACCTCTCCTCCTCTCTTCTCCTTGTTTCTGCGCCAGCCTCATCCTCAGCTCCTATCCTCAACCCTCGCGGCCAGCAGCTGTCTCAATTGATCCCGCCTCCTCTTCCTCTCTCGGCCCCGCCTACTACTGCTCCCTTGCTGACTCTCCCCGGCCAGCAGCTGTCTTCTCTCTCTGAATAAGTTTATTTGTTCAATTTGTAGTTAAATAGAATTGTTAGGGTTTGAGGTTGAGTATGCTTAGTTAAATAGAATTTTAGTTAAATAGAACTGTTAGAATTGTTAAATTGTTTGAATGGATGACCTTTGGTCAAATTGTTAGAATTGTTGGAGGATTTGAGGGTTTTAAAATTGTTAGAATTGATGATAGAACTGTGTAGTTTAATCAAATTAAATAGAATTGTTAGAATTGTTAAATAGAACTGTGTAGTTTATAACCTTTGTAATTTTATAGTTTACAACCAAATTCAAGAACCAACTTGGTCAAACCAACTTTTGTAGTTTTATAGTTTACAATCAAATTTTATATTTAACTTTTAGATACAATGTCGCAAGAAGAACAACTGAGATCAGAAAGAAAAAAGAGAGGAAAGACAACAGCGGAGAAGATCTACAACATTCCTATTGATAAGAGGAATGTATCTTTCAACCACATCGGGCAACCTGAAGGGAGAAGGAATGTATCTTTCAACCACTTACGCCGACATTAAAGCAGTTTTTGGAAAAGGGAGAAGGAGAAAGACGTTTCACGATAAGTGCATCAGTTCGAAAGAGGTGCGAGCTCTAAAGGAAAGGTTATCGAGCGTTGAGTTCTAGCTTCAGCGGGCTCTTCAGAACACTGGCGCAAATCAAGACTCTCCCCCAAAGTCATGATAGGAGCAAGGTGAGCTCAAATGCACCGGATGCACCCCAGCCGCCCGAGCAAGCTCAAGTATATACTCTAATCCATATTTATCTTGAGAAATTATGACTCACCCTTTGACTCGTAAATGTATTGTTGTTTAAAAATGTTTTTTTAAACATTAGGGTTTTCATTAAAGTTCTCATCATATTGTTGTTTTTTTAAGAAACCGATAAGTTGCAAGTTGTTCAAGCAATATAACGATGAGCCGAGAGTCTTGATCGGATATGGGAGAATTTTCCCGTCTACTCCTGGTCAGCACGTGCACGGTATACCTCTCGGCTACGATGAGCTTTTTGTAGCATTGGACGATGTACACCACGCGAGCCGTCACACCATGGTTCCGTGTCCTCCTCCAGGCCAGGAAGATGCATACAGTGCCGATGTGATCGGGAGTTTTCTCCGGTGGCCTGCAAGATTGGTGGAGGTGATGTAGACCCTCGATTTTGTGCGGGTAATGTAATTAATATTTCACTATTATGCAAAATGGCTTAATTCTTTACCTATTTGATTCTTTCTTTGTTAATTACAGGACTTGACATCGATTGAGACCCAAAGGCATGCAGAGCCGAAGCAAAAGAGGGTCGTGCCGATGCAGACTGGCGCGTCGGGAGTTTGTAGGATGTCCCTACTACAAGATTAAAAGGTGCAAAGACTCGACGAAGGTTCGAGATTCTTGTATAGTGTGTTGATGTCCCAACACATCGACACATTGGGCTTCTACATCGGCTCCGAGTCGCTCTTCAACAACAATAGTGATGGTCCCATTTGGATATCAGTTGACGAAATAATTGAGATGATGGGCGACACTCAACTCGGTGTCTCTATACATCGAGTTTTTTGCTTGTAAGTTTTCTGTTACTTATTTTCTTTCTAATAATTCAATAACTTGATATTCATTGCATGTGATGTATGTGTAGGATTTGTGAAAATAACCGTAGAGGTACCCCTTTCCACTCACCATATTATTTATGGACCCTATGGTATGCGCGTCAGTCACATTAAGAACGGACTTTCATGGTACTTCAGCGTACATTAATAAGTTTATTAATGAAGTCCAAGACCCAGCGTCATTCATTTTGCTGCCATATATTGAGGGGTAAGAATAATTCAACTCTTAATCGTATAATCTTTAAATATATGTGACTAATATGCTTATTGTATCCATTATATATGTTTTTTTGTATTTATTGTTGAATTGCAGCAATTATTGGTTTCTGATTGTGCTGCAAATCTCGACGGCACTGGGTTGGCTCATGGATTCGATAGATCGGGGCCATAATGCAGATCGAATCATGAGCGACCCATTAGATATTTATTCATGTCTAAATACGTAAGACTTTCTTTCTTTTCGAACATATCGAATATAAACAAAATACTTAAGTCCAAATTCAATATGTACACAAAATAATGAGATGAACTTATATTTATTTCATTTACAGAGCCCTCCGGACACGTTACATATGCCACCATGTGAATAAGATAGGGGCATATTTTAGATGGACCGAGCTTAAGGTAAGTGGTTATCTCAAACTATTTTAATTAGAGTTTAGAATTATAGTTTAGAGATTAATGTTTAGATTTTAGAGATTAGAGTTAAGAGTTTAAGCTTTTAAGGTACGTAAATATCTCAAACTCGAAGGGTTTAGGGTTTATGAATTACATATTAGGATTTCTCATTACATATTAGGGTTTAGAGTTTACAAATTAGGGTTTAGGGTTAAACACATAATTAGGACTCACAAATGGATAAATCGGACAAGTCTTTATTTTAGAATTAGTTTAAAATTTTAAAAGTAATTTAAATATGTATTTATGTTAATTTTGTTGCATTTTTTAGGGCCCGAAGCAACCAGGTAGTTGGGAATGCGGATATTTTGTTATGATGGCGATGCAACATATAATTAATGCGGTTGCTATGCAAAGCTCCCAAATGTATGAACATCTGATAACTCATGTTACACTAATCGAATTAGTGCTATTTATTCTTTTTTTCTTTATTTTCATCTTCTGTTAAACTCAATGTTACACTAACTCGTGTTAAACTATCGATTCTTATTTTTTAAATATTGCATCTAATAAGTTTTATTTCTAATGCAAAATATCGGGCCACATAGACGTGAAGACATGAGAGCGTTAAAAGACATGATTGCTACTTATATTAGAAAAAGAATTTGAAAGGTACTTAATCACTTCTTTTAACTCAAATCTCATTCATCGATCAAACATGCAAGTATTTTACTGTTTTATTTATCTGATAGATTTACTTTTTAGATGCAGCTTTTGTTTGTGAGCAGGAGTCGAGATTTTTTGGGTGTGAGTGTGCTTGTGAGCGTTATTTATTGCCGATTGTGATGTAATGTTGTGACTGATTTTGTATTGAATATGATATGTTTTGAAATACAATATTTATGTGATTTATGTGATTTTGTATTGAATATGATATATTATATATATGCTGGTTGTTTAGTATTGCGTATGATTTATTGTTTGTTGTTAAATATGTTTTGCTGTTAAATCAGCATTTGGCTGGCAATATTGGGCTGGCCACAGCAAATCCAACTCTCCTGTAAAAAAATATGAATATTGTTGCCGGTTGCTAAAAGAGGTCCGACAATAAAGGTTAGATGTTTATTGCCAGTTGCTTCGTAAAATCCGACAATAAAAGGTGTCTTTCTTGCCGGTTTTACCTTAAAAACCAGAAATAAAGGGGGTCTTCCTTGCCGGTTTTTTACTAAATAATCGGTAATAAACATCTACCCATTATTGTCGGTTGCTATAGTATTAACACCCCTCCTCTTTAATGCCGGTACAATAACCAGCAATAAATCCAAAATAAGACCGGTAGTGAAGACATATTCTGTGGTAGTGTTACGAACAAGCTAATAATGTTCTATTAGGACTCCAGTTTGAAATGACAAGATATAATCTACAAGTTTTACTAGGTTTTAGCCTGTAATAACAAATTTCACATCCAGAAAAATTGTCTAAAAAATGCAAATTTTAATTTGTAGATTTTTTGGGTTTTATATGATAATTAGAATGATAGAATCACATTTTCAGTGTCAGTTTTATTACATTCGCTTTCGATTTTTCTAAATGTCCGACGCTAATTGGCATTCCTATATTAATGATTGTTAAATCTATTTTATTTGATTTTAGCTTGTCTCGGGCATTGTGAGTAAAATGGCTTATATATATATAGATAGAGTTGTGCTAAAATACTTTATAAAGCACCACCATGTATATACTTTAGACTCGTATCTCGAGATATAAAGTGCAAACAACCGGTCAAGATCATTGAAAATGTTCTCCAATATTAACATCTATTTAGAGACCAAATTTTACATTTTTTGGAATTTTTTTGTTATTTTATCGGATAGGTGGAAAATTCGTTAATCTAACAATTTACAGACCTCCAATTTAACCAACTTTGCACCCATCCGAAAAAATAGTAAAAAAATTCAGAAAAATATATAATTTGGTCTCCAAATTGATGTTAGTATGGAGAATATTTTCAACGGTCTTGATTGGCTATTTGCACTTTGTATCTCGAGATACGAGTCTAAAGTATATGAATGTTGGTGCTTTATAAAGTATTTTAGCATAACTCTCTCTCTATATATATAAGGAGTAAATTAAGTTGAAAAAGAAATGACGAAAAAATAAAAATGGAAGTATATATATTGCTTTTAGAAGAAACTTATCTCTGGTGCAAAGAGAACTTTTTATTCAACGCCAATCAAAGGTACATTCTTTGTTACCTTTAACAGATAGACCAGATATTGTGAGCTGGCAAGGGAAGAAGTTGCCCCGAGTGAAGAATATTGACATCTACTCATGGTTGTGTGATGGAGGGGTTTTATATAATCCAACAGAGGTAATTTGGGAATTAAGTCCCACAGAAGATCAAAATATTCCTGTGGATTCTTATAAAGGACAAAATTTTAGTTAAATCTAATTTGATAGCTAGGGGTGGCATGAAAATGGAAACTGTGTTTATTGCAACTCACTAGAGACCATCAACCACTTGTTCTTTTCATGCCTACATGCTCAACAAAATTGGAAATACATTTGCAACTCCTTTCATATATTGAATACTCCTCATTTCTTAGATGAGTTATACATGATCAAACTTGATTTAGATAATTCATGCCAACAATTTTTCACAATAATATGTGTAGCAGTCCTTTGGTTAATGTGAATGGATAGAAACAAGATATGCTTTCAAGAAATTAGACAAATTACTTTGAAATCTTTTACTGCTAACTTGATCATTCTGTTACAATACTGGTCAGAGGCATGGCACACTCAGTTGTAGGACCGGCTACTGGAATGGTAAAAAATTTGGGGAGGAGGACCTGCTGGCAGGATGGCAAGATCACACAAGATGGTAGATGATACAGGGAGAGACGCCATTCACTGTTATGGGGAGGAGGCTTTGAAGGTCGACTGTCAGATGGTGGAAGAGTGTCAATAAACTCATGACTACAATAAATTTTGAAATCTGCCTTCTTTATTTTAGTTGTTTCTTATGTTGGTTTGCTGGTTGTGATGTAAATTTTAGGCGTACTTTGTTGACATTCAAAATTGTGATAATAGGGGGGTATATGCGCTTGTTTCGGACATTCTATCTTTGAATTTGTGGGAATACATGAAATATAGTCCTAATGATGCAAGCATTGATTTGACCCAACTTTCCATGTTAAATGTGCCTTGATCTATCTAGTTTATCGAGGGTTTAGGCTTAGTTATCTTGTCTAGGAGAAGAAGAAGAAGAAGAAGATCAAGTCAATTCACTGTAGAAATTATGTTTTATCTCTTGTTTCCTTTTCTTTTCTTTTCTTTTGAACTCATCTATTTTCTATGTTCTGCCTTCTTAGCCATGTTTGACTAAATTTGTATTAGAGTATTGTTAGGGATGACCTGAAACTATGTTGTATGCTTGTTTGCTTTAGTATATTTTCAGAGATTTATTTATGACTTGCTTTCTATCTTAATTGTTTGCGGTCTTGGTCAAATTGCACATCTTAGGATTTAATATTTGCAATTGAGAAGTTGAATGTTAGATCTTGATCATAGGAAGTAGGGTAATCAATAGACTAAATATCAAAACGTGACGTTTGTCGATTGCGGGTTTTACCTAATTGTTTTAACGAATTGTACCAAGTATCGAGAGGAGAATTACAAGGATTTAGAATAATTAGGACGGTAGATCTTAAAGGATTTGGGCTAGTATAACCAAGTACCGAGAGGTGAAGCCATTGCTAGTTTAAACACGATACCAATATAGAGATATCCCTTGGTATTAAATTTGCAAACCGTACCTTCATATAACTTTAGAAAATAACTACCAAACAAGTATCAACATTAATTAGTGGAAAAGTATATCCATAACAAGTCATAATAATGATCAATAATCTAGTTAAAAATGTTTAGTTTCTATTTTTTTGTTTAAAATTAAACACAAACACAACTACAAATCTGAAATATTTTCTTACTTAGATTAAATTTAGTAGAATCTGAAATTAAAATCGACTTGTTCCTGTGAATTTGACCCCTAAATACTACAATTGACGGTTGTATACTTGCAAGTTACACATAAGATTAGAATTAATTAAAACTCCGCATCATACGTCCCTAAACTTTAATTTTGTGTCAATTTCACTCCTTCGGTCGTTATGTCATCTAATTTTTTTTGAGAAAAGAGATGAGGATCAATTTCTCAAATTTCATTAATAGTAATCACAAGGAGTGGTTGATTACACTGAGTATAGTTTAAGTAATGAAAAGATTCATATGACAAAGAAATTTCACCTAAAATTATAAACTTTATAAATGAACAAATGTCTTCAACGTCTTTAGAAATTCAACTGAAGAGGTGAAATCATTGCAAAAATCAAAGTTTGAAAGGGAGGGTAGCTATTCATTTGAAAATTTTGGAAGGTTTTTGGTCAAAACATAAAAGTTCGTCCGTGGGAGCGTGTCTAGGGTCATTAGTTATTACCTCTGTAATAAAATAATGATATAGAAATACTAATGTTAAGAATAACAATAATAATAAAATATAATTGTCTTATATTTGAATGATAATACTAGTGATTTAGATAAATAAAAAATAACCACTGTATAATATATGAAATAATATGAATTACTAATAATACTAATGAATGAATAGTATAATATAACACAATTAAACAATAATAGTTTTTCTTAGAGTGCTAATTTTGATGTCTCTGATTAGCCTATTCTAATGCCATTAAACATTTCAAGATAAACTACTTAAGTTAAATTGCACGGAGATTATGAAGTATTGTAAAGGTTACTAAATACTATTGTTTAATACTCCGACCAGAAAGCTCGCCACTCGTGTGGAAATTTATATTTATATTTATATTTTGTGAAACCGGCTACACAAAAGGTGAGATAAAAGTTGTAATAGATTTTCTGTGGCTCTTATCTTGCAGAAAGCTGCACTGCTACTGAAGACAGATCAACGGGCTAATATATTGATTGACCCGCTCTAATAGAGTGTGCCACAGAGACAGAGAGAGAGAGAGAGAGAGAGCATATTGAAAATTAACCGATTAAATCACGCGTACGGCGTACCGGACAGAGTCTGCTCTAGGCCGTTTCATGCGGGTGGTTACCCTGTCCCCACCCCTCCCCTCCCCTAGCGCTTTTACCTCTCCAGTTCGTCAGAAATGGAAATAAAACCAAACAGGTACAAAATCCTCATAATAATAATTTATCAAAGCATAGCATTGGTGTGACAAATTATGAACCATCCAATAGGTTTAACCTTCATTAGGAAAAAAACACTTGTTGGCTGAAGTTTATAAAACAAAATTCGGTGTGCAAGATAATTTAGTTCCAACTTCCGAACTTGCACAGAGTAATGGACATGTCCATTCTGTAACAATGGAGAACTTTTTTGACTGCCTCCATCTTCTCTCTCCATCTTTCTCTATTTATACTCCGTAGGTGGGCTCTCCTCTTCGCCATTCACATCTACCTCTCCATCTCTCTCTATTCTATTCTGTAATCAAAATAGAATTGTTCGTCAGATTCAAGTATATATTAGAAGATGATAAGATAGTAGATATGCTTTCCACAGGCTTTCTTGAACTATCAACTCGTTGGAATTTTGATGCAAATTCTCTCATCTCTTTCTAAACTGAGAGAAAAATTCTGAATTTGAGAATGCCTTCCTTGTTAATGGTTCAAGAAAGCCCATGGAAACCATAAACTAATCTTAATTTATATATAGGTAAATCTCCATTGGAGCAAGTAAGAGGTGATAAGTAATTCTTTAATTTACTAATTAAGGAAATTTTACTACCGAGACCGAATTACCATGAATTTCCATTAATGCTCTGGTTTTCTATTTTTTCTTTTGAGGAAATGTTGTTTTCTAATTTCGTTGTTTTTATGAGTTATTACAGTAGCTTCTAATCTTTTGGTTGATGATTGATTTATGAATTTCGTGCTAGGTTTTTTAACTAGAATTTTGTCTATTATTTGATTTGATTTGTTTGCTTCTATTTCTTTAGGAAACTGTCTCTTCCAAACAATTATATATGGATCTGATAATTTCATAGGTTTTTAACTAGAATTTTGTCTTTTATTTCTTTAGGAAATTATGCTCTAGCTCTTCCTAACAATTCTAGCTATGTGGATCTGTTATTTTTTAATTTAGTGTAACAGTCAAATTCAACCAATAATTCTAGTTAAATTCAAAGAATAATGAAACAAATTTAGCTTTTCTTATGATTTATTTATAATATCATTCAGCAAGAATTTATAATTGTAAATCGATCTAAAGTTTCCATAAAGGAATTATAATCCTTCAAGGACAATAATTTTAAATTATGACCTTTTGTGATTTGATTTTTCTTTTCTTCCTTGAAGGACAACGACGTATCTTTACTCAAATTTCCATAAAGTAGCTTTCTCTTTTCTTTTGTAATTTTACTGTTGCTGACACCAACCCGAAAAGGGAAATTTGCAACAGTACATTTGAACAAACTACAATTTGGAATACTTGTCACACAATTTCTTCATATCCAAGCAAGTTTTTAAAGAATGCGGATCTTAATTGTAAAGCAATAATTTTGAGTTAAAATTATTTAAACAAAGTTTTTAACGAAGGTAGGTTTACACGGTTTAAGCGAAGTTTTGCAAGAGCTAGCTTGTACCCAACTCATAATTCAATTTGGATCTATTCGATCTAGAGGTTTTGAATTGGAAAGACAGCTGGTTTTGAATTTTATTTTATGCAATTAATTTCCTTATTGGTTACGCAAATGAGAACATGATACATGTATATGCTTAACTAACCGAATTCTCAATTATGGTATTAATATTATTAAATGAATGATGCAAAAGAACAATGAATTTAATTACTTCCAGATTCTTAATTGTTTATTTCTAAAATTGCGATTAGCTAAGCGTTTTACAGTCTGTTTGTCCATACAACTGAGATGAAAGAAGAAAATCTAGAATTTATCCTTTTAGAACCACAAACATGCTCATTTATTGTCCCGAAAGGGATTTTATGGTTGAAGTTAAACATGAACTGTTCAGAAATTGTCAGATTTTGTATTTCTGTGCAGAACTGTTGCCTTCAGTAGAGAATCTGAGAATGATTGATATTATTAACAGAGCACAATTTAGAACTAATTGAAGGCAACAGTTCATACTTGAGTTTATGAGGAAATCAAGTGCGTTGGATTTGTATCAGACATGCCAGTAAATGGCTGGATGTCTCCAGTTTATAAACGAAATTTAAGTATTATTTGATATTCCATATTTCCATCAAAGACTGTAAAAGAGTCATGAGATTTACAGGCAATTGTCTGTATTTAATTGTTTATAATAGAATGTTAAATGAAACTTAAATTGTATAAAATTCTTAATATGTAATCCATAAGGTAAAAGTATATCTGTAAATATTGAATATTGTCTAAATTTATGATTCTTCAATAATTTTCAATGAATCACTACATAGAGAAATAGAAAGAGAGAGAGAGTTTGGGGTGTGTGAACCCCACCCCATTATTGCCTACCCGCTTTATAATTTCATGCATGACGCCTCAACCAAAACTGAGGATGATCCTGTTCCCCACTAAAATGTCCTTTTCTTCTTTCTTTCTCTCTCACATCTTGCTTTCTTTAATGCAAATGCAAGTATGCAACCCCCCACCTCACCTCCTGTTCAAAACTTAATTACAAATTTACAATGATATATGAAAGGTACGTACGTGCATGGTTACTTATTCTGACTATTTTTATACTGGCATCAAAAGTACGCTATGTCTATACTCTGTATATATATGTGTGTATGCAACTATATATGCATGTATTACTTGTGTGTATCAGAGTGCGTGTTTAGCATATATGCAAAGACAGCGATAACTTAACAAACCTCTTTTGTGAAAGGCAGAGATGAGGTGAGGTGAGGTGAGATTGAGACCTAGCTAGCTTTGCCAAGCTGGAGCTGCAGCGCAAATTAATCAAGAGATACATACCATTCACCTTAGAATTACAAGTTAGAATTCAGATCTACCTCCAGTTAACTATGAGGTCACAAATTAAGATATTGAATAACTAGATCTATCTATATCCAGACAAATCAAGTACGTACCTCACTAGGCCTTCCCTTGTCACTAGTACTGGCCATAGAGAAATGTAAATGCTTTCATTTTAATTTGTGACACCACAAAATTTACTGTTTCTTACGGTACGGCGCGTTTGGTTGATAGATCTATCTATACATCTGAATTCTGAGAGGTCCGATTCAGTTGGATTTTTCTAATTGAATTATGACTAATTATTGGTTTAGTTAATACATAATTGACAAGCTGACAAAGTTTGATAACCTGGCAAACACCGATTCAGACAAGAACAGTAATTTATTTGCTGAATTCTATGGTGCCTGTTGCACAGGTGGCTAGCTGTTATAATTAATTGATTCTTGAAATGAGGAAACTTATATCGTAACCTAGCTAGCTTATCAGAACGAATAATTAATAGTATATATTAGATAAAGCATATATTAAATTTGAAAAGGCTTAAGACTTTCATCCAACAATTTAAAACGAAAGACAAATGAACGACAAGCATTTTCTGGGCTTAAAAAAAATCCGTGCACAGAGTCGTTCAAGCCCATTAAAGTTCAATTTAGCTCAAACTGAGAAATAAGGCCTATATTTTATTCTTTGTATATGGATCTGCGGTTATTTGGTATATGGGTCTTTAGCATCAGCGCGTCATCTCGATCTGTATTATGAACTTGTGTTCACAACTCGGAAAGGCCATCTTCTTTAAAGAAATATGAGCCTTTAGGATAATTTAAGAAATTACCTAATTTCCTTTTCTAAGCTAAAGAACACATCCAAGTAACAAGGCATTTTTTGTATTCAAAGTCAAAGGCCATATTTTTTAATATATAATTATCTCAATATATATGAAGATATATATTCTGCTTAATTAAATAACAGAAAGATCAATGCACTCAAAAACTTCTCCGTCAATACCATACCAAACTAGATATAAACTTAACTGCTTAACACACAATCACACACAGTATATATAAACTCAACTGCTTAAGACATTTTAGAAATGAAGTCATCAACCTTAACATTCGCACTTCTTGAAAGAAACTTCATGCAAATAGGAGGCTTCACCTGTGCCAGAGCCAGCACAGACTGTGGGAGAGTCCAGATGCCGTCGCCGCAAATCAATCCGGAGGCAACGGCGGGCCCAAATGCATTGGCCTTCGCTTTGTCAATTCTCTCCCAAACAAACAATATCAAGCTGCCAATGCACATGTCAATGGCAAAATATGAACCCAGGTAGAATGGTATGGCCATAGCCATTGGAAGCGGTATGAACCTTCCCCGTTTCTTACCAACCAAATCTCTAATTAGATTTACGACAACAGCTATGGACAAGAAAATACAACATAATGTGAGGCAGTTCTTTGGTAGTGACGACACACCTTCTACGCCCAGAATGGCCATGTTACGGTACACAAGCGCAGTAGGTGCTGGATAATCTGTCCCAGGTACACCTACATCTTTGAATGCTTTGATAAAGAGCCAGAAGACGGATGGAGCAATTAGACAGCCCATGGCTGTACCAATCACTTGGCTGATGAACATCGACCGGGGGGATGCGAGGGTCAGATAACCAGTCTTGAAGTCTTGTGTTAGATCGGAGGCGGTCGAGACGATGCTCATCATGACTCCGCATGCAGCCAGCCCAGCTAGGACTCCACCATGTGCCATTCCTGCCCATGCTCCAATGCTAAAGATTGCGAGCTTGCCGTAGGTAGCAGCAAGGGACCAGTCGGTCAGGCCGCATCCATATGCATTGCAGAAGGCCAGAACTGGGGCCACAATGTAAGTTAGTAATACATGGTACCTGTTCAAATTCGTATTGGGGTAAATGTTAGTTTTCTATTTGGTAATAGAAGCAATGATTGTAACAATCACTGAAATTCTCATAATGTCAGCTTATTTTTTTTTGAGCAATCATTTGTAGATATACCATTTGAGTTGATGAAATATGTGGGGAATTATGATGATGGAGACTATAGCAATGGCGATGTAACCACCAAATGCTACTGGATTTGGGATTTGATCCTTGAGAAACATTTGAATCCTGCGCTGGTCATCAAAAGAAACCCCTGAATTGGCTAAAGGCTCGGTGGACTCAGATGCAAACGGTACTGACGATTTCTTTTTCTGAATTTGTGTTTTGAAAGCAGAAATGGTACGGCCAAGAACCTTGAAGAAATTGTAGAGGCCATCACCAAGGATCAGTGAAATGGCTATAAAGACCTGAAAGGAACATATAGAGAAAGCACCCCAATTAGATACCCTGCTTTACTTCTGTCTTGTTAATATATACCACTATACCAGTATCATACAAATCAACTCATATCGCATGTTGTACTTCAACAATGAAGTTTTAGCTTTTAAATAGTTTTTGTTTCTGTAAGTGAGAAATGATAAAAAATGGTAACTTAAATGAGAAGAATACTCGATAGCCTTGAAGGCCATGAAGGCTAGTTGAGGGAAGATCAGCAGGGAACCAATCACCTTTCTTTCTCTCTATCAACGGCCACATTATTCCCCATGAAAGAATACCTCCTAGTAGAACAGATATGTTTACCAGATATGGGCAGATCATACCGACCCCTATATATGTTGCTGAGAAGTCGAAGAAAAACCTGCAAATAAATTACTTTAATCAGAAATAATAAAAGAAATAACCTCACAAATAGAATAACCATGATTAGAAAGAAGTAATATAGATTCTTGAAATACTCCATTTTAGTGGTATGTATTCGTCAGATTTAACAGGTATCTTTGTTGATATTTACCTTTTTGTGTGTATTATCACAGCTCAAAGGAAATCAAATATTAATGAGACAGAACTTTTTCTAAAAATGTTGGACACATTCATCAGTGGCACTTAACAGTGAACTCAGTCTTCAATGCAGTAAAGCTGAACAGTGTCTTAACTGATACTAGATTGTACATACTCTACCAATACCAGTTAGAAGTGGCAAGTGAATGTGGTTTTTCTTACTTGCTCTGATATGCTTGAATCCCTAAAGTAGGGAAAGCCTTAAAGCCACAGTCATCACCTCCAGTATAAAACCATTGGAAGAATCCCCACAAGAAGCTAAATACAAAGAACTTCCCAAGTGTTGCCACTTGCTTCCTGTGCAGCATGTATAAAATAGGTCATACGTTATAAAACAGATGATAGAAAAATGATACAAAAAATATAAAATAAGAAGAAAAATGAAGCAAAAAAAAATTAGTAAAAGAAAAATGTTTCTTACTTGGCGAGTTTAGCACCCTGTGGAGTGTGAAAACTATTGATGAGGTGAGCTGTCGCAGTGCCGCTTGGATAGACCAAACTGTAGTCTATTATCATTATCTGAAATAATCAATAATTGAAGATGTTACAGGTCAAACAGATGAAAGTTATTAAGTGATCCAACACAAATATATTTGTAATTCATGCTACAACATGCATGCTTAAATACCGGATCCAAATCTTCGACGAATATTTCTGGTTATGGGTTGAAACTTTTGATCGTTTTATCCGGTTGGAAAAGACACATTGATGCACACAAGCAATATGGTGATTACAGCCTCAATAACATATCAGTCAATAGCATTAACATGCATAATCATGAAGAAAACATTAATTAGTACTACCTTTCTAAGAGGAACCACTGAAAATAGACCAAGAAAACTGACAACAAACAAAAATCCAATCATCCACCCCAATGCGGGGTCCTTTACATTCTGTGAATCATTAGCCTCTGTAGATTGTTTAGCAACTGTTTCACTCATGGCAAATAGGTAGCTTCCAAATCCCCCTATCAACAGAGCAATTAAATTTTCTTTGTCAAAGTCAATAAAAGCTGTCCCAAAAAAATATAGAGCACTTTAAAGGGAAATGCATTCACCAAGATGAAATGAACTTTTTTAATGCCTGCTGAGAAATATTATTCACTATATGTACTGACTACTAACTGAAGAAAAGCAAATCTTGGAAATCAAATTGAGAAATGAAAACTTGAATGACTAAATTGCCCATGCTGTAATTATTTTTTGGCCAAATGACAAAACGTAGCTACTAGAGAATGTAAATTATTAAAGGCAACAGCAAAAAGGTTCAATCAAGATTAAACTAAAACAAGACAAGACAAGACAAGAAGAAAATTATCTTATATGGTGAGTTGGAGAGGTAGTTTTCTTCAATATCAGGATCATTCTCTACAATATGTAAGGACCAAAACTGTAATTTGGTTTATTTATTCAAGATTAAAAGGTTCTACCAAAATTGAGAATTTTCTTCACAAGAATAGAAACCAAACTTAACAGAAAATATTCTAATTAAAAAAAAGAAGCGACTAACTGTTCTTTCTTACACGTCCCTCATATAAGTCTTTATACTTTTTATATTTTTTAGTATAAGTCTTTATACTAAAAAATGATTATCATTGCATTTGTTTAATAAAATATTTATACAAAGAATTAAAAATAATTTATCATTGCATTTGAGTGGGGAGGCGCGTAAGGGAGACGCTATATTTACTCTTTAAAAAAGTAGTAAAAGATCAATTAATTTACCACTAAATGCAATGCCGCAACAAGCAACCACACATGTCTGGATCACAGTGTTCTCCTGGCGTGTAAATGGCTGTCTGAGTGCACCAAATTTCTCAAGTAACTTGGTCCACATTCTGACAAAGAAAAAACCTAGAAGCCCAGCTGAGACATTCAGAGACGGTATGATGCCAGTTGTGAGGTTTAGCTTCATCACAATTACACTAAACATCACGCCAAGCAACATGCTCACGGCAAAGGCGCGAAAGGTTAGTTGTTCCCTCCAGCCCGGCACCTTTTCTGCTTCAAAGACTCTCTCGATTGATAACACCTCTGTCTCATTACTAGCGTCTATGTAATCTGCCTCATGATTTGTGCTGGTAACCATGATTGAGTTTTCTTTTGACTTCAGAGAGGGGATCAGTTTGAATCTCCTGTTGGTGTGCTCTGGTTGAGGTTCTCTTTAAAAGGAAACAGAGAGGGGATAAGATTATCGTTTCAGGAACTTGCATAGGGAACATGAAAATGCAATAAAGATGGTGAGAAGGAAAAATTGGTTTCGATCGGTGTGCCAATAAGTACTGATATTAATAAACATATTCAAATCTCAAAATGGATTAGTTACTGTCAATATTTGAATAATAATGAGATAAAACTAAAGTGAAAGAGAAGAAGGCACTGAGGTACGTAAGTGTTGATAATAGCAAGTCTTCACTAAAATGTAAATTAGGAAAAATAGAAAAAAAGGAAAAGTACTGTATAACAGTAGGAAAATATACTGTACACTACTGTGCAACGGTAAAGAAACACAGTGTATAAATCTAGCAAGAAATCAAAGAAAAAAGACAAGTGAGGAAAACTCATAGAAAACAAAAACATTCAGAAATCGAATTTGTTCAAAAATAGTTCTTATTTTTTACATGGTATCAGAGCATTCTCTTTGTCACTGTATCTGTTCAGATCAGTTTTCCTTCTCGTACCAAAAAGTTCACTCGTGCTCATCATCTACCAAAAAACCCACTATCTTTTCCACCTACAGTTCCTGAGGAACTGAGTACCAGAAAAAACCAATACCAGAAAAAGGCAGCATACAGCATGGCAGCAGAAACTGTCCCAACCACAACCACCATCAACAACAACATTACCAATATCGAAGTTGCCTCCTCAAACATTTCAGCCAAATTAGGCGATCACAATTTCCAATTATGGAGCAGGGATGTGACCCTAGCTCTCCATGAGAGGGAATTGTTCGAGCACGTAACAGGTGAAGAACAACCACCTGACCAGACAAAAAACCCAACCGAATTCAGGCTATGGAGGAGAAATGATTACAAAGCAATTAATCTACTTCTCAACTCCATGGAACCTAAGACAAAGCAACTTTTTATGTACCACGACTCCTCATTCGATCTCTGGAGTGCTGTTGAAAAGCACTTCAGTCAGAAAAAAAAACGTTTCCCATGTCTATAATCTCAGAAAGGAAATCCAAGGTCTGAAACAAAATTCAAGACCTATGATTCAATTTATTGGCGATCTCAAGCGAAAGTGGGAGGAATCAAGACGAGAACTCATGAACGGTGCTGTCACCCAAGAGATGTCAGAACGCAGCCATGGAAACTGCGAAAACCCCAAGCACACCAAACACCAGCACCTGGCAACTACAGAAAGGGGCTAAGAAAAAGGGAAAGTGCGAGCACTACAGAAAAAAGGGCCATGACAAGACCAAGTGCTGGCATTTAAATCCAGATCTCCGACCAAGTTGGTGGAGAGATGATTGGGAGATCGAAAAAACCCTAAGGGGGAGAAGAGGCAGGTGTATGGTGCGGCGCAAATCGACACAAAGAGAGAAACACGAATTGGGAGAGAAGAAGCGCAGCCGACACAAAGAAAAGAAACGATCGGCACTAAAGAAATTTCAGCGCTTCTGGCCCATTTAAGCAATCTGTGTGCAGAGTCCAGCAACACGAGGCCTAGGCCCAACTCAGGTTCTTCTAACTCTGTGTTTAAATCTAATTTGGGTCTAGAAACAAAAAGATCCAGAACATACACAATACCTCAAAAACGTGTATGTGAGACCCAAGGTAAAATTGCAGCACCAAACCAGCTCCCTGAACGGAAAATTACAGATGAAGTTTTTGTACAAAAACCCCAGTCAAGGTTGATACTTGAAACTGGAAAAATAAAATGCACATTTTTGGGGAAAACAACTGAGAATAAAATGGATAAACTAATGTGGTTACTAGACTCGAGTGCTACCGACCATATGACCGGAAACAAAGACCTCTTGTGTGAATACGTACCAATTGAAATGAAAGAATTTGTGTATGTAGCAAATGGTGAGAAAATGGAAATTTGTGGTTATGGTAAAATTAATGTCTTCTCGAAAGTTATTAACAAAGTACTACATAGGGAGACTATCTAAAGAATTAAACTGTGAAATTAGTTTTTCATCAAGATGTGTATTTTTTCAGGATTAAATAACGAAGAAGATGATTGGTGAAGGAAAATTTCAAAATGGTCTATATTTTGTACAAATCCACAAATTTAGTCTCATTTCAAAACACAACAATGAGACATTATGGCATAAGAGAATAGGTCACCACTCCGATAGAATTTTAAAATATGATTTTGATTTCTCAAATTTTGATTGTAGCCAATGTGAGGTTTGCAAATTTGCAAAACACACAAGGTTACCTTTTGTATTATCAAATTCTAAAAGTAATGAGAAATTTGAAATTATCCATTCTGATGTATGGGGACCCTCCCCTATAGAGTCCTATAACGGTTTTAAATATTTTGTGATATTTATTGATGATTTTTCACGTCTAACCCATTTGTATTTATTAAAGCATAAGAGTGAAGTTCCTACTATTTTCCAAGAATTTTCTAATTTAGTAGAAAATCAATACAATACTAAAATTAAAATATTTAGATCCGATAATGGAACATAATTTACAAACCAAACCATGACAAGTTTTTTGAAACTAAAAGGAATTTTGCATCAAACTACATGCGTCTATACACCTCAACAAAATGGGATTTTCGAAAGGAAAAATTGTCATCTTCTTGAAGTAACTAGAGCACTTATGTTTCAATGCTACATACCTAAAGTTTTTTGGTCAGATGCAGTTCAAACAACCACTTATCTAATAAATAGACTTCCTAGTGTTATGCTTGACAAAAAAAGCCCTATAGAAATTATTTTAAATAAAAAACCAAATCTTAACCATTTAAGAATTTTTGGATGCACATGTTTTGTACATCAAAACAAAAGAGACAAACTAGATCATACATCTATTAAGACAATATTTTTGGGTTATTCTTCTCAAAAGAAAGGATATAAATGTTATGATCCTACAAATAAAAAATTATATATCTTAAGGGATGTAACCTTTTTTTGAGGATCAACCATACTTTAATGAAGAAAAATGGAACCTTGATAAAAACATAACTACTAATGATTTTATTCCAATGGATATTAATCTTTTTCAAGAGCAAGTTGTAATAGAGAATGAAGAAGGAGGTGAAAGCCATCAAGAAGAATTAAGTGACAATAATGCACAAGAAGAAGAAGATCGGGAAATAGAAGAAATTCAAGTAAGAAGGTCTTCATGACCTACTCAACCATCATCAAGGTTAAGGGATTTTGTCACATATAAGGTACAACATCCCATTGAAAACTTTGTTTTATATAAAATGTATCAAAATGTCATAATGCCTTCATCGAGTCCATTGAAAAAGAAAAGGAACCAAACAATTTCGAAGAAGCCAAAAGACATGATGTATGGAACAAAGCAATGAAGGAAGAATTAAAAGCACTTGAAAAAAAAATGATACATGGAAAATTGTCACCATATACCTCAAGGTAAAAAATCCATTTGATGTAAATGGGTATACAAGATTAAATACAATAGTGATGGGACCTTAGAACGGTATAAGGCAAGACTAGTTGCTAAAGGATATACCCAAACGTATGGAATTGACTACCAAGAGACATGTGCACCCGTAGCTAAAATGAATACTGTCAAAATTATTCTTTCCCTTGCAATAAATAATGGGTGGATTCTATATCAAATGGATGTTAAAAATGCATTCCTCCAAGATACACTCGAAGAGAAAGTTTTTATGACCTTACCCTCGGGTCATGAAGAAGAACAAAACACTAACCTTGCTTGTAGGTTAAAAAAGGCAATTTATGGACTTAAACAATCCCCAAGGGCTTGGTATGGTAAACTTTCTCAATTTTTAACTCTTCTTGGATTCAAGGTAACTCAATCCGACAACTCTTTATTTTCAAAACATGAAAACAATGATACTACCATTGTTTTAGTATATGTTGATGACATAATAATCACCGGAAAAAATTGTGAAAAAAATTTGTGAAGTCAAGAAAGAATTAAAAGAAAATTTTGAAATCAAAGACCTAGAAAACTAAAATATTTCCTAGGAATAGAAATTGCTCATTCAAAAAAGGGCCTCTTTATCTCCCAAAGAAAATATGTTATCGATTTGCTAAAGGGAACCGGAAAGATATGATGCAAACCGGCCTCTACCCCAATTGATAGCAATTGTAGATTAAACTCGGAAGATGGTGAAGAAATAAAAGACATTACCCACTACCAAAGGCTTGTAGGAAAATTAATCTACCTAACAGTAACAAGACCCGACATAGCCTACGTTGTGAATCAAGTAAGTAAATTTATGCATGCACCAAGGAAACCTCATCTTGATGCAATTGATAGAATTTTGAGGTATTTAAAGAAGTCACTCGGAAAGGGTATATTAATGAAAAATAACAAATCTAATGATATATGTGGCTATTCCGATGCAGACTGAGCTGGAAGCTTTGATCGAAGATCAACAACCGGATATTGCACGTTTGTAGGCGAGAACTTAGTCACATGGAAAAGCAAGAAGCAAATCGTAGTGGCCCGATCTAGCGCAGAAGCGAAATATAGATCTATGGCCTCAACGGCATGTGAACTCACATGGATCAAGCAACTCCTAGAAGAATTGAAGTTTAAGATTCAAGAGCCTATGAAGATGTTCTGTGACAACAACGCAGCAAGACACATTGCTTCAAATAGTGTATACCAAGAAAGGACAAAACACATAGAAGTTGACGGTCATTTCGTAAGAGAAAATGTGCAGTCTAAAGAGATTGAAACACCATACGTAAAAAGCGAGGATCAATTAGCAGACATCTTCACATGAATCCCATGAATCCCATGAATCCAACCTTCCAATTTCTTCCAATTTCATCTGAAGAAACTAGATATGGCCCAGGTGCATGGCCAGGTCATGATCGATCCTGAGTTGAGGCCATTTCGTACGTGGCTTCAAATTTAATTCGGAAACGAGCGAGCTTAGCTAGCTAGCTAGTTTCATGTCTAGCTAGTACTGAAACAGTTGGTTTCAGCCCATTTCGATGGTGGCTTTTCTCTTGCGGTTTCACAGTACCTAGTGATTAGTGATTAGTGATTAGTTTATTGGTCAATGGTCGTCCCAGCAATATCAAATATGTGAGCAGTGCTACTGTGCTAGCTATTTATTTAAATAATTACGAGTTTGATACAAGAAAGAAATGGTGGCATCTCACATCTCACATCTGGCATGGACAGGACTATTCATTAGACTCTCGACTCTCGTCTTGTTAAAAAGTAATTTCCAATTGGACTTCAAACGCAACAAGCCAACAACTCCAGCCTGACTTTAGACTTTCAGGCAGTCAATGTTATCCTAGAAGATGCTTCTGATCTCCTTATCATTTAATTTAATTTAATTTAATATATGTAGCAATAGAAGATGCTGCTCATTTCCCTCGCCTCCCCCCCACTCATCACTCCAATTCTTCTCCTAGACTCAGATCACAGCTGTCGAGGTCGAGTGTAACTGTGAAGCTCCACTCAGCTCTCAGGCTCTCAGGCTCTCAGGCTCTCAGGCTCTCAGGCTCTCAGGCTCTCAGCCATGGATAAACTTGGTCCAAACCCAGCGAATAGGTGCCCGATCACTCCTCTCGGCTTCCTCGAGCGAACTGCCACGGTGTACGCCGATTGCCCCTCCGTCGTCTACCACAGTACGGTGTACACATGGGCCCAGACGCAGCGCCGCTGCCTCCGCCTTGCCTCCGCTCTCTGCTCTCTAGGCATCTCTCGCCGGGATGTGGTAATTTTATATTCAATTTATTTTTCTTTTGCTGTAAAAGCGTATTGTTACTGAGTGATACTGATACACGTTACTGTAACAACAATTTGACCAGCGGTACCAGTTCGTTGGCTATGCTTATTTCTCCAGTAAATTGTTATTGGTTTATCAATAATTGTACTCTTTGTAATCTTCTGCCCGAAATTTTATGTTTTGAAGCAGTCTAAATTAGCTTTTCCAAAAGTCCTTCAATTTGGTTCAAAAATCTGAAATCATTCCTCTCAGAGCTCCAATCCGACACAATTTCATTCCTTCACCACAGGTATCAGTGCTGGCTCCAAACATACCGGCTATGTACGAGATGCACTTTGGTGTACCAATGAGTGGTGCAGTGCTCAACACCATCAACATCCGCCTCGATGCGCGCACAATTTCAGTACTTCTCCGCCACAGTGGAGCAAAGCTAGTCTTTTGTGACATTCTCTCTCTTGCTCTCCTGCACGAGGCAATTCAACTTTTCCCCTCATCCCTCAAACCACCTCAAATCATTCCAATTGAGGACCCGTATGAGCAAAAAACACCTACTCATTCCTATTCACTCACCTATGAGAAGATCCTGGAAATGGGTGACCCAGAATTTAAGTGGATCCAACCCGAAAGTGAGTGGGATCCAATGATCCTTAACTATACCTCCGGAACCACATCTGCTCCCAAAGGCGTTGTGCACTGCCACCGTGGAATCTTCATCATAACCATCGATTCTCTCATTGACTGGTGTGTGCCAAAACAGCCTGTTTATCTCTGGACTCTACCTATGTTTCATGCCAATGGATGGAGCTTCCCTTGGGGTGTGGCGGTTATGGGTGGCACACACATCTGCCTTCGCCGAGTTGAGCCTGCTACTGTCTTTGAGGCGATTAACAAGCATAAGGTGACTCATTTATGTGGTGCACCAGTGGTGTTAAACATGTTATCAAGTGCACCTGAGTCATTGAGAAAGCCATTACCAGGCCCAGTACAGGTACTCACAGCTGGTGCACCCCCACCAGCTGCAATATTGCACAGAACTGAGGCATTGGGGTTTACGGTGAGCCATGGCTATGGTTTAACCGAGACCGCTGGGTTGACGATCTCATGTGCATGGAAAGGACAGTGGAACAGGTTACCAGCCACAGAGCGCGCTAGACTGAAGGCACGACAAGGTGTGCGAACTCCATCCATGGCCGCAATCGATGTGATAGATGGGGCCACCGGGCAGAGTGTGAAGAAAGATGGTCAAACAATGGGTGAGATTGTTCTTCGAGGTGGGTGTGTCATGCTTGGATACTTAAAAGATGATGAAGCAACAAAGGCAGCAATTAGGGAAGATGGTTGGTTTTATACTGGAGATGTAGGTGTGATGCACCCTGATGGATATGTGGAGATAAAGGATCGGTCAAAAGATGTGATAATAAGTGGAGGGGAGAATATCTCTAGTGTGGAGGTTGAGTCCATTCTGTATGGGCACCCGATGGTAAACGAGGCTGCTGTGGTGGCTCGGCCCGATGAGTTCTGGGGGGAGACGCCTTGTGCATTTATTAGTCTCAAAGAAGGGATTGTTTCAGGTGCCGGTCCTACTGAGAAGGAGGTTATAGCCTGGTGCAGGGAGAAGATGCCTCATTACATGGTGCCCAAAACAGTGGTAGTTAAGGCCGAGTTGCCAAAGACTTCTACTGGGAAGATTCAGAAGTATGTGCTAAGGAATGAGGCAAAGGATATGGGCCTGAAGCAGAAAAGCCGAATGTGATGCATCACAATAGTAAATTTGTCTTGGCTCCTTCGATCGTTCATGTTGTATAATTGTTGGACAAAACATCTTTTGATGGTACAAAGAGTTGCTATAGTTCTTTGTTCGATCCAAAGAAGATAATTGTTCTTTGTTGTATTATTGATCATCAGGCTATCATTAGATCAATCCGTTTCTGGATCTTTTGTTGTACTGTATGAAATCATTCAGTTATATAGATACTGCTTTCTAGTGTATATATTGAATAATTTAAGAGATTAATAGCAAATTGTATCTCTTTCAATGGAAACAGTTCCCTGTGTTGATGTTCTGAGAATTGAATAACTATTTAATGTATTGAACCAATGATTGTAAATGGCAATAGCAAGTGTTAGGTGATGCTAACCTCGCTTTCTGTTAACAGATGAAAATAATTAATGTTTTGTTTTATCCGCTCTGTTCATTCTCGTGCATGTCTTTATATTTAGATTATAAAGTTTTTATATTTAGATCACAACAAAACTGTTTTGTCCGTCCTGTCGTTCTCAAGTCTTATATTACTGCATGTTTTATTTTTTGATGTAAGTCTTTGTATTAGAAATTTTGCAATAGTTTTTTAAAAAATTTAAATATAAAAACTTGCAGACAATAATATATAGACTTTATTTATTTAATATAAATTCTTGCAATTCTTGTACTAATTATGCTGCAAGTCTTTATATTAGAAATTTTACAATAATTTTGTAGCAAAATGTAAATATAAAGACTTTAGATCTAATTATAAAAACATGCATGAGAGCAGACAAAGTGAACATGGCAGACAGAACAGAATGATACTGAAATGGACAAAATTAATTGTGTTTTAGTGAAAGCATGTAAGGGAGCGTATAATGAAACATTATATTTACTTTTTAATAAATGTTTATTTTCATGTTAATATTAAATGATTATCGTTAAATTTCCACAACCGGAATTGTTCTCTACACTAGTATCTGATGACTATTGAATGCACGGACAGATACTTTTTTTTCTGATAATTAGACAAACAAACGGATTAGTTTTCCTATCAGTCTTTTGTCTGGATCGTCAGATCAACGATCAACAGTGCTGATTTAATATTATAAATTTCTGAATCATTTCAGTTAGGTTTTTAATCTGACGGTCTAAATTAAAATGCAGCAGAGGACACGGATCCATCAGTTTATTAGTAAATTAGTATGGTTTCGAAGCAAGCCCGACAAAGCACCAGCCCAACTCCGTCTTCGTCGTATGGGCCATACAACAGTACTAATCAATTTAAGCCTGGCTAGACAAAAGGTTCCAATTAATTTGGGCCTATCTATCATATTGTTAAAAAAAATTGATTCATGCTAGTGACCAACTCGAATTTTGGGGTGACTACCCTAATTTCATATCCTGTATGGTATTTTGTAAGTACTTATTCAATGATTCACGTAATTTTGAAATTTCTGCGTGTGGATTTCGAAGTTATGTGCACCATTGAATGAGTATTTCACCTTACGGTACTCCATCTGAAACGGATTCCTTTAATAGCCCCATCGAGTTTTAATGAAAAAAGCTCCTCATAAAGAGTATGCTCCGGACTCTAATTTTGGAGGGGAGGAGAGGCATAGACGGAGCTTAGTGGAGGCCAAGGAGGGCAGCGATCCCCCCTTAGTTCTGAAAATTCTGTATTTTAGTATATGTATTTTTAGTCTATTTACGTTTTATCACAGAAAATGATACCCTTTTCAAATTATTGAACATTTTAGCGTTCAACTCAGGTTCAATCACGGTAAAAAGTAGTCCAACATTCAATCCAGATGAACTTTTTATTGATACAAAAATTATTTTATTAGTTCTAGCCGGCGAGGCATATCCTCTGGCGCACTTGTTTTGCACTAGAGGGATGCATCTTTTTTCTGAACCGTCTAATATATTTTCAACGCTCCTGATTTAACAATACAAAAATCTCTCCTGCATCATATCATTGACGGTCGAGTGTCCGATTTTAATCTGACAGATCAGATTAAAACACTGTTCCTCTAGCCGGTCCCCTCTTTAAAGGAGCTCAAGCTCTGTCACTGAGGAGAGGGTACAAAATTAGAGTTACTTGCTTCAGAATACTTATTTGAAAGAAAGGAAAAGCTTCCGAGAATAAATCTTTCCGTCAAAGCTATACATTTTGTTACTCTCCAAATCGAAAGGTAAATATTTCCTTCCTTTGCACTTCCTTTCCTTCTCTTTCCTTACCTTCTTGTTTTCGGACTGGAGCAGACCTTTAAGTGAACTTAACATAATCCTTTGGAATGGAGATTTGCTAGAATTCATTAAATACTTAAGTACCACGGAGAGATGTCTCATGTTTACCACCGCAATATTAACAGAACTGCATGTTCTCGATCGGCTTGCAATCGGCAGATACAGGATTGCATGTTCAGAGTTCTGTTTGTTTATTAAGAGAATAATATCACTTTACAGATCAAAGTATCAAACCACATCTATAGTGTGGAAGGCATTTGCAAAATACGAATCATTCCAAGTCAACTGGTATATGTATCATGTATGTGTGTAGCGTGCAAGAATGTAAATAAACATGTGCTCCACTATTACTTAGTTGTTGCTCAGTCTTATATTAGACATTGCTGATAGGACACATTGAAACAGTCATTACTCGTAGCACTAATTTTCTTCTGCTTTCTAGAATTAAATATCTATTTGTTGATAATGAAAAATATATGACAGTAAAATCAATATTAATAGTCGTAATGCCTCAGATACTACTTACAAAAGCAGCTCTCTATAAAGTGGTATTACATGAAATCCACGCACAGTATATAATAGTGAATGGAATGAGAGAGAATAATATTGGAGCACTTTATCGCTCCTCTTTTTGAAAAATCATGCATGCATGTCGACTGAGGAGTACACACAAGGCTAAGTTTGTATTTCATAGGATACCAGCTTCAGTTTCAGACAAGCTTTATCTGCCAGGATCTGACTTGTGATCCATTTTGAAACTAGTTTGTCTTAAATATATAATTAGGGTAACTAATTATTTCAAATCACACACATTAAGAAATACAATCAAATTCTCATTACATATACAGAGATAATGTTATGCCTTAGTTTCAATTTGAAAGCACCCAACAAATTTCTTACAAGTAAATACGTAATTAATATCACTAAATATAACTCTTATATAAACTAGGCATAAACGTACGCGCTCCGCGCGAAAAAGTTAAACTCTAAACTTCGATATTATAATAATAAAATTATAAGGAACTGTTTAATTAATATAAAAAAGCAAAAAGAACAATGGCAGGAAAAACTGGAAAGGTATGAAAAGCGGCGGCCGGCGAGACATGAGTATATAAAAAAATAGAAGACTGTGCATCTATGCAGTATGCGTCAATCGCTATGTGTCAAGTGTAATGCGGCATGCGGCATGCGTCATGCGTCATGCGTCATACGCCATGCGTCATGTGTCATGCGTCATGCGCCATGCGCGAACTGGCATGCGTCATTTGCCATGCGTCATGCGTCACGCGTCATGCATCATGCGCCGTGCAGCCAAGCGTCATGCAAGATGCATCATGCAACATGCATCATGCGTCATGCGTCATGTGTGCTGCGACATGTGTTCATTGCTTTACTGTCGCATGACGCAAGGCGTGGCACGGGTCATGCGTCATGCGTCGTGCGTCATGCGCCGTGCATCATGCGGGATGCGTTAAGTGTCATGCATAATGCGTCATTCTTCTAATGCCATGTGACTTGCGTTATGCGGCATGCGGCATACATCATGCGTCATATGCCATGTCTCATGTGTTTGACGTCATGCGTCATGCGCCATGCGTCAAGCGTCATGCGTCAAGCGCCATGCGTCATTCTCCTAACGTCATGCGACGCACGTCATGCGTCATGTTCCAGGCGTCATACGACATGTGTCATGGGTCATACGGCATGCGTCATGTGTCTTGTGTCATTAGGCTTGTGTAGTCAAAAATATTCAAAGCAATCTGAAACAATCTGATGCAAACATCGCAACCAGAAAATGTGTGTGCTTCCCTTCTCAAATTTGGTTAAGTACCAAGTATCGTGTGTCATGTTGCTATGTTTGTGCGTTTACCCATGCTAAACCGCTAAGACGCACAAGAGGCGTAAGCAATCGTTAGAGAGAGCTCGAATAACCTTATCAAGCGATATCAAATTCCGGAAAATCAGCTCAAAGCAATCCGAAATAATCTGATGCAAACTTTGCAAGTATCATGTGTCATGTTGGTATGTTTGTGCGTTCACCCAGGCTAAACCGCTAAGAAGCACAAGAGGCGTAAGTAATCGTTAGAGAGAGCTCGAATAACTTTATCAAGCGATATCAAATTTAGAAAAATCCGCTCAAAGCAATTCGAAATAATCTGATGCAAACTTTGCAAGTATCATGCGTCATGTTGGTACGTTTGTGCGTTCACCCAAGCTAAACCGGTAAGACGCACAAGAGGCGTAAGCAATTATTAGAGAGAGCTCCAACAACCTTATCATGTGATATTAAATTTCGGAAAATTCGCTCAAAGCAAACCTGAAAGAATGTAATGCAAACTTCGCAACCAGAAAATGTGTGTGCTCCCTTCTCAAATTTGGCTAAGTATCAAGTATCATGTGCCATGTTGCTACGTTTGTGTGTTTACCCAAGCTAAACCGCTAAGATGCACAAGAGGCGTAAGCAATCGTTAGAGAGAGCTTGAATAACCTTAATCAAGCGATATGAAATTCTGGAAAATCCGCTCAAAGCAATCCGAAATAATCTGATGCAAACTTTGCAAGTATCATGTGTCATGTTGTTACGTTTGTGCGTTCCCTCAGGATAAACCGCTAAGACGCACAAGAGGCGTAAGCAATCGTTAGAGAGAGCTCCAACAACCTTATCATGCGATATTAAATTTCGGAAAATTCGCTGAAAGCAATCCGAATGAATCTGATGCAAACTTTATAACCAGAAAATGTGTGTGTTTCCCTTCTCAAATTTGGCTAAGTACCAAGTATCATGTGTCATGTTGCTACGTTTGTGCATTCCCCCAGGCTAAATTGCTAAGACGTACAAGAGGCGTAAGAAATTGTTAAAGAGAGCTCCAACAACCTTATCAAGCGATATTAATTTCCGAAAAATTCGGTCAAAGCAATCCGAAATAATTTGATGCAAACTTTGCAACCAGAAAATGTGTGTGCTTCCCTTCTCAAATTTGGCTAAGTACCAAGTATTATGTGTCGTGTTGCTATGTATGTGCGTTTACCCAGGCTAACGCTAAGACGCACAAGAGGCGTAATCAATCGTTAGAGAGAGCTCGAATAACCTTATCAAGCGATATGAAATTCCGAAAAATCCGCTCAAAGCAATTCGAAATAATATGATGCAAACTTTGCAAGTATCATGTGTCATGTTGCTACGTTCGTGCGTTCATCCAGGCTAAATCGCTAAGACGCACAAGAGACGTAAGCAATTGTTAGAGAGAGCTCCAACAACCTTATCAAGCGATACCAAATTTTGGAAAATCCGCTCAAAGCAATCCGAAATAATCTGATGCAAACTTCGCAACCAGAAAATGTGTGTGTTTCCCTTCTCAAATTTGGCTAAGTACCAAGTATCATGTGTCATGTTGCTATGTTTGTGTGTTCACTCAGGCTAAACCGGTAATGACAATGCACTGTATATTGTTGTTATTATTATTATATATCATGTATTGCACCTTTATATATATATATATATATATCTGTATAAATATATATATGTATGATGCATGCATCCTCATATCCTTATACATGCATCAGCGCAGAAAACAAAGGGCCGAACTGTACCCATGACAATGACAATGCACTGTATTGCAGTCTTGCGTCTTATGCCATGCGTCATGCGTCATGCGTCATGCGTCTTGCGTCATGCCTCTTGTGTCATGCCTTTTGCGTCATGCGTCTAATGTCATGCGTCTTGCGTCTAATGTCATGCGTCATGCGTCATGCGTCATGCGTAATGCGTCATTCCTCTAACTTCATGCGACTTGCAGTGTCATGTGTCATGCGTCTAACGTCATGCGTTTGACGGCATGTGATGAACAATTAAAACAGTGGAAACGATATGAAAGAAATATTTTTAAAACAGTGATTCACTGTAGCGAAAAATTTCGGGGAAATAAGAAAATAAAATGCTACAGTAAAATAGGACAAAAATAAATAAATAAATTTTTAACAAAAAGTTGCTGCAGAAAAAAAAATTTTGGGAAAAATAAAAAATGCTACGGTAAAACTGAGAAAAAATCAATCGGAAAATTTTAAACAGTGGTTTACTGTAGCGAAAATCCCGAAAAAATAAAAAAATAAAGATGGTACGGTAAAATAGAAACAAAAGTTGCTGTAGAAAAAAGAGGGAAATTTTTTTCAGAAAAAATAAAAAAATAAAATACTACAGTGAAATCGGGATAAAATAAATCGGAAAAATTTTAACAAAAAGTTGCTGCAGAAAAAAAATTTCGTAAAAACTTTAAAAATGCTGCAGTATTTTTCGGCAAAAATTAAAATATAAAGTTGCTACAGTTTACTGTAGCACGGGGGAAAAATAAAAACGTTTCAGAAAATTTTTTAAAAAAATGCTAAGTTGTTTTCCGGGAAAAATCTTAAAAATAAAATCGGCACAGTGTTTTTATTGTCGCTACAGTATATTTGCTGTTGCTGCAGTGTTTTTACTGTAGCACGGGACTGTTACGTTTACTGGCGATTGGCACTGTGGAGAGATGTTAAACCTTTATATATATGTAGATATCATTGAAGAAATTCTTAGGTCTCTACCAAAAAAAATGTAGCTCATCCCAAATTTCACCACAAGATGATCACGAAGGTTCTCTGATAATTAAAAATCTCACAACAAAAAGAAAGAAAAAGAAAAATCCCAAATTTATGAACATATCAAAACATAACATATATGTGCATCTTTCTTCATTAGTTCGCAATGTACTTTTCAACGGTAACCTTTGCTGGTTCACCTCCCTGGATATAAACAAAGGTGAACTGAGAGTTAGGTGCCAGTGCTGTCATCCATGTGGGGAACTCGAATTCTTTCTTGTTGCTTGTCGGGTTAAGTCCATATAATTTCCCGCTGAGTCCTTCAAACTTCAACTTAAGGTATGTGATCGTTTGGCCGCAAATGTTAGTGCCAGTAACCGCATGACGGTACAATGTCTCACCGTTTGATGTCCAGCTATCGGTTACCGTGTGCACAAATGTAATGAGAGAGCCTAAAAACAGAAGGAAAAGGTGGTTTATAATCTGTTACCGTGTGCACCAACGTAATAAGAGAGCCTAAAAACAGAAGGAAAAGGTGGTTTATATGATTCTTTTTTAGTAAGAAAAGATTTTAGCCCATTATTGGGTAGCATCACTTACCAGGATCCTGCTTGGTTGGTGGCGAATAGGACTGAGATGGGCTAGCTGCAAAAGGAATGACGATATACTAATCAGTCAATTTCTCTAAACAAGTAATAAGTAAATGGCATATAAAAGGTGTAAAGCAAGGTTACTTACAACTTGTTACACCTGACAACCGTGCAAATATTCCCACGAGAGGGGCACTGCCAACTAGGCTTGGCTCTGTTTGTTGGTAATTGGACCTTTCATCTGTGAACGCATCGTTTGAGTCAGGACCACCTACAAGAGCTCCGTAAATGATATTTGAATCAGGGTCCTTGCTATCATAAAACTTGTCGAAGCCCTCGGTGCAACCAACAGTCTGGTTAAGAACAGATATCGAAGGGATTGATGCACCTCTGTGGTGTGTGTGTCTCGGGTAATTTGAACCAAAGCCAACAAAATAGCTCATTCCCTTGGGGTTGTTACCGAGAATGTAATCCACCTATTTCAGAAAAAAATATTATTACCAGTTAAAAAATAAACTCAATTGGTGTTTTCCTGTGAATCTGTTTTGCTTCATCTGTGTTTTTCATTTAATTAATTAATAAATTTATTCTGGTACGGGAAGGGGCTCCAGACTGTACCTGAGACTGCGCAAATTTGATGATATCATTAGGCTGCACTTGACCGTCTGGACAGTTTAGAACATTCTTGGTTGAGGCGAGATAGTCGGAGTAAACAAGCATCAGGAAGGTTGCGCTCGAGACATACTGCATGTTATTCCAGTCGTCAACATACAAGAGACCACCTGATTGAAGGACAACAGGGCAAAATATACATTAGAATTAATTTAGATATGCAATTATATTCTACTATCAATTAATTAATTTATTACGCATGGAGTATATTCAATCAACCTGGAGTCAGCTTGATGTTGTGCCCGCTGTTCTTTTGAAGAGCGGCGCATAGGAAGAACTCACCCTTGGCCTGATACTGTTTCAGTGTGTCACCATAATTACCAGCATTGTTGTGGAGCAGCATCTAAACAAAACAAAAGCAGCATGTCAGAAACATACATGTAATATTTCAAACCCTTTTCGTTGTGACCAAAAAGGAACACATGATCAATGAGGAAATACATGTACCTTGGCCAGAAGGACTTGAATGCCCGCGTATTTGTTGTCCCAGGAGAACTCTGTAACAGCCCACCCAATTCCACCAAGGCCAGCGGCATTTTGAGCAGCGTAGTTGAGGTAGAATTGATCACTGGTTGCCACAAAAAGCCATCCGGCTGCCCATAGCAACTCATCCTACAAAAAGAAAAAGGAACCATTTTAACAATTGCAACATTAACATGCGGATTTTTGAAACTCTGTGGTGATTACTCTATAGAATTTTGTTGAATTTTTTTTTTATTGAATGTGAAAGGCTGGTAAGCTCCATATAAATATTCAGTACCTATGAGGACTTGAAAGATTCTTTTAAAAGCCACCGCAACAATTTATCACTTGAACTACATGTGAATTGAGAATTTCCAAATTAACTTGTAGCAAAATGAAATTTATGAAGGGAAACAGCTTCTTACATTATAGCCCGAGGCAGATGGATAGAACTTCTTAACACACTGAAGGCTGTCGTCATACTTGCCACGGAAAGAGTCCGCAAAGGTGAAGAGCTAAATTATGGAAAAGAAGAAGCATTTTCCATGTTTAAATTCCAGATCAACCTCCCTTTACATATACGATCAATAAAATGTTAAAATTCTATAGTAATCAGGGAGGAAACTTCCATGGTACCTGCTTAGCATGTAACAGAAGGACATCAGCATAGAAAGAGTCGTAATGCCTGAAAGCCAGTGATGCAGCAGCAAAGGCAGCAGCTGTCTCCGCAGCCACATCAGATCCACGATTGATTGTGGTAATTTTGAAGGCCGTCCGAGGTGTTGTCATGTCTTCCGCTCTTTCCCAGCACAAGTGGTCACTATCTCCATCACCAACCTTAAATTTTCAATTGGAAATACTGGGTGATTTAATCCACGAAATATATTTATTTCTGCAAGTGTTCACATTAACATGTGTTGTCTAATTTACCTGGACCCAAAGGGCATTGGGTTCTTTGTGCGCCTTGATGAAGTAGTCGGTACCCCATCGAATTGCGTCGAGGGCGTGTTTGAGCTCATTGGCAGCAATGAGCTCTTTCTCAAATTCAATCACAGCCCAGGAAATTATTGTTACTGTAAATGCCATCGGGAACCCGAACTTTACGTGATCACCTGAGTCATAGTAGCCTCCCACTAAATCCACCTGATAAAATTAACAAATAATATTATCATCGCTTCAGTTCAAAATCTTTCTGAAGGCTTAATCAGGTTTCTGAGTCTCTCGGCACAATCTTTTACCAGCAGTAACTTCCAGCACAGTCGAAGTGTCAACCATTTTTTTTGGGTGACTTATGGAAAGAATGTAAAGAAAAGGAAATGGCTTACCCCCTGTTGAAACCCATCAGTCATACCAGAATCCCCGCGCCATGTGACCCGTTGATCACAAGGCAACTTCCCGGACCTCTGTGCCTCGAAAAACAACAAACTCTTTTGCAGAGCGTCTTTGTAGTCGTGCCCATTAACTCGTCCAATGGATAATATAAGCAACAATGATAAGGTGGCTGACATTAGTCTCGCCATAGCTCAACCTTAGAGAAAGAGAGAACTGGTGGATATCTGCTATCAGACAATATGCGCAATGCTGGACTTGTCTTCAGTTGGGTTTCTTATAAGAAATGTGTGAGAGGTGGATTGAAGAAGTGGCTGGCCGGAAAGAAATTGAAAGGTGGTTGCCACGTTGTAAAATTTGGGTTTGAGCCATGCACGTCAGAGAATATATAACAGGTTTAAGTTTAATGGTTTTGTTATTTAAAATTTAATTTGATTCGGACTTTCACAAATTTGTCGACATAATTAATTACTGATTAAACAAACGTACATATGATGAGCTCTCTCTCATGTAACTCGTGTTACATACCAAATTTGAAACATAGTTGCAAAAGATCCCAATATCCCATCTCATATTCTCATGGTCCATTGTTGCACGCAAATACATGTGAAGAGCCGGAGCCCGAAGCCCGGAGCTAGCTCGAGCCCGGCCTGTATATCCTGGTCACCTGGTGCAAACGAGAATTGACTCAGGAATTCGTTGTGTAGCCTGTGGCCATAAAATCTAACCAATCAGATTAGAGTGCATTGCTTCAATTAATGGACTTTGCAGGGTACTTTTTGCATTTTTTCATAGAGCGACTCGCGACTCGCAACATCTCCTTCCTCTTTGGGAATGTCGGAAATTCTCTCTTTCGTGATTTATGTTCCTTTTAATTTCTCTCTTTATCCTTTCGATTTGATCAAAAAATTCTTCTTTCGATCGTGATTTTTCTCTCTTCTCTCTATCGATCGTGATTTCTCTCTTCTCTGTACCGATCGTGATTTCTCACATCGCATCGCAGCCGCTGCTAGATCTCATCATTGTCTCATCTCTTGGCTAGTTCTTCCATCGCGTTGCTTTCTACAAGGTAAAATAAATCCAAACCTCAATTACAGTTCAATATGATTCTTATTGTTTTCTTTTACGATTTATACTTGAATATGTTTCTTCAATTGGATCGTTATATTTGATTTACAGTTCAATTGTAACATTATTACTTAATTTTGAATCTGTTTGTTGACTTGCATCCTTATAATTGATTTACAGTTGAATTATTCAACTTGATTTATAGTTCTATAGGATAAAAACTTGTAATATTTTTCTAAGTTCAACAAAGGTTTCTATTATTCTATTTAATTAAATCAAATCTAATTTTCAGACAAGCCTGAATGGATACAAGCATCATATGTATGGAAGAAAACACCAAAGCAAAGCAATAGTGTTGATTGTGCAATCTTCATGCTGCATTTTGTGTACTGTGTTATAATAGATACACCGATGGATTTCACGCAAGTTATTAATGGATTATTAATGACTTTGTGGTTTCATTAAAAAAGACATATCACAAATCTAAAGACCTGCTGCAATACATAATTAATCTTAATTTGACAGTTTTTTTTGTCAAAATTACTAAATTGCAGAATGACATAACAAAATAGAGGTTGCTCGTAGCATATCATCTTTTAACTAATGAAAGCAACGATGAAGCCTATGTTCTGCAATTATGAACTTGTCTGTTGTTGTCTGTATTGACGAACTGCTGAACTTCTCTGTTGTTGTTGGTACTGATGTATTTGTCTGATGAACTTGTCTGTTGCTAATTGTTTGTATAGTATGTCTATGGATTAACTTGAACATGTTTGCTACAAATAAATTTGTGTGAATCAAATTTGTTTTCAGCGAATCATGTTTTGCTTCATTTCTTTTCAGAGATTGCATGAATGTTTTGCTTCATTTTCTTTATTGCTATTTACATATACAGGAACATACAAGTCTATATATTACAAATTCCAACTCTTTATATTAGAAGTCTCAAGTCTGTATCACAAATGAACTTTTATGTTGTTTGTAGTTTATATTTCGATTGATTAGATTTGTCTCAGGATCAACTTGAAGTTGTCTGTTAGGAATCAACTTGTCTATCTTACAACTCCCAAGTCTTTATTTACAACTCATAAGTCTTTATATTGCAACTCCCAAGTCTTTATATTACAACTCCGAAGTATAAATAGTACGACAATCAAACTTTTCTATTATTAATAGTTTATATTTGAATTATAAAGACTCGTCTAGTGGTGAACTTGTCTGTTAGGTAAAACTTGTGTATATTACAAATACTCAAGTCTTTATATCACACGAAGCCCTTATATTGCAACTTCCAAGTCTCCATACTACGACAAGGAATCTTTTCTGTTGTTAGTAGTTTATATTTGTGTTAATCAAAAGTGTTTGATGATCAATTTGAACTTGTCTGTTAGGAATCAACTTGTCTATATTAGAAATACATACTCTTTATATTAAATTTGGAACAAAATTGTAGCAAAATGTAATAAAATTGGCACAAATGAAATAAATTTTATCAAAAATGTAATAAATTCGTATCCCCTTGAACTTGTCTATATTAAAAATGCGAAGTCTTTATATTAATTTTTCAAAGTCTTTATATTATAATTCCAAGTATTTACAACAATTCATGCTAAAATTGCAATACGTATGTAGGAAAAATTGCTCCTAAGATCCCGCCAAAAATGTAATAGAACGAAGCAAAAATTACAATGAAATTGCACAAAAATGCCAAGAAATTGCATGAAAAATGAAAAAAAATGGAACAGAATTGTGCCCAAATGCAATAAAATTGGCGCAAAATGAAATAAATTGTGGTAAAATGTAATAAATTTGTATTCCCTTGAACTTGTCCTTTAGGAATCAACTTATCTATATTAGAAATACATACTCTTTATGTTACAATGCCGATGTATTTATATTAGAATTCATAAGTCTTTGTAAAATTGGAAGCAAGCTACTAACAACAGTCTGACGAAAAAGTTGAAATGTCTGCAAGAAACCAACTTGACTATATTAAAAATGCGAAGTCTTTATATTAAAATTTCAAAGTCTTTATATTATAATTTCAAGTATCGACAACAATTCATGCTAAAATTGCAATATATATGTAGCAAAAATTCATGCTAAAATTGCAATATAAATTCAATAAAACGAAGCAAAAATTGCACAAAATGCCAAGAAATTGTATGAAAAATGCAAAAAAATGAGTACAAAATTGTAGAAAAATGCAATAAAGTTGGCGCAAAATGAAATAAATTGTATCAAATGTAATAAAATGCAGCACAAATTCAATAAAAATACAGCAAAAATGCAACAAAAATGCAGCACAAATTGCAATAAAACTCCAAGTCACACATTCAATAAAAATGCAGCAAAAATTGTAATAAAAGTGCACAAAATTGCAATAAAAATGCAAGAAAATTGAAAATTGAAATTTTAAATCGCTCGTTTCTCTGATCGAAAATCAGCATCGACGCGGTGGAAGTAGGCTCGGACATCTACAGCTCGGGTGTAATTTTCTTTTGGACATACTGAAATTCATGGTTGTTTAGGTTTGGATCGTTTTGGCTTCTGTGTTGAAGGTCCCTCGATGCTTAATTCGTGTAGTGTAACATGACAGGACAGGACAGGACAGGACAGGACAGGACAGAGGGAAAGCATTGTCTTTGTCTGTGATTAATTAAAGACTCGTTTTCTTTTGCGATCTCTTGAATTAGATGTCTCCCTTCCCCTATGAGATGCTCTTTGCTTTGTAAGTTTGTATCCAATATTATCTCTCTCTTTGAGGATTGAGGAATGAGGAATGAATCGCCGAGTGTAATTGGAAAGAGTACTGAGTCTGAATTAATAATAATAACGAAGGGGTAATATTGGTATAATGCAAAAGTTAATTTGGATGGACCTGAAAATAGCGATTTGTACCGTGGAAATAGCACTAGCCTAAGCAAATACTATTTCTCTTCTTCTTTCCGAAAGAAAAAGCCAAGGTGCAGGTAGCACCGTAGCAGGTCAGACCTCTAGGCTCTAGGCTCTAGGCTCTACCATCGATCCCGCTTCCTCAAGAGCACTCAGCTCAGAGTCAGAGTCAGATCCCTCCTATGAATTCCTCTTCCCATCGTTAACCTCGCTCATCAACCATCAACCAAATGGACGCATCCAGCCCACCGGACCTCTCCTTGCTAGAGGATTTCGGGCAGCGGGTCGACCTGACCCGCAGGATCCGAGAGGTTCTTGTTAACTACCCCGAAGGAACCACAGTGCTCAAGGAGCTCATTCAGAACGCCGACGATGCGGGGGCCACCAGGGTTTGTCTCTGTCTGGATCGCCGCTCCCACGGTGCAGACTCGCTGCTCTCGCCTCCGCTTGCTCACTGCCAGGGGCCTGCTCTTCTAGCGTATAATAATGCGGTCTTCACGGAGGACGATTTTGTTAGCATTTCTAAGATTGGAGGTAGTAAGAAACACTCTCAGGCTTGGAAAACGGGTCGATTCGGGTATGTCCTTATCTTTAAATCCATTCGGCTTATCCCTTCTTCTGTGATTATTTGAATCACTCAAAAGTCAGCAGTGAACTGCATATCAGTTGATATCTGCAAATGCAAACATTTATTTGCAGGATCAAATGAACCAATATTTGAGGTTGGATGGTCATATAAGCTAAATATTGAAAATATTGTTTCAGGCACACAATCATTCTGTGGTCTTGAAATTGAAGTACTGATTATTTGACCTTATGAGTACTTCTCTTTTGTGATTCAGGGTTGGATTCAACTCGGTGTATCATCTCACAGATCTGCCATCTTTTGTTAGCGGCAAGTATGTAGTCTTATTTGATCCCCAAGTATCCTACCTACCAAATGTCTCAGCTGCAAATCCTGGTAAACGCATTGACTATGTCAGCTCCTCAGCTCTTAACATTTACCATGACCAGTTTGCACCTTACCGTGCCTTTGGCTGCGACATGAAGAATTCTTTCTCAGGCACTCTATTTCGGTTTCCTCTAAGAAATTCAGAGCAAGCGAGCGTTAGCCGGCTATCACGGCAAGCATACACGGAAAATGATGTTCTCACCCTTTTCTCGCAACTCTATGAGGAGGCTGTCTTTACCATGCTTTTCCTCAAAAACATTGTTTCGGCCGAGATGTATGTGTGGGAGGCCGGCAATGATGCCCCAGAAAAACTATATTCTTGTACTGTGACATCACCAGATACAGATATATCATGGCACAGAAAGGCACTCATCAGATTCTCTACTTCAGGCAGATCGCATGAGTGGCAAAGAGATAGTTTCACGCTGGATTTTGTTAGTGAGAATTTATCAGAGGCAAAATTGGAAAAACAGGTTTGCAGATATTTTGTTGCACAAGGTTTAGCTTCTATGTCGAGTAGGATTGGTACTTTCGCTTCTGTTGCTGTGAAGGAATACGACCTTCACTTACTTCCCTGGGCATCCGTTGCAGCTTGCATCTCTGATGAGCCCAAGGTACTGTTTAAGTTATTTTTTTCCTTAATAATTCTAATTAACCTTATTATAATATTTTGAGATGTTGGTGTCCTCTTTGAATAGGAAAGAATATTGGTAAGTGTTGCTTAGGTTTTGGTTTGGTTTCTTAGACCACTTGTATTTGAAGTCTCAAGCAGGTCTCTACTGGTTTATTTGTACATGTAGATGTAGTGGTGTTGACCTTGCTGCTTGTGTGAGCCACAAGGTCAGTGTATAAAACTGTGCATAATCAAAGTTAGAAAAAAGAACAACATACAGACATATTCTGATTCAGCATGTAAAATAAATTGGATGTGAAGTACCAACCATAGTCCTTAACATTTTAAAGTTAGTACATAGTATACTTCATGACTGACATAATACAATTTCTGCTATAAAATTCTTAAGAACTAGTCATTTCTCATGTTATTGCCTTCATGTTCTCTGCATTAGTAAAGCTTGATTAAGTGACTGACAATTGATTTCTTTGTAACTTGAATTATTCAGGAGAACAATCTCAGAAAAGGCCGTGCATTTTGTTTTCTTCCACTGCCTGTTCTGACTGGGCTGTCTGTTCAAGTGAATGGATACTTTGAGATCTCCTCAAACCGTCGGGACATCTGGTATGGTGGTGACATGGACCGGGGTGGAAAGTTTCGTTCTGACTGGAATAGGTTACTGTTAGAAGATGTAGCAGCTCCGCTTTTTAATGAGCTACTAGTAGGGTTACAGACTAAACAGTTACCAACTGGTCTTTACTACTCTCTGTGGCCAACTGGTTCATTTGAAGGTCCTTGGGCTCTTTTAGTTGAGTCTATCTACAAAGCTGTGTTTTCTTCTCCAGTCTTATACTCCCATGTGGCAGGTGGGACTTGGGTATCTCCAGCTAAAGCAATTATTCATGATATAGAGTTTGTTAGAAATGAGGAGCTTGGAGCAGCACTTGTATCGGCAGGAATGCCAGTTGTGCATCTCATGAAATCCATCATTTCTATGTTTTCATTAAACTACATGTCCTCTCAATTCACAGTAGCTACTCCTAAAATAATTCGTAATTTCCTTAAAGGATGCCCAGTCTTGGCTAACTTGAACAAATCTAGTAAGCTGGTTCTGTTAGATTATTGCCTCAACGATATGGATGGCGGTGATATCGCCAAGGATTTAACGGGTCTTTCTTTGGTACCACTTGCAAATGGCTGCTTTGGAGTCTTTTCTTGCACCTTAGAGGTGGGCTCATATTTTGTCTGCAATGAACTTGAGTACGAGCTACTTCATTCTGTTTCTGACCAGCTGATTGACCGCAGCATCCCTCGCAACTTACTTGACAAGCTATCTGAAATCGTCAGTGGTTCTCAGGTGAATATTATGTTTATTGATGCACCAGCTTTTATCCAGTTCTTTCCTGTGTTGTTCCCTTCTGGATGGGAGTTTAAAAATCAGGTGTCATGGAATCCTGATACAGGCCCCACATTTCCTACAGCAACTTGGTTTAAGCTTTTGTGGCAGTATCTTGGGAGGAACTCATATGATTTGGGGCTGTTCAGTGACTGGCCTATACTACCATCTACCTCTGGCCACCTTTATAGACCTTCGCTATCTTCTAAGCTAATCAATGCGGAGGCTTTGTCTAGTAGTTTGAAGGGCCTTCTGGAAAAGATGGGGTGCAAGGTATTGGATGTGCGATATGGTGTTGAGCATAAGCAGCTGTCCCTTTTTGTTTATGATGGGGATGCTCTTGGGGTCATTAGGACAATTTTTGAACACATTTCTTCCGTTGGTGGAAACCGGGTAGAGTCGCTTTTCAACAATGTTTCTCCTGGTGAAAGAGATGAGCTGTGTCACTTTATTTTGGATCCTAAATGGTATGTGGGGTGCCCTCTGCCTGAGGTTGACACAAACAAATGCAAGGCACTGCCAATTTACAAAGTCTATAATGAAGGTTATGCTGATTTATTGGGCATGAAGAAATACTTGCCCCCTTTAGGTGTGTCTGAGAATTTGCTCGACGGTGAATTCCTTCTCTGTACTTCCTCAACTCAACAAGATGTTTTAACACGATATTATGGGGTCGAGCGCATGTGTAAGTCATTGTTCTACCAGAAGAATGTCTTGAGCAGAATAAATGTGCTTGAACCCATGGTGCGTGACTCGGTGATGCTAGCAATACTAAAAGACTTGCCCCAGCTCTGTATGGAGGAACCATCACTAAAGGAGTCCCTGAAAGTGATTAAATTTGTTCCGACAATGAGTGGTGGTTTAGAAAGCCCTCAAATGCTTTATGACCCTCGGGTCGAGGAGCTTTATCTGCTTTTGGAGGATGCTGATTGCTTTCCCACTGGACAGTTCCAGGATCCTGGTGTGCTTGACATGCTATTGCCCCTGGGCCTCAGGACATCAGTAACAAGTGATACCTTAATTCAGAGTGCTCGGCAGGTAGAGTCAATGATGCATAAAGACCAATTGAAGGCTCATTCAATGGCTCAAGCACTCCTTTCCTATCTAGAGCTTCATGCCACCAAGTGGGTTCCCACCAAACTGAGTGATGCTTACAGCCCGGTGAACAAGATGTTTGCAAGAGTCACCACAGTGCTGCGGCCACGTGATTTTACTCCGGAATCTGAGCTTGAGAGGTTCTGGGGAGATATGAAAATGATATGCTGGTGCCCTGTTTTGGTTAATGCTCCGCATCCAGCCCTTCCATGGCCTGTGGTCTCAACAATGGCTGCGCCACCTAAGCTTGTCAGGTTGCAATCTGACATGTGGATTGTGTCTGCCAGTTCTCGCATACTTGATGGTGAGTGCACTTCTTCAACTTTATCACAAATTCTTGGGTGGTCAACACCTCCTAGTGGCAATTTGATTGCAGCACAATTGCTTGAACTGGGGAAGAACAATGAGATTGTCACTGATTCAGCGCTTCGGCAAGAACTAGCACTTGTGATGCCAAAGATCTACTCTTTACTCAGCAGTTTGGTTGGATCAGATGATATGGAGATAGTAAAAGCTGTTCTGGAAGGTTCCAGATGGATTTGGGTTGGAGATGGCTTTGCTAAGGTGGATGAGGTTGTTCTAAGTGGCCAGCTCCACCTGGCCCCATTCATACGTGTTATCCCGGTTGATTTAGCAGTTTTCAAAGAACTGTTCTTGGAGCTCGGCATAAAGGAATATCTCGGTGCAAAGGATTATGCTTATATCCTGTCCCGGATGGCTACGAAGAAGGGTTCGGCCTCCCTTGATGTGCAAGAATTAAGAATGGCCGGTTTGATTGTGCAACATCTGGCTGGATTCCAGTTTCAGGATTCCACGGTCCAAATCTTCTTGCCTGATTCCACCTCTAGAATGTGCCCGTCAACAGACCTTGTTTTCAATGATGCACCATGGCTTCTTGATTCAGGTGATACACATACTGCTCTTGGAGCTAAACAATACGTTCACAATTTTGTCCATGGAAATATATCAAATGATGTAGCAGAGAAGCTCGGTGTGCGGTCTCTTCGCCGCTTGTTACTAGCAGAAAGTTCTGATTCTATGAACCTGACATTATCTGGTGTTGCTGAGGCTTTTGGACAGCATGAGGCCCTTACAACCCGGCTCAAGCATATTGTTGATATGTATGCTGATGGGCCCGGTGTCCTTTTCGAACTGGTGCAGAATGCAGAAGATGCTTGTGCATCTGAAGTTGTGTTTTTGTTGGACAAGACCCAATATGGGACCTCATCTATACTCTCACCAGAAATGTCTGAATGGCAGGGACCTGCTCTCTACTGCTTCAACGACTCAGTTTTCAGTCCCCAGGATCTTTATGCTATCTCACGCATTGGCCAGGATAGTAAGCTTGATAAACCTTTTTCCATTGGACGGTTTGGCCTTGGGTTTAACTGTGTGTATCACTTCACTGATATACCAGGCTTTGTCTCTGGTGAGAATATTGTGATTTTTGACCCGCATGCCTTCTACTTACCTGGTATATCCCCCTCTCATCCTGGGCTGAGAATAAAGTTCACTGGAAGAAGGATCTTTGAGCAGTTTCCAGACCAGTTTACACCATTCTTGCACTTTGGTTGTGACTTGCAACAGTCCTTTCCTGGCACGTTATTTCGGTTTCCTCTCCGAAATGAAACTGCTGCTTATCGAAGTCAGATCAAGAAGGAGAAGTACACACCTGATGACGTGGCCTCACTTTTCTCTTCCTTTTCCCAAGTTGTGCCGGAGGCACTGCTCTTTCTCCGACATGTTAAAAAGATTAGCTTGTACGTGAAGGACGGGACCAATCAACAGATGCGACTCATACACCATGTGTCGAGGCACCAATCCAGTTCAATCAAAAGGGATCCGATGCTTAATTTTGTCAAGGGAATCAGACAAGGTACCATGAGCAGGGATCAGTTCTTGAACAAGCTGAGTAAGACATCAGATAGTGAGCTTCCATGGATCTGTCAGAAAACTACCATAATTGAGCAAAGTCCTGCTTCTTGCTTCTTGCATTCTTGGGTAATCAGTGAGTGCATAGGCGGGGGAAATGCAAAGCGCTTATCGATGGCGGCTGGTAATAATTCACGTAATTTTAATTTCATTCCTTGGGCATCGCTTGCGGCTTATTTGCAATCAATGAAAATAAATGATGTGCAAGTTTTGACTGGAGAAGGAATCAGTGATGAAGTGATTGTGAAGTACCAAGAAGCTAGTGAGTCTATGTCCCAGGAGAGAAAGAGGTTTGAGGGACGGGCCTTTTGCTTTTTACCTTTACCAGTCATAACCAGCCTTCCAGTGCACGTAAATGCCTATTTTGAATTATCATCGAATCGAAGGGACATATGGATGGGAAATGACATGGCCGGGGGAGGGAAAGTGCGGTCTGAGTGGAACACGGCACTGCTTGAGGATGTAGCATCTTTAGCATATGGTCGCCTCCTTTCTGCCATTGCACAGGAGGTGGGTCCTGGTGACCTGTTTTATTCATTCTGGCCTACTACAGTTCAGGTAGAGCCTTGGGTATCCATGACCAGGAAGCTATATAGCAATGTTGCTGATCTTGGCCTTCAAGTTCTGTACACCAAAGCTCGCGGTGGGCAGTGGATCCCTACAAGACAATCAATCTTCCCTGATTTTTGTTTCTTGAAGGCACCTGACCTAAATGAAGCACTGACTGAAGCTGGCCTTCCTCTTGTGTCTCTGCCAAAATCTGTTGTGGAGAAATTTGTTGATGCTTGTCCATCTTTGCATTTATTGAACCCCAATTTGTTAAGGAACCTCTTGATCCGGCGCAAGCGTGGATTTCTAACCAAGGAGGCAGCTATTCTTGCATTGGAATACTGCCTCAGTGACATGGGGGAGCCGGGATTCCTTGATAAGCTGCAAGGTCTGCCTTTGGTTCCCTTAGCAAATGGGTCTTTCACCATGTTTAACAAGAGGGGCGAAGGTGAAAGAGTCTTTTTCACCACGCAGGTAGAAAGTGATCTTGTAACCAGCTCTGTGCCTCATCTGCTCATAGATCACTCTGTACCAGAAGACATTTTAGAGAAGCTACAAGAGCTAGCCAAGACAGGCGAGTCAAACATATGCTTGTTCACATGCTATTCACTTGTTGAACTGCTTCCAAGGATATTGCCACCAGAATGGCAGCGTGCCGGGAAGATATCTTGGTCACCTGGCCAAAATGGTCATCCAAGTGTAGACTGGATGAGGTCACTTTGGAGTTACTTGAAACTATCAAATGCCAATCTTTCAGTGCTGTTGGAGTGGCCTATATTGCCAATCGGCAATGAAAGCCTCATGCAACTGATGGAAAATTCCAATGTCATTAGAGATGAAGGGTGGAGTGAGAACATGCAATCGTTATTGCAAAAACTTGGGTGCTGCTTCCTTAGGGCCGATTTGCAAATAGATCACCCTCAGTTAAAATTCTTCGTCCAAGAACCGACCGCATCTGGTATCTTAAATGCTGTAAAATCAGTTGCACCTAATCCACAGGAGATAAAAGGGCTGTTTTCGAATGCATCTGTTGCAGAGTTGCACGAGCTCAGAAGTTTCATTTTCCAGTCAAAGTGGTTTTCCAGGAATCAAATTGGCCAGCTGGAAATAGCTGTTATCAACTCCTTACCCATATTCGAATCATACAAGAGCAGGGAGCTCGTTAGCTTGATTAGCCCAAGGATGTGGCTTAAACCTGAAGGTGTGCCTGATGAGATCTTGAATGGAAATTTTATTCGAACTGAATCAGAGAAGGAGAGTAGCATATTGAGAACCTTTCTAGATATAAGGGAACCTGATAAAGCTGAGTTTTATAGAGATCATGTGATGAATAGAATATCAGAGTTTGTTGCACGACCAGAAGTTCTTTTAGCAATTTTTGCTGATGTGAAACTTTTGATGGAAGAAGATGATTCATTGAAGACCGCCCTGTCTGAGATTCCTTTTGTTTCCACTGCTGGTGGAGCTTGGAGTCATCCTTCTAAGTATGTTTCTACATTCCATTTTTTCAGTACAACATGTTTTTCTTTGGATTGTCTTGAATCACTACCACATGCATCAAGTAACTTTTTATCTGTTTTTTTTCAAATGTTATACAACAACAACAACATAGCCTTTATTCCCAAGTAAATTGGGGTAGGACAACATCATCTGCAAAGAGCATGCACCAAAGGATATCGTCTTGTATATCTTTCGTGATCTCATCGATCACTAAGCCAAAAATGTAAGGGCTCAAGGCTGACCCTTGATGTATTCCTATTTTAATGGAAAAATCATCAGTCTCGTCGTCACATGTTTTGACAGTAGTCACAACATTATCATACATATCCTTGATAAGGTTAACGTACTTTGTTGGGACTTTCTTCTTTTCAAGTGCCCACCACATGATCTTCCTCGGTACTTTGTCATACGATTTCTCCAAGATAATATCATATGTAAATTCTTCTTATGTTCTCTATATCTCTCCATCAGTTGTCTTGTCAAGAAAATTGCCTCCATAGTCGATCGTTCGGGAATAAAACCAATCACTCTCTCCCAAAGCTTCATTGTATGACTCATAAGCTCGATTGTTCTATAATTAGTATAATTTTGAATATCTCCTTTATTCTTGAAGATAGGTACTAATATACTTCTTCTCCACTCGCCCGACATTTTGTTTGATCGGAAGATGTTATTGAACAACTTAGTTAGCCATAGTACCCTTACGTCTCCAAGGCATCTCCATACCTCGATGGGATGTTATCAGGCCCTGAAGTCTTACCTACGTTCATTCTTTTTAAAACCTGATTCACCTCCGTCTCTTTAATTCTTCGAACGAATCGCTTGTTGGTGTCGTCAAAAGAGTCATCTAGCTCAACCATAGTGCATTCGTTCTCTCCGTTGAACAACTTGTCGAAGCATTCTCTCCATCTATTCTTCATCTCGTCGTCTTTCACCAAAAGTTTATTTTTCTGATTTTCTCATCCTTATGCATTTGACTTGGGTGAAATATCTTGTCTTTCTCTCGCTGAGTTTGGCAATCTTATAGACGTCCTTTTCTTCTTCCTTCATACCTAGCTTATGATATAGATCCTCATAAGCTCGACCTCTTGCTTCACTCACAGCTTTTTTTGCATTTTTTTTTGTCGTTTTATACTTCTGTATGTTGTATTCACTCTTGTCATGATACAAACACTTGTAGTAGTTATTCTTCTCCTTGATAACATTTTGCACATTCTCGTTCCACCACTAAGTGTCTTTAGGTTCACGTCTTTTTCTCTTGGTCACTCCGAATACCTCTGTAGCAACCTTTCGAATGTGAGCTGCCATCTTCGTCCACATGTTATTAGTGTTGTAATCGTTTTCGTTAAAGGTTCCTTCTTCGATCATCTTGTCCTTAAAAACTTGTTGGGCATTTTCTTTGAGTTTCCACCATCTCGTCCTCGATATTTTGATGCCTTTGTCATGTCGAGCGCGTATTCGAAAGCGAATATTCGAGACCACAAGCTTGTGTTGTTGGACGAAACACTCTCCAGGTATAACCTTACCATCTATGCGATCTCGTTTGTCCAGAGCTACCAGAGCTTAAAACTGGTATTTTCCACCTTCGCCTTTTGTCTTGCCCATTTAGTCTCTTAAACGCATATGATATTTACACGTCTCCTTATCGCAATATCAACTAACTCTCGTAGTTTATCCGTTAAGGATCCTACATTCCAACTACCTAGACGAATTCTATTATCCTCGACTAGCTTCCTTATCCCTCGCACTCGTCGAGTGAAGTGCGAAGACCCTTGCTCATTTGTCACTACACTCGGGCGGGCGCCGATGTAGCTCGTCACTAAGGGTTGACGACTCGACCCTTGCACATTTAACACCATATGTTTCGATATGGCGCGTCGCTAAGAAGGTTACGTCCCAACGGAAGTCTATTGGGTTTCATTTCCATGGATGACTAATTTTTTACGTTGGCTCGCGAAGCCTATCACAACTCTTCTCTTTTTTCCGGGCTTGAGACCGGCTATGTTGAAACAACACATAGGTGGATTTTTTTTTCAAATGTTTTCTGACAAGAAATTTTATTAAATTGGCTGTGCCAGAGAATGGTCAGTTCAGCATGGTAAACCTTCAATTCTCTCAGAAGAGTTTTTGTCAATAGTGTTCTTCTAGTAGCATCTTTTTATGATGAATGTACTTCTAAATTTAAAGGTAAATTTTCTCTCTTTAGGCTCTATGATCCTCGCGTGCCTGAGATACAAAATTTGCTGCACAAAGAAGCCTATTTTCCCTCCAAGGAATTCACAGATGCAAAAATCCTCGATATACTCGCATTTTTTGGTCTCAGAAGAAAGTTTGGCTTTACCACCTTGCTTGATAGCGCTAGTTCCGTTTCGATAATGCATGATTCTGGCCACCCAGATGTGGTTTTGTATAGCCAAAGATTGCTTCTTTATTTAAATGCTCTTTGCCTTAAGCTCTCAAACCAGAACAGCTACAATGTTGATGACACTAATGATGGTGGAGCCTATGAGGTTAAATTGTGTGATGTTTTAGATTTCCTATCCAATTTTGAACATGACATGTCAGAAGATGAGTTTTGGTCAGAAATTAAAGCTATCAGCTGGTGTCCGGTGTGTGTCTCCCCACTGATCAAAGGCATTCCTTGGTTAGCTTCTCATGATTCAATAGCACCACCTGTCTCGACAAGGCCCCAATCCCAAGTTTGGCTCACCTCATCTCAAATGCATATTCTTGATGGTGAGTGCAGGTCATTCTACCTCCAGAGAAAGCTCGGCTGGTTGGATAAACCACATGTGAAGGTTCTCTGTGCACAACTATTTGAGCTCTCTAAGTGTTATCATAATCTTAAAGCAGAGCATGAAAAAGACTTTTCAGTAGATGCTGTCCTTGGAAAGGAGGTACCTAGAATATACTTGAATTTGCAAGAATTTTCTCATACCAGTGATGGCCTGAAAACCATAAAAGAAGAACTTGAAAGGGTGACATGTGTTTTTATAGGAGACAACTTTGTCTCCCCGAAGGCACTTGCATTTGACTCACCAGTCAACTACCCACCTTACCTCTATGTTGTCCCATCTGAGTTGTCTGAATACAGGCAATTGCTTGCTGAGCTAGGCGTAAGGCTAACCTTTGAAGCCAGGGATTACATCAATGTGCTACAAAAGCTCTACGGAGATACGAAAGATGAACCATTGTCTGAAATACAATTAGGTTTTGTGCACCGAGTGTTAGAGGCTTTTGATGAGAGTTACACTGAGGGACACCCACACGATGCTTTACTCAATTCACTTCTGATCCCTGATTCGAATGGAGTCCTGGTACCTTCTAGAAGCCTTGTGTACAATGATGCGCCATGGATGAACAATGGGGCAAAAACTAAACGATTTGTGCACCAAAGCATTGATGATGACCTTGCGAAGAGGCTCGGTGTGCAGTCGCTTCGGGGCATGGCTTTGGTCGAGGAAGAACTGATGACCGATCTGAAGTGCATGGATTATACAAGAGTGTGCGAGCTATTGGCTTTGTATGGGGAGAGTGACTTCCTTCTTTTTGACATTATAGAGCTTGCAGATTACTGTGATGCTAAGAAAGTACACCTCATCTATGATAAACGAGAACATCCAAGGCAATCTCTTCTACAACATAGCCTTGGTACCTTTTCAATTTGCTTATAATTTATTTTTTTCAAGTTTGTAGCATGTTCACTTGATCTGAAGTGATAGCTGACACATGGTTGGGTTTTGGTCAGGTGATTTCCAAGGTACTTCTCTCACATTGGTATTGGAAGGAGTCGTACTGAGTCAAGAGGAGGTTTGTGGGCTCCACCTCCCTCCCCCCTGGAAAGTGAGAGGAAGCACACTCAGATATGGGTTGGGTCTTGTTAGTGGCTACTTTGTTTGTGATCTGTTGACAGTACTCTCTGACAATTATTTCTATGTTTTCGATCCATTGGGCCTTACCAGTATTGGTGTGTCATCCGGTCCTGGTGGTTCAGCTAAAATGTTCTCTTTGAAAGGTACAGCTATTAATCTTTTCAGTTGCTATATAAATCTTGTGGTTTGGTAGTTTTTTTGTGGAAATTTTGCCATATTTACTATATTGCTGCTGGGTTTGCTCCCTCTCAGTTATGCAGGCACAGGTTGTATTTAATTGTAGAACCAAAAAAGGAAAATCTGAGATCTGTCACCAACTAGACTAGTAAAAAATTCATGACATTGCACTAATCCATTGTTTACTCTTTAAAACAACTTGACAGTTAGCATCCACGATGATTTTTCGTCTGTAAATTTCCTTGACCATCATTTGTAGGTACTGATTTGGCTGAGCGTTTCGGTGATCAGTTCCATCCTATGCACGTTACATTAGAGACTTCGTTGGATTCATCCAACTCTACTGTTATTCGCATGCCTTTATCAGCCAAATGTTTGAAAGAATTGGAAAAAAATGATTGCAAGAGAGTTAGGCAGATATTTGATCGATTCATGAAACAGTCTTCTTCTACGCTGTTACTTCTCAAATCAGTTTTCCAGGTGACCTTTATTCAGTACAATACCTTGTCTTTTTTAAAGTAGCAGACAAATCACCTAATATAATTTCTTTAAGAAACATAAAAACACACTTCATAATTCACATTGCCTGAAATTGGAGTGGGAAAGTTCGATTCAGTTACATGGCCAATTGTTACAGTCAATTTTTAACCCTAGTGATGATAAATCCAGTGTGTGTTCCACTGAATATATGCTTATTCGTCTTATTCCTCTCCTTTCAAATATTACAAAGTGTAGGGGAAATGAGTCTCATTACGGTTTAGCTGCCACAGGCAGTTGTGAGCGATAGAACTAGAATGTCTGGATGGTGACTAGAATGTCTGGATGGTGTTGTCTTGATAGGGGTCCCAAGATCAACAGTTGATGGGTTGTTTCGGCTATATTAGTTTTGCAGCACACTCATTGGTTCCCGTGTGGCATTCCCTTGAAGAGAGTTAATTGAGAGTGGTTACCAAAAATATATCTGACTGTCCTACTTGTTCCTTGTTACTTGATTACTTTTCCTGCTTTTGTTTTCTCATTTTAATTATGCTTTCAGGTGTCATTGTCTACATGGGAGGATGGTAGTGCACAACCCACCTTGAATTATTCAGTGCTTGTCAACCCCTCAGCTGCTCTTTTGAGAAACCCATTCTCTGAAAAGAAATGGAGAAAGTTCCAAATAAAGAGGTTCTTCAATAGTTCAAATTCGGTTGCAAAGATGCATGTAATTGATGTTCATGTGATTGAAAGTGGGACTAGTTATGTGGATAAGTGGTTTGTTGCGCTTTCTTTGGGTTCTGGTCAGACCCGGAATATGGCACTTGACAGGTATGTCTTTTGCTTTTCTTATTTCTGAATGTAAAGGTAATCCAAAATTTATGCATCTTATGGATCAGAAACATCATGCATATATACCTATGAAATTCAGCTCCTTTTTAACAAGTACATATACCAGTTGTTGAGGTTGCAGCTCACTTGTGATTTAATGGTTTTCTCATGTCTACTGTTGTAATCGAGGTTCAGTTTTTCCCTTGAAGATAACACAGACATAAAATTTAATATAAAATAAAGCCAACTGCTGAGCTTAGGGCTAATTGTGTAACTATTTACGTATGAGCTGTGATGCACGAGTGCGGGTGCGGGGATACGAAAGTTTTTAAAAAAATCATGAATACGAGTGCGGATATATATATATATATATATATGGATATATATATTTTAATATATATATAATAAAAAATAATGTTATATATTTAAATGCTTGAAATTTATTTAATGTTACTACATATAATTGTCAAAAATAACATTTTATATATAGTTATTAAATAACATGTTATTAAATGTGTTAACATATTTATCATATTTTAACATATTTAATGTTTGAATTCATCCAGTCTAATTCATTACTGCAGAGATGTACCATATTTTGACATATTATATATTTAATGCTTAACATATTTTGTTGTTTACAATGCATATGCTTCTTAGGTCATGCTACAGACCTACATAGTGATTTTTAAGACAACTAGTTTGTCTTTTTCCTATTAATAATTATAAACATATAATAATCAAATAAAATAATACTAATGCTAGGAAAGTATAATTTAATGGAACCATACCCACAAACTTGGACTACTACGTCACATCGGAAGATTTTTTTTGACAAACTAGTAAAATTCGGCTGGGATTTGCACCGCTTCGTATCCGGTACGAATTTCGTATCCAAACGTATCGGCTACGAATTCGGCCAGTTAATTGCCGTATCCGGGTAACCCAGCGTATGAGTGATGGAGCTTGATTGGAACAATATTGACCAAGTAATATGTCCTTGAATCACATTTGGTTTATGTGTTTGTTAAGGCTATTGACCGACCTTCCAGGTTCTTTACTTAAAATTCAATACTTCTTTTTTTGTCTTAGGAGGTATCTTGCTTACGACTTAACACCAGTTGCTGGGGTTGCGGCTCACTTATCTCGTGATGGGAGCCCGGTAACTGTGCCCACCTCTAGCTACATATTGTCTCCTCTTCCTCTATCTGGGTCAATGACCATGCCAGTTTCAATTCTGGGCCACTTCCTAGTGGGCCACAAGGCTGGTCGCTACATCTCCTGCCAATCCACCAACTCACTTGATGCTATTGAGCTGTGGAACAAAGAGCTAATGCTAGGTGTACTTGATTCTTATGCAGACATGGTGCTAGAATTCCAAAAGATACGGAAGGACCCTGTCTCATCCTCGGTTGATCGTGTCCGATCTGTGAGTACTGTTTTGCAACTATATGGTGATAAGATTTACTTGTTTTGGCCGAGATCAATGCAACATACATCACATAGTGAAGGTACCTCAACAAAAATGACTGAAACAACCGAATGGCAGTCACTTGTGGAACAAGTGATAAGGCCTTTCTACAACCGTCTGGCCGATTTGCCAGCGTGGCAGCTGTACGGTGGAAACCTCGTCAGAGTAGAGGAAGGTATGTTCTTGGCTCAACCTGGGACGGGAGATGAAGACACTGATAATCTACCCTCTGTCAGTGTTTGTAGTTTCATCAAGGAGCACTACCCTGTCTTCTCAGTACCATCAGAGCTGGTGAAGGAGATTGAAGCTGTGGGGGTTCGAGTAAAAGAGATCAAACCTAGAATGGTACGAGATCAACTGAAGGCTTCTTCTTCTGTTCTGCTCCGGTCAATAGACACATTTATTGATGTTTTGGAGTACTGTTTATTGGACCTCCATCCGTATCAGCCACTGGATGTCCCTCGTCCTGATGTTAACACAATTATCTCCACAAGAAAGGATGCTACTACAAGCACTGATACCAGTACTGGTACCTCAACCAGTACCAGTGCCTCTCCTGGGGGTGATGCAATTGAGATAGTATCTTTTTTTGGGAAGGCTCTGTATGACTTTGGCCGTGGTGTGGTGGAGGATATTAGCAGAGGTGGAGTCCCTTATAACAGGAATGTTGGTGACATCAGCCAGATGTCACCTCTGGTACTGGATCTAAGAGGCGTCCCATTTCCGACTGGAATGCAATCTTTGACAAGGTTGGGTGCAGCTGAACTATGGATAGGCACAGAGGAGCAACAACAGATCATGCCTACCCTGGCTGATAATTTCATACATCACCAATGCCTTAAAAAGCCTGTGGTGGCTGCCTTGCTTACTAATCAGGCCATACATGGGCCATTAAATCTGAAGCCATTCAGCCCACAGCTGGTTTCAGCCAACATGAGATCTCTCTTTGATGGACGCTGGGTCAAAATCGTGCAGGACAAAAGTAAGCCTTGGATTGCATGGGGTAACTCAGCCGAATCATCATTTTTTGGACCTTCTGCCAATTGGGTCAGAGATTTCTGGAAGGTTTATAAGGCCATAGGTGGGGATATCGCGCTCTTGTCTGATTGGCCTTTAGTTCCAGCCTATCTCAATGGACCTGTATTGTGTCGTGTTAAGGTGTCCCAAATCATATTCTGGCCTATGATTCTCGACCAGAGTATTACTGGAGTTGATGAGCTACATGCTGCATTTGATTTGACAAGATCAGAACATCCTTGGTTGTTCCCTCTTCTTAATAAATTGAACATACCTTTTTATGATGTCTTATTTCCTGAATGCTACGAGCTTTGCAAACGTGCCTCTTCACATGTTCAGTCTCTCAGCCATGCAGTCGTGTCAAAGCTAGTAGCCAACAAAACTGCCGGGTATCTCCCTGCACCAGTTCGATTGTCCAACGAGGATTGTGACAGGCTGTTCTCCATTTTCACATGGGATTTTGATTCATCAAACACAGGCGATAATGTATATCAGACAGGAGAGATCGATGTATTGCGAGAACTCCCAATTTACAGAACTGTGGTCGGGTCCTACACTAATTTGGTTGGTTCAGAGCATTGGATTATTTCCCCAACTGCATTTTTCCATCCTAATGATGCACGCTGCCTTGCTAGCACGACTGTAGCTGCAAACTCTTTTCTGAATGCTTTGGGGATTTACCAGTTGACTGACCAAATGGTGCTAGTAAGGTTTGCGCTCCCTGAATTTGAGAATAAAACCCCAGAAGTTCAGGAAGACATATTGCTATACCTCATCTCAAATTGGAGAAATCTTGAGACAAATCCAGAGGTTATCAATACATTGAGTGAAACGAAGTTTGTCAAAAATGCAAATAACTCCACAGAACTATTTAAGCCCAAAGATTTGCTCAACCCACTCGACTCGGTACTTGCTTTAGTTTTTTCTGGAGAAAAGGACCGTTTTCCTGGTGAGAGATTTGTGAGTGATGGTTGGGTTAGAATACTCAAGAAAACTGGCTTGAGAACATCTGCGGAAGCTGACATATTATTAGAATGTGCAAAGAAAATTGAAACAATGGGAAAACGTTTTCAGAATAATGTACCACTGACTGATGAATTTGAGGTGGGCCCATCAAGTCCTTGCAATGAAATACCTCTTGAAATGTGGTCCATGGCTGAGTCACTTGTCAGTGTAATATTTGAGAACTGGCTTTATGACAAAGCATTCTGTGAGAAGATAGGCCGAATTGCATTTGTGCCAGCTGAAAAGGGATTTCCTAGTATTGGTGGCAAGACAGGTGGCAAGAGGGTATTTTGTTCATATAAAGAAGCAATCCTATTGGAGGACTGGCCTCTTGCCTGGAGCTCTGCTCCTATTCTGACAAAACAATCTGTTGTTCCACCTGAGTATTCTATGGGTTCTTTTAGGCTAAGGAGTCCTCCTGCCTTCTCTACAGTGCTCGAGCACCTACAGGTACCTCTTTTTATCTAAATGGTTATTTATGTAATAACAGTGTAATAACAGTGATTTTAGATGTGAGGCTGTTTGTTACTGGCATCAGTCCAAGAGACTGAAAGCATGGTAACTTCAATTTTGCTTATATACATGCTATTTGTTCTGATTTCTTGTCTCAAGCAGTGCTCTTAATCAAAGACACAATTAGACAAAAGGTTATATAGACAACTAGGACAGCTAATGGACGGGTTTCAGTTCATTTTCAGCTCAGCCCGCTAACGAGGAGTTGAAATCCAATGACCAAATCAAGTTCATAATTATCTACTAATATTCAGTTCATGTTCAGTTCATCTTATAACTGAATAATGTTCACTATTTGTTAATAAGCTAACTATATTAACATGATTCTGGACATCAAAGTGCACTGTCCTCTTTAAATGAAAGCTCTTTCATCACTGTATTGAATAACTTAGGTTTCTTTGTGCGAATAACTTAGTTCTCTCTCTGTAAAACAGAGAGTTAGAACTTGGTTGATCTATTGAGATGTTTGAACATATTTTCGTTTAATTCACACTGAGCTTGCAATTAGTGCATAATTTGTCCATAATTTGTTCATTATTGTCCACAATTACTCCAGTTCAGTTTTATCAATTGAACTTGGACTGATTTTAACCAAAACCAAGAAATTATCCATTCCGTAAATGTTCAATAGTGTTCAGTCCATTTTGTCCATGAACCGTCATGTTCATTAGCAGCTCTATAGACAACATAAAAGTCATTGGCATGGAATAGGAGGATTTTCAAATTTTGGTGTACATGCAGATGCTTGAAAATTATTTCTCGAGCTTTAGTGAAAATATATCTTTTTTAAGTATTAGGCTCATAGAGTTCCCAGTTAGGCTATGAAACAAGAAGGCTTTAGAAATTTAGCATGTGCATGGATAAATATTTCTTTTAGATTTTTCAAAGTTCTCCAGATGCTAAACATGTACAATGGTTTATATATACATGATGTGATAACAAAAGAAGAATAAACTTCAAATGTTTTTATAACTACCATTGTTGTTAATGTGAGTTCAGATGGTCGGAAGAGATAATGGTGAAGACACACTTGCACATTGGCCCAGAACATCAGGTGTGATGTCTGTTGAAGGCACATTCCTAGCAGTCCTGCAATATTTGGATAAAATTTGGGGAACACTCTCCTCTTCTGGTAAGTAGAGTCATTTGCACATGCTTTGTGCAACTGTCTCACTCCAACATAAAAACTAATCTATTTCTTGTTCCATCTTTGCAACAGACAAAGTTGAGCTGAAGAAACTGGCATTCATTCCAGTGGCAAACGGGACCCGCCTTGTCCAGGCTAAATCCCTCTTCGCCCGCTTGACAATCAACATGTCTCCTTTTGCTTTCGAGCTGCCTAGCCCTTTTCTTCCATTCGTAGCTATCCTAAGAGATCTTGATATGCAAGAGAGCCTCACGAAATCCTATGCTAGAGAACTCCTCTTAACAGCTCAAAAATCATGTGGCTATCAGCGCCTCAATCCAAATGAACTTCGAGCTGTACTGGAGATATTGGGATATGTTTGTTCTGCTGAAAAAGCATCATCAGAAGTTTTCGATATTGGTTTTGATACAGTAGTACCAGATGATGGATGCCGACTTGTTTCAGCAGGTTCATGTGTGTATGTCGATGCTTATGGATCCCGCCTTCTGGCTAGCATTGACATATCCAGGATGAGGTTTGTCCATCCCAGTATTCCTGAAAACGTTTGCCAAATGCTAGGCATCAAAAGGTTATCTGATGTAGTCATAGAGGTACTGACTTGGAAAAAAAAATCTACCTACTATCACTAGTTAAACAATAGTAAAAGTTGAGTTTTTCTTTTCATTTTTTTCTCAGGATTTGGACATTGAGTCTCAGTTGGAGTTTGTAAGCCATATTGGTCAGGTGTCAGTTGATCAAATGAAAGAAAAACTTCTAAGTACATCAGTTCACGAGCTATTATATGCCTTGATAAACAGCATAACAGCTCAGTTTCCTTCTTTTGAAGCCCCCAGCCTATCACAAATCAAAGAATCAATGGAAAACGTGGCCCACAAGCTCCAATTTGTTAAACATCTACATACCCGCTTCCTCTTACTTCCTAGGAATTTAGACATCACTCGAGTTACCCCTGCCTCATCCATTCCTGAATGGCCCAATAGCAGAAGACACCGTACAGTTTACTTTGTGAATAATTCTAAGACTGATTTTTTTGTCGCTGAACCTCCAAGCTTCCTCACAGTATATGATATTATTTCCCTTGTTGTAAGTCACGTCCTGGGGATGCAAGTGGTACTCCCAATTGGTTCCATCTTTGCATGTCCAGATGGCAGTGAGAAACAATCTCTCAAAATATTGAAACTAGGTTCCAATATAGGTGTGCCAACCCAAAAAGTGGGACGGTATGAAACCATGTTAGGAGGGGAATTATTACCCCAGGATGCACAGCAGGTGCAGTTCCTGCCTCTAAGGCCATTTTACAAGGGAGAAATTGTGGCATGGAAGAGTGGAAAAGAGGGCGAGAAGCTGAGGTACGGGAAGGTTCCAGAAGATGTCAGGCCATTGGCAGGCCAGGCTGTTTATAGGTTTCTGGTGGAGACCGGTCCTGGTGACAAGCAGATGCTTTTGTCAACCCAACTGTTCTCTTTTAGAAGTATATCAGTGACTGATGCTTCTAATGTGGGGTCTGGTCCCTCAGTTGATAGGGAGAGGAATCATGGTGAAGGAAGCAGCACCCCCAGTGGCTCCACCTTAGGTGTTAGAGGTGGAGGTGTTAAACAGGTTGTTTGCCTGGTTTTATTTTATTTATTTTTGTTATGCTGGAGTTATCTAATTTTAGTAGAACAAGGTCCAAATTAATTGCCAGCGTGGTGTTACTACTAATTATCTTGATTGGAAAGCTGGTTTTGAACTTTCTTGTTGGGTGCAGGATGGCGAGCCTCTTTATGGCAAGGTACCTGCTTCAGAAGTTGTGCAGGCAGTACATGACATGCTCGCAGTTGTTGGCATAAATTTTGATGCAGAGAAGCAGACACTTCTCCAGTCAACTCTATCCCTGAAAGACCAACTGAAGGACTCGCAAGTAGCCCTTTTGGTTGAACAGGTCATCAACCCCCCTAAACAACACACACACACACACAATGGTTCTCTTATTTCTTATTTGTGCTATGCCTTCGGCTGATTGGATGTTATGTGTTGGATATCTGATACATGGTTCTTTTTCTAATGTACTCTAGTCAGATATGGCACTAGTACCCTAAAAACCTGATAATTTGCATAATGTCTCTAATGAATGATGACAGACAAAGTTAAATACTTCCATTTTGCTTGCAGTTTTATGTAGATTCTGAAAGAAAATTCTTCTTATTTTACTTTCACCATCTAAATTGCAATTTCCTTTTACAGGAGAAAGCCGATGCAGCAGCCAAAGAGGCAGAAGTGGCTAAGACAGCTTGGTCATGTCGTATCTGTCTGAGTTCAGAGGTTGACACTGCAATGGTTCCTTGTGGACATGTATTATGCAGCCGATGCTCTGCTTCTGTGCAGCGGTGCCCCTTCTGCAGGGCTTATGTAACCCAAAAGATGAAAATTTACCGACCTTGAATAACAAGACTAAAGAAAAAAAATTACACGAAAAGCTTTGCTTTTTTTCTTTTCTTTTGAACAATAAAGCTTATAGCATTGTAAATGTGTTAGGGTTTTTTCATGATGGTGTTTTTTGCTTCTCTGAGAAGCCCAAGATGAAAATTTAAAGTGTCTTGCGATCACAATATGTATGTCTTACGGCCACAACATACAACCTGTCAGTTCAAAGTATTGTTGCCCAAAAAACAGAAAGAGTTCCTATATTTCATTGCAGACGTAAGAGACAGGCCTTGCGAGCGTAATTGACCTGCTTGTCACTTCAATTTTGGTTTTGTTTTGCGACAACTCAATTTGGAAATTTTCTATTTCGAAATAAATTCTTAAATTGTTGCATATCTTTTTAAATTCAACTTTATTTGTTCAAATAATTATTTTAAACATTGATGATTCATAATTCCGAATAATATCAATTTTAAATCGCATAAAACGCGAGAGATATGACAATCCAAATTTTCGATTCAAGAACATTAAAAATAATTAAATAAGAAATTTTAGAAAGCACAAGAACTAATTGCAATGTCAAAATTGATATTTTTCAAAAAGTATTTTAAATAACGCAATAGAGGTGGTTCTGATATCACTTTTTGGTCCAATTCAAGAATTAGGGTTTGAGCCACAATACCGAAATCCTAATCTAAACAATTGCAGTTCAAATTTAACCTTTGTGCAATTATTTAAGACAAATTAAAAGAGCGGAAGCAACACTTATTTTTCATCCCTACGGTCTCCCTTGTACTTTGTCTCTGGATTAGGGTGTCGTTGCGTGCTAGTGGATCTTTCCAAGTCTCTTGCGGCCGCAAAGATGGGTTATTGTGGTCGCAATTGAACTGTTGGTTTTTCAAAATTCTTTCCAAGTACTCTCCTGATATCTTGCGGCCGCAAAGGTAAATTATTACATTTACGACATATCTGATAGTACTTCTCATTAATATAGGTGCTAGTATGAGATATATTAATCATATAACACGTAGTTCAAACATTATTTATTGGATTTGACGTATCAATTTCAACACTAACATCTTAACATGTGCCTAAAACAGATCCCTTGAAATAACTTTTAAGCGGAGCAGCCAGCATTTTAGTCGGAATATACTGTAAAATCACTTCCTTGTTATCATGTCTCTTACAAAATGACATCACATTTAAATATGTTTGGACCTTTCATGATACTTAGGATCTTTAGAATATGCTATAGTGGCCATATTATCACAACGAATAATGGTTGTTGTTTTTTCCAGAACTATTTTGATTCCTAAGCGTCCCAGGAAACGTTTCAGCCAAACTCCCTCTTGTACAACCGCTGAACATGCAATATATTCTGCTTTCATGGTGGATAAGTATTGCGTGATTGCCTTTTGCAACTTCATGTAATAGCTTTGTTACACAACATGAAAGCATAATCTGATGTAGATTTTTGTTGATCAACATCACCACCCCAATTAGCATCGCTATATCCAAGTAAGTTCAAATCATTGCCTTGGAAGCATAACACGTAATATGTTGTGCCTTTCAAATATCTCAATATCCTCTTTATTGCTCTCTAGTGCTCTTCACCAGGATCATGTTGGAAACAATCACTAGACTTACTTCATAGTAGATGTCCGGCCTTGTACACATCATTGCATACATCAAACTGCCCATGACATTTGAATATGGAACTAGAGCCATTTTCTCTCTCTACTGTAGTTTTAGGATATATATATATATATATATGCTCAGGCTAGTATTCCTTTAAACAGGTGTAGTTATGGTTTACTTGTAGACATGTTAAACCTTTCAAGAACCTTCTGTATATATGTTTCTTGTGACAGATCCGGAAACCTTTTTGAACAGTTTCTTGAAATTTTAACACCCAACTTGATTCACCCATATCTTTCATGTCAAATATAGCAAAGAGCTATTGTTTCGTTGACTCAATCAATATTTTATCATTTGTTGCTAATAATATATCATCCACATAAAGAGTTATAACTATGAAATTATTCTTTGACCTTTTAATATACGTGCAATGGTCTTCCTCAATCATCTCAAAACCTTTAGATATTATCACTTGATGAAATCTCAGATATCATTGTCATGATGCTGATGTGAGTTTTACTAAATCCTAGTTGCTAGATAGAGGTTGCAAATATACAACCGTCTATTATAGTATTAGTGATCGAATTCACTGGGACAATTCGAACTTAGACTTTCAGATCTAAGCAAATTTAATTTAAGCAAAAACAAAAGAGAAGAGAAAAGTTTCAGGTTTGGGTTGTTCGTTGTTCTAAACTAAAAAACTGAAAGTAGTTTGAAAATTAACTCAATTAACAAATGAATTAGGGCTTGTTAAGATGTATTGTCCATAATTGTTGATAGTTGTTTGGTAATTAATTTCTTGATATTATGAGGGTACAGTTTTAAGATTTGATACCAAGTGATATCTCTATTTAGGTACCGTGTTTGCACTAGTTATGACTTCACCACTCGGTACTTGGTTAAACTAGTCAAAACTCATTAAGTACATACCATCCTAATTATCCTAAGTCATCATATTTCACTTTTCGGTACTTAGCACAATTCGTTATGATAATTAGGTAAGCCCGTAATCAACAAACATGACCTATCGGTCCTTAGTTCATTAATTACTCTACTTCATATGATCTAGATTTAATATTCAATATCTCTATTGCAAATATCAAATCTTATAATTAAACAATTCAAATAGCAAGCAAGTATAAGATAAACAATCAATTAGCATCACATCTCGGTACTTAGCCAATTAATTGCTTGCTTTCTATGATCAAGGTTCAATACTAAATCCTAAGATAACAATTCATGAGATTGCAACAAATAAAATAGAAAGCAAATCAAATAAGAAATTTCATTACTCAAACAAGTATAACAAGAGTTTTAAGACATCCTAACAAGTCCTAATACAACTTAGCCAGACATGACTAAGGAACTAAACATGATAGAGTTCTAAAGAAAAAGAGAGAAAAGAGATATACAACCAAGATTTGCTCCAAGAAAGGACTTCTTCTCCTCTTCTTCTTCTTCTTCTTCTTCTTCTTCTTCTTCTTCTTCCCTCATTTGTGAATTATTTAAGTTCTAACCCTTGTAACTAGTAAATTCGTGTAAAAACCTATTTCCCTCTGTCTAATAACTAATGATATTTAAAGGAAAGCAAAATTCTAAATGCAGACCGCTGGAACTGCTCATTTGTGCTACTACGCAAGTCTATTGCAGGAGCAATAGAAGTTATTGCGACCGAAACACATCTATGAGTTGGAGTTAACACCTCTCTGTCGCATTTCGCATGTTCTATTGCGGGGGCAATAGGAGTTATTACGGCTGCAAGACTCTTGAGTGGCAACTTCCATGAACTATTGGTGTTCTGCCATGAACTCATTGGTGTTCATCCATATACCTTGTGCCTGCAATGAAGTAGGATTTGGGTGCTTCTTTGTTGGTTGCTTTGTAGAGGTTGATTGCGGCCGCAAGGATGGTTCTAGCGGCCGCAATTGACCTGACAGATGGTCAAATTGCTTTCATTTGCATCCTAGCTTTCTCCAAAGTCTTCAATTGTGTCCATTTTGCTCCAAATACCTGTTTTTGCATTAAAAACTGCAAGGTAGTGATTTAAACTCTTTTTGGGATAAAAACTTGTTTGTTGGGCCCTGAATTACTCTAAACTTGGCTTAAATTACACACTTAATCCTAGATGAATGCATGCATAATTTGGCTTTATCAAATTCTCCCAAGCCCAATCTTTGCTTACCTTCAAGCAAGTCTAAACACTTACGAGAATTTCCAAGGGCTAGTTATGTCATTTTACACCAAGTACCTAAACTAGACTCTAACATACGCATTTGTTTTCACATGTGATCTTGAAAATATTTTAAAAAGAGAAATTGGTATTCAACTTTATTCGAATATTTTTCAATGGTCTTCTTCACATCACAAACACAATTTTTGGTTTTGTATGAAACAAAAATAAAAAAACAAGAATTGAAGTATTAAACTACATGCAAAAATAAAAACATGTTTTATGTTTTTTATTAACTCGTTACTGAACAAACCCTTCGTGGAAGTCTTTGGTAAATTTAAAGAAATCGATTGTTCTATTTTATCAAATCCATAAGTATTCTAATCAGGGCAAAATATTTACTTCTTTACCAACAAGTTATTGTGATAATTTAGATCAGTAAATCTCGAATTCGTTCTCTCAATTCTACAAGTGTAAGCCAATTTCAAAAAATCCTTTGAAAATAAAATTTTAATTAAGGGTGTAAATTGTGCCATGATGCTATGACTTTTTTACTGCGCATCTGTCATTTTTGGGGCTCACTCATTTTTTTATGTTTTTTATTTTTTATTTTTTTATTTTTATATATATGCGGGTGTATCTGTCCTAAGGACTTCAACCCTACATATTGCTCACTTTTGAAATTTACACCTTTGTTCAATTAAGTCTGATTAAGAAAGAATTTATGAGTCTCGCGCAAGGTTCCCTACGAACTCCAAGTCTTTCGGTAACCCTTGGCATAGCACGTCTGAGACTTGGCTTACACATTGAAAAATGAGTTCACTAATTCTAGACTACTATCACTAAAGTATCGTAACTCAAACTGGTAAAGAAAACCCTTTTCGAAAAACTTCTGATTCAATGAAAATAGCACAACAAATTCCTGAACAAAGATCAATCTAAGGATGAGTGAATGAGTCAAACACATTGGTCAAATGCTGTTTATCGAATTAATTATCTCAATTTTTTAAATTTTATGATTTTTTGTATTTTTAAATTTTTTATGCAAAACAAGAAGTAAACATGTAAATAAAATATTTTTGTTTTTTTAAATGCATAAAAATAATAAAATAGTTTTGGTGTTCATGATGTTATACCATCGAAATCGCGAAAATGAGTTAAAATACCAAATTTTCCTTACGACCATATTCATTACGATCATAACCAAAACCGGCATTTCCCGAAATAGATCCCACGACCATATTCTTGCCACGGTCTGTCGTTTTAGCATTCATTACGAATGTAATGACCCTTCATTACGGTCGTAACCAAAGTCGGCAGAGCAGTTCAGTTTTATTTTGGAAAGTTTATTAGAGGTTATTTAGGGATTCGTGTATTTTTGTATAAATAGGGGGGTTCAGATCTGTTTAGGACATGCTTTGAAGAGATAGTTTTCCATTACACTTTTGAAAGAAAGAGAGGGATTTTGTGGAAGAAAGAGAAGAAGAAGAAGAAGAAGAAGAAGAAGAAGAAGAAGAAGAAGAAGAAGAGGAAGCCATTAGAGACTTCATCATCCACTTTGGTTAATTATTCCACTCCTTCTCTTGTTTTCTTTTACTTGCTTAGTTGTATTTTCATGGCCATCAAGGACTAATTCTTCATTAGATTTTTAGGGAGACTTGAAACTTGGCTTGTATCTTACTTGGTATTATGATATGTTGATCATTTTTGTCATTATGGCTTGTGCTTGTTTTTATTGCTTATTGTGATCTTGATCAAATTGCATACTTAGGATTTAATGGTTGTAATTGAGAAATTGAATTGTTAGGTCCCGACCACAAGTAACAAGGTAGATGGTAATCTAAATACCGAAATGTGACGATTGTTATCTATATGCCAACTTAATTGAATTGAATAATTGTACCAAGTACCGAGAGGTGAATTGCAATTGTTTAAGTAGATTAAGGCAATTAGGACTTAATAAATCTAGATTAGGGTAATCAAATACCGAAATGTGAAATTGTCCTAATTTAGATATGGTATTAACATAGAAATATTCCTTAGTATCAAACTTGTTAATTGCGCCTTCATAATACAAAAACAAACCTTTAATTGACCAAGTAGATATAAACAAGTGGATAGAAACTGTAACATCCCAAAATTATTTTAATATATTTTGGTATATTTTATTTGGACCAATTTGTAAATTAAATATGTTATAAGGTTTAAAGTGTAAAATGGAAAGAAAATTTATTTAATTTATGAGTAATGGACCTATTTGTAAAGAACTAAATTGTTGGACTAAATTTTTTAAATGACCAATACATTACCATTTTTAAGAAGAATTCTTGACTCTTCTTACTTTTCCAAATGACCAATGAGCTTTACTATATTCCAAATAATTATTTGCATAGCATGCATATATGCGTGATCCTTCCCATTGTTGTGGTGATTTTATTATACATATGCAATTATGCATTGATTTAAGGTATTTAAATTTTAGATTTGGACTATTTCATAAATTCTGAAATTATGAGGTTTTGATTATAAATAAATGTAACATCCCAAAGTCTTCTTTAAATATATTTTGGTGTGTTTTAATTTGGATCATTTCATAAATTTAAATTGTATAAGGGCTTAATTGCAAAAAGACTTAAAAATATATATATATATAAAAGAAAGAGGGGTGGGACGTGGCCATTGCCACCACGTGGCTGCCATGCCACAACTCATGGCATGGGAAATTCTATATATATATTCTCTTAGGAAAAATCAAACGGAAAGGAGAAAAGGGCAAAGAAAAAAAAGGGAAAAAGGGAAAAGAAAAGAAAAGAAAAGAAAAAGGGAGAGATTAATTAGGAAAATAGTAAAAACATAAGGGATGAATTTTTGAATATCCGTTGATGATTTGGTAGGCTTCTCCGATTGGATTTCCAACGATACGACATAGCTGTTTCAAGTTCAAGAAAATTTGATTTGACGGTTTGAATCGTCTTCTGATCAGGTAATCGGACTTCTCCTTAACTTGTATTTGATTTCTGACTATCTGATCCGAATGTGTGATTCAGATTGAAATTGTGGATTGAATTGTGTGTGATTTGTTTTGAAATGGATTGTGATTGTTTCATATATATTTTATTATGCATTTTGATATTCGATTCCATTGCATTTGTTGAACTGCATTATTTGAATGGTTAACCGTATTGACTGTTCTCCGTAATTGATTCTGGAAATGGATTTGATATGACGCCACATAATACACTGTGGGTCTGACTGTATTGGATTATAAAAGTAATATACGAAGGACGAGGATCATAACCTGACTTCGCAAAACAGGTTCTTTATGACGTTAGGTCAATGATTTGATATGTGATTGTTTGAAATATGAAATGTCTCGAAATGAGGTGAATTGATATGAAATCTGAACTGAAATACCAGACCAAAATTAGTATAGTTTGATTTGAACCTGTTAATACCATATAAAGTCGAGACATACTACATTCATTTCTACTGTCTGATTGTTTGATATTCGTTTGTTTATGATATTCTTTGCATGTGATTTTGAAATAGTACCTTGAATTATTGGTAAAACCTGTTAAGGAGAAGTGCGTCGTAAAATAATCGATTACTGAGCTTTATAGCTGACTCCGTTTTGTTTCTGTTGTTTTCTGTTCTTTTGACGACGTAGGTTGACAAGTCTGGACATGTGCTGTGAAGATACTATGCATTTGAGCACCCTTGCTGGACCGGTAGTTTCGGGGTGTCACAGAAACCCTAAGAACCTAGGTCTCTCATCTTAATTCTTGAAGTTGTTAATTGATTTACTTAATCTCAAAATTGCATAACACCAAACACCAAACTTCTACTTTACAACAATACACAACATCTTGCTTTTAATTTCTTACTTAGATTAGAATTATTAGAATTTGATAACTAAATCCGACTTGTCCCTGTGGATTCGATTCCTAAAAACTACAATAGACAGTTATATACTTGCAACATCTATCTAGCAACTAGGATTAGTAAAACTCACATCCCTCATCCATCCAAGCGTGAGTGTCATGCTGTTGCAGCTCAACTCGTCCTAACCTACTTCCAATGTCAGACAACTCGGTGCTAAGTGATGTGTACTGTGTGTGTAAGGCACCAGACTGTGTAGTCATGTAATCATAATACGTGATCTGCTGAGCCTGAATCTGCCTCAGCATCTCGAGGACTGATGTGTCCATCTGCTGAGGCTGCGATGGCTGAGGTTCTGGCTGAGGCGCATCGACGAGAGGTGGAGCGTCATCTGGATGAACGATCCAAGTCGAACGATCGGAGTTGTCTACTGGCGTGTCGAGTGGAACCCGATACGTGCAACCTCGATAGAAAGTATAATATGTCGCCTTCTCTCACTAACATCGTCGCCTGCTGAAGATACGACATATCGATGTACTGTGTCTGCTGCTCGAAGACAAGCGCAAAGGTACGATAAATCGTACCCTACAGAGCAATAATGTTGTGATAGAACGCCAAGCGGGTGACAAACCCGTCGATCGTGATTCGCCAACCAGAACGTGTTTAGTATGACGTGGAGCACGTGTTGTAGCATGAAGTACGCGACGTCAGGCATCAGATATGGCTGCCTGCGGACGTGAATCATCGCATAGATGAAGAAAATCTCGGACTCACGCATCGTCCCGACTGTCTCGCCTCTCGGAAAGATCGTCATGGCCACAACTCGTTAAAGATAATAAAAGATCAGATGTGCAATCTACAACGCCTTATAGCCATCTCTAGGGGCTCCCGCCAACTGCTTTGATCCTAATAGGGGTATTTGAGGGTAATTAGGTACTGTTTTGATTTGATTTGATCCTAGTGCCTGATTCATGGATTTTAGAGCTTGCATATAGCTCAATGCCTTTTCTATGGCACACCACTGGAACAAAAAGGGATTTCAACACATAAGAAGAGGTTTTGAGGTCATGAAAGGCATTCTTGAGCCAAATATGGTCTGAAATGAATTCAAAAGGGAGAATTGATCAATTGAACTCAAATTTGTGTTTTAAAGGCTTGTTTAAATCATTTGCAACATTAGAAATCAATCATCAAAAGATTTAATGCATAAAGACTTCAAATTTAGATCTAAAGCATCAACACAGCAAGATCAAAAGACTAACTTTGATTTTCATTTCACAAACAAGCAATTTACATAATTTATAAAGCAAAGCACATAAAAAGGGCCTTTTTCTCTGTCAAACTCAACACCACTCACCAAATTTTTCAGATGATATGTCGGGTGAGAGCAAGAAGGCTTGGCATGTGCAAAGCAGATTCTACCACTCTCACAGTTTAGACATAGAGAAAAAAGGCATTTGATTCAGTGGTCTACATGGGTATTTATGGCCTCAACATCTGTGCTTTACATTGGATTCATATTTCTATTTGATTTTCTATACATTTCTTCTTCTTTGTTGTCTTGAGTCTTGTACAGCCTTTCATGTTGCATCTTGAGTCTTTCAAGTGCTAGGTTGGTCTTGTTCTGTTATTTGGATACTTCTAGAAGCTGAAGAAGGCATATTTCATCACTATCACTAATTAATTTTGATTTAGGATGCAGATTGTGTCAGATGGGCCTTGATCCATATGCTCTCACCTAATTGGCTGTTGCAGCATCATAGGATGTCCTTCAGGTGTCCTTTGCTGATCTCGGCTGAATTGGCAGAGGTATATAAGCTTCTAATGTTGTTTAGGACTGATGTTGACACCTTCAGCACCATTTCATTACCATTCGGGTTAAAAAATTAAGCTTTTGCAATTGGGCTCCAAATTTAACCACAATTAAGCTATGAACATACTCAATTGAGTGCTGTTAGGTCATTGTGACTCCTACTTGCACCTGCCAAGTCTCCTAGATCACTGAGCCCACTTGTCAGCCCCTGTGAGATAGAGTCTAGGTATTCTGACCAAATTAATTGCTTTCAGATCAAACCAAGCTTGGTTCTAGCATCGCGGTGATCCCAGGTGTCAGCCAAACATCCTGACTTGATCCCTATTGCCTTGAACTGCTAGTTTTGATTTAGTATCGACATGTTTGAGCTTGACTTTTCTCCTTATTCTTTGATCTTTGGATTGATTGATGATTACATGATGATCTCCTTACTCTTCTCTTTTGATTGGTATATGACTTGCAATTTAATTCACAAAGACATAGGAGATAATTCCCATTGGAGACCTCCAGTTTCGAAGCTCAGAAGGAAGAAGGGGGAGAATGGAGAAGGAGAACACGTGGCGCTTTCTCATTGGTCGAGTTCTTATTCTCTCTCTTATTTCTCTTAATTTTGATCTGGTTAGGGGCTTTAGGATCTAGGCAGAGGTGTTTAGATCTTGATGTGTCACTAGCAAGGTCAAGATTTAGTGCACGGGCAGTGCTCGATTAAGCACTGACAAGGTGGGGCCCTCATGTCAGGTTTAACGAGACACAACTCAGCGCCCTCATCTGTTTAGTCTTTGGGTCAGCATGGTTTACATGAGCCAGGAGGCTGACAATTCTTAAAGCCCAATTATACAATCATGAACTAGTTCCATTCAAAACTCAGAAATATTTAGAAATTGGTATAAAGGCCCAAATTGTACCCATATGTTGTTTCATGCTTGAAAATTCGAATTTGAACTATTCAAATATGTTTGAATTGTTTGGAGGCTCAACTGGTCAAACTTTTGAGTGAAATAAAGCAAAAAATTCACAAACTTTCGATAGAATTTATTGGTATATAACTTGATCCGATTTCTTGAGCTTTTGACCTAATTAAATTCAAAATATTATATGTGATTATTAATAATATGAAAATCATGTTAACTGCACATATTATGTTTCAAACAACCTTTCCAATCACATGAACACTTCGTTAATTCCTTGAAGAATATTCTTGAGCCTTCCTTTGCACTTGATTAGGGTTTGATAAGGTTTCAATATTTTTTGCACATAAGACCTTGGTTTCTTTCAAATTTGATTTGGCATTCAATTGGGGCCCTTTGTATGCTTTGTGATGCTTTTGATGCCTATTTTATTCTCTCTTTATTTGTAAGCTAATAATTGATACTTTTTAGGTGCCAACAGTTCTGTAATAGATTGGAGGGTTTCTGTAGCTCAAGGAGCCCCGATTCAAGATTTCAAGATCCAAGAAGTGTTATGCCTATATAAACTTGGTAACTACGTCCCACAAGACTAAGAAAGACATCCTCCAAGTTTACAAGCACACAAAGAGCATCTAAAAGAGCACAAAAGCCTTCTCCTACGAGCATCCAAACTTGAGAGAGTTTTAAATAGCCATTAATTGTCTAATTGTCTATTTGAGGTTCTACATTGTTTGTTGATTCGCGTTATGTTGTCAAGCAAATCATCCTTAGCTTCGCTCGTGTTGTCGATCGTAGCATTTTTAGTTACCTTGCAAACTTGATGTTGCCTGTTCCAAAGATTTTGGAGCTTCTTGGATAGGATTCGTTTTTGTAAGGAAAAAGTTGGTTATAGTGTTTCGGTTTCAGAGCATTTTTGCATTCGGGGGTCCTGTGGATGTTGGCCTATTTTGTTTGTCTATGCCAAATCACATTATATCGCGTGTATGTTGCTCTCTTGCTCTTATATTTTACTATCTCTCTTGCTCTCTTGTGTACCAAATTGAATTGCACCAAACTTACGATTGCTAAGTGATTAAGGTCCTAAAGTAGAACTTGTTATTACTAATACGCTTCCGCATCATATCCTTGTTCGAAACCACAAGATGAGATCAAGGACAATCAAGAATTAGTCTAATTTGCTAGGTTCATACCTTTGTGCTCTGATACCAATTGTTATTTTGAGTAAGGTTATGATGCGAAAGCGTTTAGCAATAACAAGTTCGACTTTAGGACTTTAATCACCTAGCAATCTTAAGTTTGGTTTAATTCAATTTGGTACACAAGGTAAGCAATGCAAATATAGTAAAAAGTAAGAGCAAGAGAGCAAGAGAGCAAGAGACACACGATATAATGTGGTTCGACCTAGAAAACAAAATAGGCCTAAATCCATGTAACTTCGGATCCAAAAATGCTTCGGAACCGAAACACTATAACCCAAAGTGTTTTACAAAAAAAGGAGCATATCCAAAAGGCTCCAAAACTCTTGCAATGAGCAACACCAAGCTTGCAAGGTAACTAGAAACTAAGATCAACAACACAACCCAAAGCTAAGGATGATACGCTTGACAACAAAACACAAACCAACAAATAATGTAGAAAACTAGCTCAAATAGATAATTAGACAATTAGTGGCTATTCTAAACTCTCTCAGGTTGGATGCTCATAGGAGAAGGCTTTTGTGCTCTTTCAGGTGCTCTTTGTGTGCTCGTAAACTTGGGAAATTGCTTCCATAGTCTTTTGGAACATAAGTACCGAATTTATATAGGCATAACACTTCTTAGATCTTGAAATCTTGAACCAGAGCTCCTTGGGTTGCAGAAATTGATCAACCTGTTATACAACCTGTTGTGACAAGTTGGGAGCTTTCCAATTTTGCCCTTGAACTCCTCTGCAGCTGACTTTTGGGCCTTTCTCCTTCAAAAGTCCATTGTGACGGATGGGAACCCATCGTGACGGGGTAGGTATGTGTTATAGTAATACAAGACTCAAACTTTTTGCTCCAGAGCTAGTGCCAACCATTACAGCTGCTATAGTAACTCGTTATGACGGGTTCCAAACCGTTACAACACTTTCCAACCCGTTATAAAGGATTGGTAATGGTTTGGATGGAAAATATATTTCTTCAAACGACTATAACTTTTGACCCATAACTTCGACTTAAGTTTTTCAAAGCATTGGAAATATATCGACAAGCTCTACATTTATTCTCAAAACACAACCTGCAAATTCTTACTAAATAAATAATTAAATTCAAGTTGTTCTGCAAATCAACAAACGAAAGAAAATATGTAATTCAACAGGTTCCACTCTTATTTTCTCGAGTCTAGTCTCTAAACTTTGAGTTGTAAGGAGCTAGATTTCAACCTTTTATTAAACACTTTATATTATTGTAGCGGACCGGTCTTGTTATCGCAAAGACGAGAGATCGAGGACCCGAAGAGTAGGTGTGGACGAACTCTGTTAACATCTCGAGCGTCAATTTGTTCAATCTTTCTAAACTCTTCTCTATTTACTTTTAATTGTTATATAATTATTTGAGAAAAATTAAATTACTTGAATTGTTTGAATTGAGAAATTACAATTTAGATCCTACTTTTATTTGTTTTTGTGATGGCCATTAAACTTAGCCCCTTTCGGGTTTATAAAAATGGTATCAGAGCGGGTTGAGCTTAGTAACTAAGCTCACTTGATTACAAACAAAGATCTAAACTAAATGACAATCACTAGGCAAATTGCCCAACCATCGGTTTTAAGCGAAAATTATAAAAACTTTGGATTTTGGAAGATATGCATGACAAATTACTTGAGTTGTGTTGATCTCAGGGGCGAAGGTATGTAGAGCCAGGGAGCAGCAGCCCCTTGGAACTTCTTTCGCAAAACTTATCTTGTATATTTATACAATTCGCCATTTTTTTAATAAAATATGCTTATAATTTGAATTTTTAAATGTTCCTCATTTTGTCCTTTCGCGAAAAAATTATAGATCTTGCTCCTCCCTGACAAAAATACTGAATCTGACCATATGATCTTTTGGATGTCATCGACAATATTTTTGTTCCCGAGATTGACCAAACAACCAACAGGTCGTCCATTGCCTCTAAATTAAAGAAGAGAGAAAATGATCTAGTCTTTAATGTAATTCTTGCACATGTGCATGAATAAATTGCTATAATTTTTGGGAGGCAAATAATATTCATGATATGTGACAAGCATTGACCTGTAATTATGAGGGCAATGCTTTTCTTAAAAGGTCTAGGAGAACCGGGTTACCATTTATGTTTGAAAATTCTAGGATTGAAGAAAGAGAATCTATTGAGGATATGTACACTAGGCTTACTCTTTTAATAAATAAATTGTGAAAGGAAAGGACACAACATCCATAATTGCTACAAAATTTCCAATCAAAAGCAAGATGAGGGCGGAAAGCAATATCATAAGGGAAATTTCTAAAGAGAAGGCTTTTCGGGCAAAAGAAATATGAATACAATGCAAGTTTTCACATGAGATGAGGAAGAAGGTGAAGGTCAAGAGTGCGAGATATTCATGAGTGATGAGTCACAAATGCCATTTGCACTCATGGCTATTGTAGATGAAGATAATGAGTTGGGCAATAAAGACCATAAAGCTAGAGTCGATCTAGACACCATTATCTCCAAGAATAAGGTAACCGATTTGATGATAATTGAGCTCATAAGAAGGTACGATCTAGGAGAAAACAAGAAAGATGAATTCGCTAAGGATACAAAAGTGAAGCAACCCGTTGAGGAGATGAACAACAATTATGCTAGCACATCCCACTTGAGTGAAATAAAAGATGCTAGTGCTTCAACATCCAAAGTATAGGCAAATGTCTATCTAGACTCAAACTTAATGAGGTTAACAATTGTTTAGGGGTTGTATCCGATGATGTTCCAATAACGATTGCAATTATAAAAGTATTTTGTCTAATAAGGACTCGTTAAAACTTGAAATTGTTAGGTTAAACAAACTTCTCATTGAAACAAATCAAACCCTAATAAGAAGAGATGATAAAATTGAGGGATTAAATAATAAGATTCTTGAGCTTGAGTTGAGAAAAGAATATAAGATAAAAGTAAATGAATGTGACAAGCATATAAAGTAAATAAGTAATAAGAAACAATAGTTAGAAATTGAAAATCGGGCTTTAAAATTCGTGCATTGAAGAGTAGCATTAGAATAGATTTGAGCAAATTGTATGAAGGACAAGGATATCATGACAAGCCGGGTCTAGAATACCAGAGTATTTTATCCTCTTCTTTATCATTCAACAACCCTCAAAGCCCTAAAGAAAAAAAGAAAAACGAACTTATAACTACAAGGACTAGAAGGAAAAATACCAAAATATTAGAAATGTAACAAATTATATCTTAGTACTAGTTCAAAAATAATAATTATGCCAAAAACAAATAGATCCCAAGATATGACCATTTTATCTCATCATGGTCAAATAACACTTACAATTAATGACATAATAGTTGGAGGTATGAGGTTAAAGATAACAATCTTGTCCAATTTGATGCTCAATAAAATGAGAGATCGAGAGATATTTTCCAACAATCAAAATGTCTTAAAATCACATAAGTTAAATTTCAACTATACAAATCAACACCAAAAAGTCAAGCTAAAGAATTAAAGAAGGATTTCCAAACTCGTTTTGTCGAAGAAAAATGAAAATATCATCACATGTACATTTATTGTCGAATTGACAATTTAAACAAATTAATAAAATTATTGTCATAATGTTTTATCCCGTAAGTTCAACACTTGCGCAATAAAAATAGACAATCACCATTTCGAAAATATCTTTGCAAGTGCTCATATGCCTGACGCCTAATGTAGACGAATCTTTATATTTTTGTAAGTAAATTAATATTACTATATATTTAAAATATCACTAATGTGAAAATATTTGTACTTCGCTCGAAGCACAAATGATTTATTTTTTTTACTTTTTTAGGTCAGAATAAAGATTTAAGGTGCTCAATAAATTGTTCATATCAAAATCTTGTAGAATATCTAATTTCGTGATTTTTTAGAGCTTTAAAAAATATGTCATTTTATGGGATGTTTTCAAAAAATAGAAAGATTTAAAATTACAAAATTTGATTTTCTATAAAAATTTTGATATGAACAAATTATTGAGAAACTTAAATCTCAATTTTAACCTAAAAGGTTAAAAAATAAATTGTTTAAACAATTTAAATTTTCTAACTTTTAGGTCAGAATAAACATTTAAGTTGCTCAATAATTTTTTTTATCATCAAATACAAATACCAACATTATCAACACTAGGTATAGTCGCATTCCGTGCGAAGGAAAAAAAGTTCCACGACAACAAAAAAAACTTTGAACAGTGATTCACGATAAATTTTTTAACAATGATTTTATTGTAGCGATTCACTGTTACAAATAAATGTGGATTCTACAATAGCGGGAATATCAGACTTTTATATTAGTTACATTATACAAATACCATGAAATGAGAATACTCATTCCGAGGAACTGGCTGACTGCCCTTCGAAATCGTATCCTTTGCGGATCTTTTTTCTTCGCAGAGAGCGGAGTATGATCTGAACCGTCGGATTAAAAATCAATGCTCGACTGCCATCGATCTGATTCAGGGAAGATTTTTATACTATTAATCTGGATTGTTGATCTTTAATTCAACGGTTATGATCAGAAGTTCTCCTTTGGGAGTTCCGCAGAGGATTTCGAACTCCGCAGAGAAATTCGTTTCACCCCAAAAACAAAATTCTCTGAAAAACTTTTTGTACCGCAGAGAGGAGAACTTTTAATCTGAATCATTATATTAAAGATCAACAGTCCAGAAAATATAAAGACCCTTCTAAATTATATAATTGACAATGAAACATTGACCTAACCACCACAAAAAATACTTTTGGGCCCACCACTATCTGAAGAAACGGTCCATATTTATCTTACTCTATACCCGTTGACCCATAATAAGGAACAAACCAATCCAGTACCAAACTTTTTTGTACCTTTTTGAGTGGGCACTGGTGAGCAACGAATCAACGGCTCAAGTTGCCTCATTTGGTGTTATAAATTCCCAATATTATCTCTCCCCCCTCTGAAGAACATAATTAATTCATGCCAAATTAGAACCACCTATTCCGAAATGGTTGTGCCCGGTGAGCTGAAGATCGGTCGTCTTGATGATATTCAAGAACTAAGGCGGGCTCAGCCGTGTGTGGTACCCGAGAGGTATGTGCGAGACGACGATGAACGGCCTGCTAAATCTCGGGTTTGCACGTCTTACGAGGTGCCCGTCATAGACATGGAAAAATTAGATGCAGATGATAATGAAGAGTTGATCATACTAACTGCTGCATGTCAGGATTGGGGCTTCTTTCAGGAAAGTATTAGTAATTTTTAATCAAAACATATATTTTGGAAAGTGAATGTGGTTATATAAGTATGATTATATATATGTATTTATGTATGTATGTATGTATTTATGTAGGTGGTGAATCATGGGATTGAGGATGATTTGCTCGATGCTATGGAGGCGGTCTCAAGGGAGTTCTTCATGCTGCCTCTAGAAGAGAAAGAGAAATACCCGATGGCACCCGGTACCATCCAAGGATACGGCCACGCATTCGTTTTCTCTGAAGAGCAGAAGCTTGACTGGTGTAACATGCTGGCACTAGGTGTGGAGCCTGCCTCCATACGGAACCCTAAGCTCTGGCCCACAAAACCAGAGGCATTTAGGTATTTATCCTAATATATCCTAATTATATATACATGCTTGTCATAACATAGTAACATACTATCTAATTCAACCAACAAATAACATTTCAACGAGCTGCTTAATTTCATATCAACCGCAGTGCGACCTTGGAGCTTTATTCATCGGCAGTAAGAAGTGTTTGTCAGAAGCTACTAACACACATATCACACACACTCGGCCTTTCATCAAACACCTTTAACAAGATGTTTGGCGAAGCCGTACAAGCTGTGAGAATCAACTACTACCCGCCATGTGCACGGCCGGACTCAGTGATCGGGCTGAGCTCACACTCCGATGGCAGCGCAATAACGGTACTGCAACAGGACATGTCGTGCGTGGGGCTACAAGTGCTGAAGGATGACATGTGGGTCCCTGTGAAACCTCTTCCTCACGCGCTGGTCATTAATGTCGGGGACACTCTCGAGGTTCTGACAAATGGGAGGTACAAGAGCGTGGAGCACCGAGCGGTGACGAACGAAGACAGTGAGAGGCTGTCTATTGTCACATTCTATGCACCGAGCTATGAGGTGCAGCTGGGCCCGCTGTCAGAGCTGGTGACACAGGATGAAGCAGCTAGATACAAAACATACAATCATGGTGAGTACAGCCGCCACTATGTGACAAGTAAGCTTGAAGGAAAGAAGACACTGGAATTTGCTAAGATCCCTACCTAGCTAGCATTAATTCTTTATCTTGCATTCTTGCTCCGCGCGCTGATAAGTCTAGTAGTGCGGATGCTTTTCAAATATTATATGTGGATTGTGGATTGTGGAGTGCTGATACGATCCAAGTATGGTGGATATTTATTGCTATTAATTTATAGGTGCCATAAAATAGAAATAATGACCGACGATGACATTCCAAATTAAACACAAGGGAAGGGGATTATGATTTGTGATTTGTGATTTGTGATTTGTGATTAATGATTGTGTCGACTAAAGTAGTAGTGATAGACGAGATGCATGCGTGACTACACACTATTAGCGCGCAGTCCTTCGACGTGTTATTACATGTGAGCAAGCTCTACCATTCTCATTTGAGGTGATGGAAGAATGCTTGGGAGTGCCTTCCCGAGCTCTAATGTTTTACTTTTTACGATTGAGATCAGCAACTGCACAACATGCGGCACTCGAAGCTACCTCCGCAGTTGGATTTGTGCTGCTTTGACCCAAGATCCACGCCTCCCAATCTTAAAACCCCCCTTGCATTTCATCACTGTCCGATCGACATGCTGGACCGTGCTGGGTGGTAGAAGAACCAGACTCCATATTTTACAGCCAAGTAGGGCCTCCGAATGGTACCAGCCATTAAGGAAAATTTTCATCTAGCAGGAAAGTCAAAATTCATTTCTGTGCATAACAAGAAGAAAGCTAACACATCATAAGAAATTCAGTTAATTAACAAAGGGGAAGACATTCAAAATTTGCTGTTCTAAAAAACCATAGCAACAATAATCTAACTTTTTCCTAAAGCAAAAAAGTCTACAAGTATGCAAAGAAAATCTAATGCAAGCCTACTGTTTGATCTACCTTAAGCCTCTCTTTTGCTAGGAAGTACATTTTTTTCGTCATCTAACTGGGTTTTGAAAATGAAACTCCATAAAACTGTGCAGAAGTAGAAGACCTCACCACCTATTCTTTGGTGGTTTAACTTTGTAGATCCGCACAATCCAGTTTGACGTTGTGAATGCCTCCTCCAAATACTCGAGTTTTACATCTTTGTTTCCAATCTCAACACCTCTTACACGGTCATAACTACAACAAAGGCACATATCAATAATCAAATGGAGAGCCACAAATAATCCATTTAACATAATAGATTCAATTGTAAATATTTGCTCCCCTGATGCAATCAAAAGAATGCTCCTTTTTTATTTCATTTTCACTTTTTCTGGTTGAAATGAACAGCAAGTGCTACCAGTGTTCATTAAGAACAGCTCGAAATCAAAGGATTCCTATTCTGAGCAAGCAATTACCAATTCTGTCAGAACAATTGAAGTGCCACTAAACAAGAAAATATGCACAAATCACATCTTACCCCGGTGGCTTTCCATATTCTGTAGTCAGCTCCCCGAATCGATAATAACAAAGCTTGTACCTGATCAGTTAGGAAAAAGAAGATTAGCCAGTGCATAAGTTGTTCTTTTAGCAAGTAAAGCAAAAATCAAACAGAGAAATAAAAATAAAATTTACTTTGGAGAATATTTTTTCATAGAAAACTGTTAGAAAGCATCAAGTCAAAATATATCCTTCAAAATCATTGCTCCTTTTGAAAAAGGAATAATGGCTAATAACAATATTCTAGTAATACTTTGTAAGACAAGTATTGACAATAATTTATAATACTTGGTAGATCCCTTTCTATCTAGGACATAATTAATCTGTTATTACATGTGAAATTTTCAAGCATCCAACAGAAAAAAGAAACAAAAAACTCACATAAGACAGTTGAGCATCTTCGGTGCAGCACCCTTGTCAACACGGAACTCACCATTGACAAGATAATCAGGTTCTTTAATTACCGGGAATACACCACCACCAATACGTACCATCCACAAGAACCTGAAAAAGTCCCAACAAACAAAATTCAGCTCAATCCAATGAATTGCACAACAGCTGACTGATCTATCCAACAATGCAGCACATAGGCTAGAGGCTGTTTACAACTGTGAAATCGAAAAAAAATGCACTTTAAATATACATTCACTTCCTATAGATTAAAGCAGGAAAGTCAGAATGAAGATTCCTGACCTCATCATACAAATTTAGTTTCCCAGTACAAAGATGAGTCTTTAATTTCCTTGCAAATTTCAATATTCGGTCATTCTAGCAACTCGATGACAAGTGAATCATCAAAAGTCACTTTCTCCTCGCAGAGACAATAATCTTGGTAGAATCAATAATCTTTTACAAAACATTACAAGAACTGTTGTTGATTTTAAACTAAATTTCATTTTCATTTCCAAAGTTTCACATAGTACTCGAAGCTCAGGCAAAAATTCAATTAGTCTATATAAGTCATGCAGGAATTGCAAGGCTAAAGGGAAAATTATCAGTACATGACAAACTTTTTAAATCCTAAATTTTTAAAGCTAGAGAGAAAATCATCTTACTTGTTAATATCATCAGAAGAGTAACCCGTGACACCACCAAAAACAACCAGCACATAATCTACATCCAATGAAAGCATAATATCATATGCCTCATGTTCATAAGATGACATGGCCCGCCCTACAGTGGCAATATGTGTATTATTCCAGGTATTGTTATCCACTATTACAGTTCTGTTCCCCATGGCAGTGATCTGGTAACCATAATCCCACCATGACATTATCTTTGCGTCTGGTGGGGTGTTTTCACGTAGCCAATAGTAGGCTTCACGGTAGTCGTCAAAAATGACCCTCCCACCATTATGGCCTCGAGCAGCCAGGACAATTGAAGGGGATGAGTATGCTTCTGATGTGACCCATGTACAGTGGATTGCATATCGGCAGAGCAGGTACAATGCACCAAGAAGGAGGGTGATTGCGCCCTTCTTTTGGAAGGGGAGTGATTGATCAGCTGAAGCCTATAATGATGAAAACTAAAATTAGCCTACTACTCTGGATTTGGCAAGAATGAATAACTACCATAGAACAGCCAAATTTGAGATAAATGATATGTGTCTTATGCATGTCGTGAAAACCTGACTTATTAGTGAAAAGAAAAATAATAATCAGGGTTCAAAAGCTTTGATTCAGTTCAAATTAGAACAGTTTTGCAGTCTAAACTTGGCCTAACAAACAGTAGTGACTAGTGACATCTAATAGACGCTTTAATTTAAATAAAATCAACCAACCTTTGCAGCAGCCTTCGATCCAGTGAGTGGTTTGCCCGAAACCTGAGAACTCTTACTCTTTACACGAATCAAAGAGCTCAAATTCTTCACGGTAGCAGAGACTGCAATGCTACTGACAAGGCACATGGCCGGTGCAGCCACCAAAATAAGCCGGACCATAACCCCCGCAAAGTACATGCTCGTAAGTCCATACATCACAATAAAAATAGTAGCATCAGAGAGACGCTTGAAGCAGAAGTATAAACCGGCAGGGAAGAGAAAGAGAAGTATGTGAAAGTCAAACATGAAAGATGACCATGCAGTTGGTTGGTGCTCCGAAACAGATGCGATAATGGGTATGTGGTCTTTTGCGTAGGTGGGATCAAGTAGGGAGTAGAAGCGGCCAGTCCATGGAGAGATGTAGCCTGAGGCAGTGCCTATGCTAAGTGCCAGCACTCCAACTGTGATAGCACATGTCAGAGTAATCCGAAGGAAGGAGTGGAACAATTTGATGTCATTTAAGATGTACTTGACCCAATCTAAGAAGAAGAACACCTGCAAAGAAAAGAGCATATTTTGCTAAAATGACAACAGATAATAGATGTATACTGCCAAAGAATGCACTGTACATCAAACAAGCAAAGAACTGAAGAAATTAAAAAAATATAATCATACTTTGAAAGTCATTTCTCTAAGAAGCAACATTTCAAAAGAAAATGTAAACAATTATCAAGTTTTGGCATATTTTTTTACGAAATTGATAAAGTTTAGTGAAAACCAACAAGTTCTATACTCAAAGATGGTCTACCCTAAAATTTCATCGGAAGAAAGTACCTCAGAAAGGTTAAATCAACATTGAGATCTTTCTAAATACCCTAAATGGCTAAATCAACTTTAGAAGCTAATACCTCATCTCAAAAGCAAGTCTACAAAAGAAAAATTCGAACCAAACAGAAAGCAAGGAAGACATACCTGTAAAAGGAAAAACACACCCATGGCAGCCATATGCTCTCCTGACTGGACATGTTGAAATCCAACAAACCTGATCTGCATTGCAAGCAGCATCCCCAGCACGTACATACAATTATATGCCACATACAACCTCACAGAGTACCTTCCAGTAACCAACAGTACCAATACATACAATGGCACCAAGTTAATGATAAAGACATAACCACCCCATGCTGACACCATGTAGAAGTAACCAAAAGCCGAGGCCAGTGACCAAGCAAGTGACCCAGTGTTCACTGCCTTAACAAATAAATAAAAGGTGAACAAGAGGGCAAAAATGGCAACACCTTCATTGTCATAGGAACCTGCCACTGAACGGGAGATGTATCCAGGACAGATGGCCATCAGAGCTGCTGCTACAAGGCCAGCCCCAGAATCCCAAATCTCCTTCCCGAAGAAATAAGCGACCAAGGTTGTGTTGGAAGCAAAAAATGGCGCGGTCAAGACACAGACCTCACGAATATGAACTGCAAACGAGAAGAAATGGAGAATGCGGTGGATTAATGCAGCTGTAACCATGAGTCCAGGGTAAAGGGTTCCGCCAATGATACGGCCAAGTGGATACCTGTTTTGATCCAAGTGTCAATTGTTATGTTAGTTGAGATTTATATATACTGCTTTAGAAATATACAATTGAGTCATGATAGATAATACAGTAATTATTAAATAAGGTGTTTGCTTTGGTATTTTGGTTGGGTAAGATTTTTAGCTTCAATTAAGCCCTGATATGTGTGGAACATTTCTAGGCAAGAATTAGAACAATCCTTATCTTTGTATAATTTCCTAGTGTTATGGAACGACCTAGCATAAATGACTGCTCAAAAAACACCGATCTACCAAAACTTCCTATCAATGAGCTTGAAAATCATACGTAAATGATTGGAAATCATCGATCTCAACAAAATGTATTCAATAAGATTGTTAATTAGACTCCTTCAAAAAAAAGATTGTCAATTAGACGGAAGCATCACAGATCGTGAAGAAACTTACCAGCTCTCGGAGTCGAACCAATTCCAGAATTCCATGAAGCCATTTTTCGTCAGATAGAGTGTCGTTCGGTAGTTGAAGTAGGGATCGAACTCGTGTATCATGGACTCATACCTCAGCACACTAAACAATCTAACCGCGAACGCGAGCACATAGATGAGTGCGAGAGCGGAGACCCGGATCAGCAGCTCCTGTTGCTTGGTAGTGAATTTGAAGGCCTTGAGAGCAGGGAAGGCGGCATTGGAACTGGCTCCCATGGCGATAACTAAGGGCTGGAATATCAGAAGGATTCGGATTCGGATTCGGATTCGGATGTTGCAGATTCTTCCTTAGGGTTTCATCGAGCGTGGAAGGAGGTGAGATTCTGATCTTCGATCGGCATATTGGTCGAGGAACACAATACAGAGCGAGCCTACACGAAGGAGAAGACCGCAGTCCGTACGGATTGGTTTCTAGTTTCAATTCCCACTCTCCAGCTAAACTAAAACTAGAGGTGGCAAATCGGACGGGTTGGGCGGGTTTGGGTTCGGGTTCGGGTTCGAGTCGGGCGAGTCGGGTCAATTTGACTTCAAAAGATTATCGGATCACGGGTCTGATCAGGTCGGGCCGGGCCGGATTTCGGGTCATAATGCATTGGTATTTGTTGGGTTTCGGGTCTTTCGGGTTCGAGGGTCGGGTTTCAATTATCTAGTTTCAGGTATTTCTCGAGTTTCGAGTCTTTCAAGTTCGGATCGAGTCGGATTTTAATTATCTAATTTCAGGTATTTCTTGGATTTCAAGTATTTCATGTTTAAATCGGGTCGGGTTTCAACTATCTCATTTTGAGTTTTTTCGGGTTTCGGGTCTTTCGAGTTCGAATCGACATAAAAAGAGTATCGGGTTACGAGTCTGATCAAATATGGTATGGTCGGGTCGAGTCTCGGGTCATGTTGCGTTGGCATTTGTCAGGTCTTCTCGGGTTTCGAGCCTTCTGGGTTCGAGTTTGATTTTCATTATGTCATTCGATTTCGAACCTTTCGGGTTTGGATGGGCTTGAATTCTCTTATTGTAGGCCATCTCGATTTTCAGATTGCTGGTCATGTCGGGTCGGGTCGACAGGACATGTGATCTCGAGTCATTTCAGGTTTCAGGTCATGTCGGGTCAGGTCAGGTCGGCGGGTCATGTGATCTCGGGTCATTTCAAGTTTCAAGTCATGTCGGTCCAGGTCGGATCTGGTATCAGGTCATGTGATGTCAGGTCTTTTCGAGCTTCGGGTCATGTTGGTCCAGGTCGGGTGAGTATCGGGTGATTTAATGTCGGGTCATTTCGGATTTCGGGTCATATCAAATCAGGTCGGGTCGGGTATCGAGTCATCTGATGTCGAGTCTTTTCGGGTTTCGGGTCATATCAAATCAGGTTGGGTCGGGTATCAGGTCATCTGATGTCGGGTCTTTTGGGGTTTCGAGTCATATCAAATCAAGTCGGGTCAGGTATCGGGTCATCTAATGTCAGGTCATTTTCGGGTTTGGGGTCATATCGGGCTACTCCAGGTCGGGCGGGTTTGTCGGGTCGGGTCGAGTTCTGCCACCTCTAACTAAAACTGATAGGAGGAACATATTGATTGAGGACAATTTTCATAAAGAGTTTTTTAATAGATCGGAGTACATGTAATAATTTAGGGTCCGTTTGGCACATCCGAAATAGTGGAATAGAATGTTATTTATTCCACGTCAGTGCCAAACAACATTTTAAGTTTTCCAAATAATACAAAATTTTGCTATTCCACTAAACCAATCAATAGGTGGTTTAGCGGTTTAGCAATTGTGGAATATCAATTAGTATTTGATTGTGTTGTATTATATTTAGTAATTAATAATATTTTATTATATATATCACCTTGTTTATTATTTAATTTTATTATTACTGTATATAACACATATTATTATGTTATTATTATTTTATTGTATTTTAATATTTCATCATTACTATTATTATTATTATTAATATTATTATTGTTATTATTATTTATTATTAGTAATTATAATATTTCATTATTATTATTTATTACTATTTATGATAATTATTATTATATATTTTATTATTATTATTTTATTAGTATTATAATATTTCATCATTAATATTATTATTATTTTATCATTATTATTTATTATTTATTATTTATTATAATTTATTATTATTGTTATTATCATTTATTATTAGTATTATAATATTTCATCATTATTATTATTTTATTATTATTTATGATAATTATTATTATATTATTATATATTTTATTATTATTCTTATTTATTATTATGATTGTTATTTTATTAGTATTTTAATATTTCATCATTATAAATATTATTATTATTTTATTTATTATTATTTATTATTTATTATTTATTATTTATTATTATTGTTGTTATTATTTATTATTAGTATTATAATATTTCATCATTATTATTATTTTTTATTATTTATTATTATTATTTATCATTATTTTTTATTTATTTTTATTTTTATTAGGATTATAATATTTCATCATTATTATAATTTTATTATTTTTTTATTCTGAAAAATAATGCATATTATTGTTAATTTATTATATTATTTAGTTTATTATCATCAATTTTATAATATTTCATCATTAATATTATTATTATTTTATCATTATTATTTATTATTTATTATAATTTATTATTATTGTTATTATCATTTATTATTAGTATTATAATATTTCATCATTATTATTATTTTATTATTATTTATGATAATTATTATTATATTATATATTTTATTATTATTATTATTTATTATTATGATTGTTATTTTATTAGTATTATAATATTTCATCATTATAAATATTATTATTATTTTATTTATTATTATTTATTATTTATTATTATTGTTGTTATTATTTATTATTAGTATTATAATATTTCATCATTATTATTATTTTTTATTATTTATTATTATTATTTATCATTATTTTTTATTTATTTTTATTTTTATTAGGATTATAATATTTCATCATTATTATTATTTTATTATTTTTTTATTATTATCGTCAATTTTATTATTTTTTTATTCTGAAAAATAATGCATATTATTGTTAATTTATTATATTATTTAGTTTATTATTGTTATCATTACTATATTATATCATAATCATTATTATTATTATAATTATCAATATTTCTACTATTCCAATTAACACTTGCCAAACGACAATTTTGCTCTTCGGAATAGTCAAGAATACCACTCTTCTACCACTATTCCAAAATTACACTATTCTAAAAATTATTCTACTTTTACCATTATTCTAGCGATATTCATTGATTTGCCAAACGAATCCTTAGTGTTTTTGAAAAATATTATAAATAGTTGCACGGACGTCACTATTAATTGCTCTTTAATCTTCAATTCATTATTTATTTTTTTCTCAGTTTTTCTCTTGTATGAGTCCAACTATAGAAATGTATTTCAATAGAGACGCCACTATTAGTAGCGTCCCTATGAGTTTCATTTTCATTTTTGTTATAATAATAGTAATAATGAATAGAATATGAAGTAAAAATAATAATACTAATAATCACGAATACCATGAAAATAATAATAATAATGAAAATAATGATAATAATAATAATAATAATAATAATAATAATAATAAAATTATTAATAATGATTATATTAACAATAGTAATCATAATAAAAATAATAATTATACAATATAATAGTAAATAATAATAATAATCATCATCACGATGATGATGATAATGATGATAATTAGTAGTAGTTCAAAACATATGAACAAAAGTCTTCTTTAAAAAAAATTGAAATGATTTAAGTACAATTAGCATTGCATAGTTAAGGAAAAATGAGCATTATCTAGTGGTGGGCGTAATTGCTTGGAATGCTTGGTTTGAAATGGTTTGTGTTCGAATCTTACTAGGTCATTCTTTTTTACCAATCGAGCAATGAAGGCTTTTGCGAAGCGTGTTCTTGAACTTGTTTGGACAACATTGAAGATGTGCAACATGGGCACATTTTTTTTCAATTTGGTGCAAGAAAACAGACTCACCGGGGAGAACTTGGAGCCGGCACTAGCAGAACATGTACATGTTCAGCCTCAACAATATAGGTGGTTGGATCAATTAATTTGTGGCGAGCATGCAAGTCACATGCCACAAACACCTTTTTTGAACCGCCGCACCTCCAATTATCACAAGGGGTATATGGAAGATGGGACAATCCTCGCTAGATGGCTAATTTGAATCAGGGTCATCCACTCAAGGCGCCAACCAAGACGCAACACAATCCAAGTCAAGGCGCACAACAGGAAATCCTAGAGCAACGTAGCCCTTCACTCCATCGGACTATGATCATGAGCATGCTCGCGGTCCCGGACGACGTGGAAGAAGTTGTTTTTTTATTAGAACTTATGAACTTGCTTGGAAACTTTATTATTCCTTGACTTTTGTACTATGTGATAATTAAGTTTATTATATTTCGTGTTCGTTTATTATGTTCTACTATCTTCTATTATATTATGTCTGTCTTTGAATAATTTTAAATGAATATTAGTACCTTCATTTGTAAATTTGACATCAATTAATCCCAAAATATTTGAAGCTGCCAGTTTTTTACTAGAGGCACGACTAATAGTCGCGCCCTTAATATTATGGGCAAAAAAAATGGCCTAGTGAGATTCGAACCCAAGCCATTCTAAAATCATACATTCCAAGTAATTGCGCTTTATCACTAGACCATTCTTATTTCTCATTAACTCGACAACAATTATAATACTTAAACCACTTTAATTCCTTTTTTCAAGAAAATTTGTGTTGATATGTTTTGATCTAATAATATTGCTATTAATTTTATTGTTGTCATTAATAATTTTATTAATGTTACTATTATTTAATTATTATTATTAATATTATTGTAACAATTATTTTTATTATTATTTTAATTATTATCATTATTATTACAATTACTATCATTACAATTTTTTTATTATTATTATTAGTATTATTATATTTATTAGTTTTTTAATTATCATTATCATTATAATTCTCATTATTATTATTTTCTTTGTATTCATTATTATTTTTGCTATTATATTGTATATTTCGCCTGGGTAAGGATTGTTGGGTTACGAACAGTTCAAAACCCGTCAATTGCCTAAGCAGCGGAAATACCGTAAAACAAAAATTTTACGTCTGACTTAAGCCGGGGATTAAACGGGGTATGTCGGATAAACCACAGAGGGTGTCCACCTCCCGTTTATCCCTAACATCAAAACCCTACTTGATCCCTAAACAGATCTACTCCTTAATTGAATTCTAAAACTTTAATCTACTTACAAATTAAATAGATTAATATAACATTAATACCTTGATCCAAATTCGAATTGGACCGCAGAAGACTCGGAAGGCCGAATCACAGACGCTCTTCTCCTCGGAGTATCAGACGTCTGATACCTCTACTAGATGTCCACCAGGACGACCAGAGAGCGGCTTACTTCTTCTGCCAGAAATACCGAAAGCCGCGATATACCGCAAAAACACTATTCATCGAGATACGGACTAAATAAAATATCTTCGTGAATCGCAGTTATCCAAAATATGGAATACCGCTCTAACACAAAAATACTATTTTCCGAATCCCGTAAACAACCGTATACGAGAAAGAAAGAAAGTATATTTATCGATACGAATCCGAGTTAACGAGTACGAATCGATTTTTGGTATATGTTTCTCTCTCCCTCTACCCCTCTATTTATATTAAAATGAGGAGGTTACAAATTACCAAAATACCCTTGAAATAGTGAAAAAACCAAAATGCCCCTATGGACATGTGCATGTCGGCACACAAAAATTCTTATGCAATTCCTTGCCGACCTCACTTGCCGACTTACCATTTTGGCATGAGCCAAAATAGTCAAAGTGCCACATATTCTCTTGCTATGTCGACACAAGGAGAAAATGAATTTTGCCAACATAATTTTTGTTTCATGCCATGTTGGCATGGTAATGCCGACATGCTTTTCTCTTCTTCTTTTTTTTCTTTTTTTTATTATTTTTATTTATTTATTTATTTATTTATTTTTAATTAAGATTTTAATTAATTTTTAATCAAGGTTTTAATTTGATAATGACTTTCATCTCAAATTCAAAATCATAATCAATAATTAAAATCTAAATTAAATATATATAAACATATAATTGTTCTCAACAATTATATTTCTCAGGGTTTGGTATTGGTTTGGTTGCGGTATGATTTTATACAACGTATCGTATACGTTTATAAATTCAACCGTTATTTTTGCTTGTCATTTTATATGACGTATATAATTTAATTATATCGCATATAATTAATTATAATCATCTTAATATTAATCATAACCTATTTATAATTAATCATTAAGATTCTCTGATTTAGCTCCTATACGGTGTGACCTAATAGGATCTGTGTTATGTTGGTAAATAGAATTAAAACCATTTTAATTTCTATAATCATAGGAGGCATCTGACATCTGCGCTATGACCATCCAATTACACAGACGATGTTGTACTTATGCAATATCACGATCCACTAAACATTTTAGTCGTGCTAATTCTTTCGTCTCACAGTATCAGATTAGTTTCAAGGCAGGTGTATGTCATCCTTGCAAACTTAATCTTTTCTCGATTTTGAGCGGACTTATCAAATATAATTACTCTTGTAATTATACCGCATGCAGATAATCTTACTCTATCAAGGGGCCCAGTGATACTGTAACTCGTATCAAGATACGAGAGACAATAATACTTTCAGTAAACTATCACTACCTTAACTAAGCTATGTATACCGAAACGCTATCGTTATGACTGCGTTTTACCGACAGCGTTAGATAACAATCACGCATACACATCTCTTAGTAGGAAAGATGAATACCTCATACTTTAGAACTTAACACTGAATGAAAATATTAATGACACATACACAATTCCATTTAATGTTTCATTCGAGGTCTGTCAAATATCATGTTCTTCTAACATGTATTCATGTGATTAAAACGACATCTCATGTCTATGGTTTGTAAAACTTAACTATCTTTTAATCCACATTCTAACCTTTTACGGTAAATTAGTGTTCCTGCTAATTACCTTGGTTAGAGACTTTTAAGAATATATATCATCTATATTATGAAGTTTCACAATTCCAGTTATTGACTCGAGTCAGATAAAGGAATGATTCATAAATTCAATAATACTCAAGATAAGAAAATGACAGTTTATTAATCACTCAATTCATGAACAAAGCTTTATGATAATTTATAGTATTATTGACTTCTAGATTATTACAAACTAACAAGGATTGGCTCATTCCTGCATCATCATCATCGTCATCATCATCATTATTATTATTATTATAACAAAAATACAAAATTTTGAAATTTCCTTAAGGGCGCTACTAATAGTGGCGCCCCTATTGGAATATATTTCTATAGTGAAGTGGAGCCCATACAAGATGAGAAAACTGAGAAAAATATAAAATAATGGATTGAAGTTAGGGACACGATTAATAATAGCATCTTCGATCATTTATAAAAAAATTTAGGAGAGCTAGGCCATTACATGTACTTCGGCCCACTAAAAGACCCTTTATGAAAATCTCCCCGATTGATTCACTTTTCGTGGGAATTCTTTTATAAAGGATCGAATATTGGGCAACAGTAAATGTAAAGGTCTAGCACATCTAAAAGAATTTACAAATAGTCAAGGACACTCTCCATTATTTTAATTTTTTCTTCTTTTTTTCTTGTTTGGGGCCTAATTCAAGGCATATAATTATTGGGGTTTTGACTGTTCAAACCTGAGTTTAGCTTAAGTGTGGAAAGAACGTAAAACAAAAAATTTTACTTCTAACTTAAGTCGATAATTAAAAGGGATATGTCGGAATAACCAAAAGAGAGTTCATTCTCAAGCGTTTCATTGCAAAGACCCTTTTAGTCTTTTACATATCTACTCTTTAATTGATTTTCAAAACGTTAATATACTTACCAATTAAATAGATTAATATAACATGTTTATACCTTGTTTCCAAATTCTGATTGGAATGCAGTCGAGCGACTATCAAGGATGATTCGTCTCAGAGTATCAAACGTCTGATACCTCTATCAGTTATCCACCAAGACTAACCAAAGAGCGGTTTGTTTCTTTTGCAAGAAATACTATAAACCGCGATATTCACAAAAACACCATCCACGAGAAATCGTAAATTAGTGTTCATGAGAGACCATAAATCACTATTCATGAGAAACCGTAAAACACTATTCATCGAGAAAAAGACGAAAATACTAATCCTGCAATCCGCATAATAAAATGATAATTCAGATTATCGCGATTCACACAAATCACTATTCACGAAAAAATCACTATTACAAGAACTCACTATTCACGGGGAAAGACAAAAATAAATCTCACAATCTGCAGTGTAAAATGATAAATCAGATTACCGCGATCTTCGCAAAATTACTATTCACCAATAATCGAGAAAGAGAGAAACTATCGAATCAATCAAACTGATCGAATACGATACAAGTGAATTAGTAATTTTGTCTTTCATCCTACCCCTCTATTTATAGGAAAATGAGGAGGTTCGCCGATTACCGAAATACCCCTTAGTATTGGCTATTTACAAAAATGTCATTCTATGGAGGTTTAAGTCAAAGAGAAAATCAAATTGATTTTTGCTACAAGGTGTAAGCAAAAAGAGAAAATCAAATTGATTTTTGCTACATAATTGTTTAATCTCTTTTATCAATGTGATATATTATTGTGGGTTTTCATACTTTTGATAGTTTTTTATTCTGATAGTTTATATGCAATCGCTAATCCCTGCTGGGGTTATGTACCAAATTATTTAACTCGGTATTACAAATTTAATTAGACGAAAGTTTGATGATTAATTACTATGGAATCAACAACTTTCTGTTTTTATTATTCCGATGCAGCACCCATACAAGATACAGCCATACTGCTGCTAACCATACCTTTAAATAAAATTTGTCGAATGTGCATTCTTTGCTGCTTTTAATGTGGTATAACCATATCTGCTAATAAGTAGCTCAGGGGCGGATTTATGCCTAACCAGGGGGGTGCAACTGAACCCCCCTGGATTTTGAAAAACTGTGAGAAATAATAAGATTTTGGAAAGTTTGAACCCCTCTGGACTTTAACTTTGAACCCCTCTGGGTTCTGGCGACTGGCCCAGTCTTAATTTGCATGAAGCCCAGAGAAAAATAATAGTATGGTCTGCTGCAATGTTAATTCATGGGCCAAGAACTTAAGCCCAGAAAGTAAAAAAAAAAATCACGACCTTTCTCTGGCCTCTGCTCTCACCAGACTCGCATCTCACAGTCTCTCAATCTCTCTGGCTCTCCACTCGCCGCCAGACAGACGAAAAATAAAAAAACAAACTAGGGTTAACAATTTTCGCGACTCACTTCACTCGCAATCGCTCCTCTCGACTCGACAGTCGACAACTCTCTCGCGTGTTGACATGTTGGTGTTGCAATCCGATCATTACCAACCGACCTCTCGGCTCTCGCTCCCCTCTCTGGTTCCGCTTTTCCAGGTAAAATTTACAGTATTAATTTATTCATTGGACCAAATCGCTTGATAGTTGACACTTGATTTTTCTGTATACCAGTATTGAGTTTGAGTAGGAATTTCATTTGTGCTTAATTAGTTAATTTATCCATTAACGAGGTCTAGGTAGTAGGTAAAAAAAATAATATCAGTATACCACAATCAATGAATCAAATATATTAATATAATAGTATTGAGTATGAATTTGAGAACTTCATTTTTGTAACTTTAGGAGTACCAGAACAAAATGCTAGTTACTCAAGGAGCGGATTATTTATAAAATTATAAAATAGTAAGGTAAACATGAAACATCCAGGGGACTGAGGGGAGTTCAGTTTTTATGAAATGATCGGATTATTTATAAAAATATAAAATGCTGATTTGTGTGTACTTTTGAATACATGGTTATTAGGTTGTAAGAATGCAACGATTTTTTCAATAGGTACCGAAACTTCCTCATGTCGATTCATCTTCAAGTTCTAATCATTCTCATGAGGTTGATAATATCGAACAAGATCCTCCTTCGGATCCTGCTCTAAGACCATCAATATCTAGTTATAATCCAAATGAGCGTGATCGTATACGTCGATTTTACTTAACAAATGGCCCATGTCAACCTTACAATCATGATTTTCCCAAACCAATATTAGTGGAGCAATAAGAAGGTTTAATCCCGCTTGGTTTGACAAGTACAAAACTTGGATGGAATATAGCATTAGTAAGGATGCGGTATTCGGTCTTTCATGTTATCTTTTTAGATCGGAAAATCTTGGATCAGGTGGAGGGTCTAAATTCGTAGGAGAAGGTTTTAGAAAATGAACAAGGCCATAAGCTGTTTTGAGGAACATGTTGGTGCTTCAAATTCATGACACAAAGAAGCTGAAAGAAATTGTGCTGCTTTGATGAATGAAAGACCAAGTATTTAAGCTGTGGTTGAGAGACAAAGTGTTAGACAAGAGATGAAATATCGCAAGCGATTGGAGGCAACCATAGATACAGTCTACATTCTTTTGAGGCAAGGTTTGTCTTTTCGAGGGCACGATGAGTCTGAAAGCTCTAACAATAAAGGAAATTTTCTCGAGCTTTTGAGATGGCTAGGAGATCATAATAAAGAAATAGATGAGGTAATTCTTGACAAAGCTCCTAAAAATCTAAAGTTGGTTGCACCTGACATTCAAATGGATGTTGTGAATGCTTGGGCAGAAGAGACAACTCAAGAGATATTGGCAGAGCTTGGAGATGAATTATTTTCTGTTTTGGTTGATGAGGCGAAATATGCCTCAACCAAAGAACAGATGGCGGTTGTGATTCGGTATGTGAACAAAGAAGGTGGTGATGTCGAGCGATTTCTAGGTAAGAATGATACTAGTTTGAAAAATGAAACATGTTTGGTTACTTTTTTAACGCATGTAAAATGATACTATTTTGTGATTTTCTAGGTATTATTCATGTTTACGAAACAACGGCATTGACTTTGAAGGTGGCACTTGAAGATTTACTTGGAAAGCATGATCTTTCATTTTCTAGGTAAAAACATAAAATGATACAATTTTGTGAATTTTCTATTAAATGTACATTTACTTGTAAAATGACACTATTTTCTAAATAGATTGCTTGTTCAAGGTTATGATACGAACTTCTATGAATGGAACTTCTATGAATGGAACTGCTAAGGCTAAAAAAAAAGATACTATGTTCACATCGCGTATCGTAAGATACGAACTTCTATGAATGGAACTGCTAAGGCTAAAAAAAAAGATGAAAAAGACAACTGAAGTTAACTTTAGCCGACTTTGATAATGGATATTGAAATAAGTTAAAATAAAATTAATAATTAAGGTACTTCCATTATCATTCAAATAGATCCCAACCCCAAAATTAGTGTAATTTGAGAATAGAGAATCATGCAATCCAATATCAATGTAACTATAGTATTGGTACCTTACTGGCTGACACCCCGGTAAGCTCTACAATCATAAAAGTCAAGGCTGGTAAGATATCCAAAAGGGATTTTCTCAAACCAGAAAAAAAGATGTTCAAAGGGCATACAAAAAAACATGTGCTTATAGTAAGATATTCCTAAAAAAATAAACAAAAGGTGTTTGCATGTGTGAAAAACGAACCAACTATCACCAGTAACATAAACCAATATTTACCAGTATAATTTCACTGACAATATTTCTTAGATAATTGGGATTCATATGGTACACATCCTTTCTTTCACTAGATCACCTTATGATGAAAAGTAATTCGACATGTTTGTTACCTCTCTGATCAATTGTCTCATAACTTCTTGAAGTATAAAATATTGACAACGAAAATGAATTATTCATTGAGATTCAATGCAAGACTAGATAAAAGTGTCTCAATAAAAGAACAGACTACCTGTAGCATTCCTGAATTCATGTTGCTGCATAGTGCATACACCTAAAGCTTCCAAAACATGGAAGAGTTTTAAGGAGTCTCAGCCAACAAATTTGGCATGAAAAGATTTATTCACAGATATCTCAAAAATGGAGTTACAGCCGATGTATATCATATGTTTGAAATTCAATTTTCTCAATAAAAGCCACAGAGCTAGAGCAGCACAACTTATTTCCTTTCAAAAAAAACATTCATGGCAAGTAGCAAAACTGTATTGCACGAACCCCACTTCAAATGAAATTATAAACTACCAGTTCCAAGCATTCTATCCAGCAAAAATTGGACTTTTGATACCTCAGTGGTCCGACAATACCCCTTAAGACAAAAACCTCTGATCATTTGATCAAACACTTCGCTTTCCAAAACCAAACCCTTTCTCAACATCTCTTCAATAAGCATCAGTAAATCTCCAATATTTCCGATCCTAGCCAGCCAAAATATTAACCGTGATACTAAGGTGGTCGGGTACCCATTTTCAAACTTCCTAACAAAATTCACCGCCTCAAAGATCCTCCCATTCTTACAAAGGCATTCAATAAGGGTACCGTAAAAAAACATGTTAGGGACAATGTTGCCACTTCTATCCAGATAGCTTAATACAAAACCAAGCTCATTTACTTCACCTGACGTGTAAAACTCACGCATTAAAATGTCACAAGTAAACACGTCCGGCACAAAACTTTTGAACTTGAAAAGTGACCTGACCATGCCGAACTCACCGGCTTTGCAAAGGCTATGAATTAAAATATTAAATGTGTGAGTATCAGGTTGTAGACCCTTCTTAAACAAATCATTAAACAAATTTAAAACATCAACCCATCTCTCAATCTTACATAGTTGGTTCATAACTGTATTATAGCTTATTATGTCCACATCAAAACCAAGTTCTCCGCAAGTTTCCAACAGAACCCGACTAGTGGAAACATTCATTTCTCGGGCAATTCCTTCTAGAAGAATATTCAGGCCTATAGTTGTGGGTTTTAAACCTTTCTGTACCATAACATCTAATTGCCCAAAAGCTTTCTCAGTGTTGCCAGCATAACAAAGACCAGCAATGTAAGTACTATAGGTAATTGTATCAGGCTCCCACCCATTTTTTTCACTTTCATTAATCACTCTCTCCACTTCATCAAAATCAGCAATTTTACAAAGGCCGTAAATCAAAATATTGTAAATGACAACATCAGGCCGAGAACCATGACTTGGCATTGAGTCAATCATTTCTTTCACCTCCCGGATTCTTCCTTCCGAGCAAAGGGCCCTCAAAATAGGGGCATAAGTGTGCTCATTGGGCGCACAGCCTCTCTTGAGCATTTCATCAAACACATTTAGTGCATCATCAATCCTCCCTACCTTGGACAGTCCATTGATCAGAGATGAATAAGTAAGTTCATTTGGCTCACAGCCTTGATCGAACATCCAATTCAGCACTGCAAAGGCCGAATCAAACTGTTTTAACTGACATGAATAGATCTTGATAAGGAGAGTATAGCAGTAGACCGTAGGAGTGAGGCCGCTGTCAACCATCTGGTGGAACATGGCGATAGCATCCCAGTGGCGGTTGCAGGAGGCGAGAGACTTCATCGCGACGGTGTAGATGAGGACATCGGGGTGGCACTTGGTTTTTTTCATGCGGCGTAAGAGGCGGAGCACGGAATCGCAGTCGTCGGATTCAGAGAACGCGAGAACGAGTCGGTGGTAGTCGAACTTGTTAAGGCGGCGGGGGCGGAAGGCGGCGGCGGAGTTGGAAGACGATTGGTTACGGAGAAACGTACCTTGGAAAGGATTGAGAGAGCGTAGAGCGGTGCGGATCGTGGCAGAGCCGGAGCGGAGGAGGTTGCCGCATCGACTTGTTGACATCGAAGAGGAGAGGCTACAAAGGAAACGGGAGAGAAACGTTACCCCCGATTGTACCGAAATAGGTAACTATAATTTTAATTGCAGAAATGTAGAATGAATACTGGGGTACTTAGATGTCTTACATAATCCGTTATAACGGGTTAGCACCTTTTCAGAAGTGTCTTTTTGTGCTTCTTCTTCCACTAATTTTTATGCCATTTTGAACAGTAATTCGTTGTGACGGGTTGCGAACCCTTACAGTAACTTGTGGCTCTGGAAAATTCATCTCTGCTCAGCCCTTCTTCTCTTAATTCGTTGTGATAAGTTAAACACCTGTTATGACGGATTGGACACCCGTTGTAACGGGTTGGCTATGTGTTATTATAATGCATGGCTCTAGAAATGTCCATTGTGCTTGCTCTTGATGTCTTTGTGTATGTCTTGACTTGTATATGCATATTTGAGCTTTTGCATCTTCATTGTGTACCTGTATTAACCTACATCTCAACAAAACTCAATTGTGCAATGTTAGTACTGAGTTGTTTTGCAAATTATCAAACAAGAGATGAGTTTAATTCAACAAACTCCCACTTTTGAAAATTTGCAAAACCACATGTGATGTGCATGTCATATGATGCAAATCATTATATTTCTCTCCCTTTTGCAAAGTATAGCAAAAGGTTCAATTACAAAAGCTCCCCGAAATTTTAGTATACGTTTATAAGCAAATCAAGTTTTAAATTTTGCTCCTCTTTAATGATAAGTTTTACAATTAAAGCATAAATCATCATTTTCAATTAGGATTTGCAATTTCAAGAATATAAGGAGCAAATATCAAGAGACATATCAAGTTAATTTGCAATTTCAATCATTCCTAATTTGAATCTAAATTCAATATATTAATTAGGAAATGGCAATAATATTATCTTCTGGACAGATAGATGGAAAGTGGAGTTATCATTCTCTCTCCTTTTCCCAAACCTATTCATTGCTTGTTCAGACCCTAAAATAACAGTAGGTAAAGTGTTTGCTAAGAATGATATAGGATTAAAATTTAATAGACAGTTATTTGGTTTGTTAGGTCAAGAGTGGGTAAAGTTAAAGGCCATTATCCAAGATGTACAAATTAATCCCTCTCAAAGTGATTCAATCATCTGGAGATGGGATTGCTCAGAGAAATTTTCGGTACATGCTATGTACCAGTGGTTAGAATTTGGAGGTTATAAAAACTCCTTCTTTGATGTGATTTGGAAATCCAAATTACCCTTAAAAATTAAGGTGTTCATGTGGTTAGTAAGAAGAAAGAGAGTATTTACAAAGGAATTTCTACAAAAAAAAGGATGGGATGGTGATACAAATTGTGTGTTTTGTAATCAGATAGAAAGCATAGATCATCTCTTTGTTAGTTGTCCTTTCATTAATGAAATATGGAAATGAATATGAAGATACAATAATTTTGAATTTAATGGTAATTCCCTAGAAGACATATGGAAAATTGATGCCATGATTCCTTTGAAAGAAGTACTGTTAGTAGAATTAATTAGAGGTGCCGTTATTTGGGCTATTTGGTTGGAGAGGAACAAAAGATGTTTTACTGATAAAAAGCCAAAAAATGTTTTGGGTGTTGCATCTCAAATAATCGGTACTCTGAGGTATTGGTGTAAACACAACTCTGATTCTACTTTCTTAAAACTCAATCTGATTTTACCGCAGGATGTTCAGGATTTGAGAGAACCTACCATAGGCAGAGAAATCCTGATGGTGATGGATCAGATGGATTCAGCTCTCAGGGTCATGGAGCCCATGTTTGGCTCAGATCTGCTTCGAATTGAAGGGACTTGATATTTTTTGAAAATTGGAATTTGGTTGTATGATTTGCTGTGTCTGTTTGTGTTTTCTGATACTTTGTTTTGTTTAAGAGATTGGTACCATGAGTTCAGAACAGGTAAGATGTTGAAGAAGTAAAAGAAGATACTGAAGGAAAATACTGAGTATTCTTTTTTGATGAAATATGGATGTAATAGAATTAGCTATGTAGAACTTTAGTCAAACTCTTAGTTTTTGCTTCTCGCAAAAACAATTAGGAACCTCGGATGTATGAACTTTGCTGTTTCAATGAAACAGGAAGGCATTTTGCCCTGCTTTTTTTCAAAAAAAAAAAAGTATCAAGAGGCTTTGTAAAGATATCTGTAATTTGACTATTAATGTCAATGTACACAAGTTTCATATTTCATTTTTTCTACATGGTCATTGAAAAATTGGTGCCTAATGTCTATGTGTCTGGTTCTTTCATGGCTATTGGATTTCTAGACATCATTATGGTACTAGTGTTGTCACATTTTATGGATACCTTGGTAAAATGCAAGTCATAGTCCTTAAAAGTTTAAACCATCCTTAAAATTTGGGTACGACAACTACCCGTGGCTATATATTCCGCTTCGAACGTAGAAAGAGCAACCGAAGTTTACTTTTTGCTACACCAAGATATTAGAGACTCACCTAGAAATTGACATGTCCCGCTAGTGCTTTTTCTGAGCTTTGGTGGTTGAGCTACGTTGGTTTGTAATTCTATAATCATTTCTAACTCTAGGTTTGTGTACCACCACTTTAGAATTAGGTTTGGTAAACTTGGTCTTTTTATTGTATCTTTTGTCATACTTGTAACCATGATTATTAGCTTGAATATGTTTGTCATTTGTCTTAGATTGCTTTTCAATTCTAAGAAGTTGTTCTTTTACAAATCCAAGACCAGTTTTATCATGTGGATCTTGACCAATATAAAACATTTTGTCATAGTAATTTTAATGTCATGTTTGAAGACAACAGACTTAACAAATTTAGAAGTCCAATGATGTGCTTCTTTTAATTCTTTTTCTTTTTCAAAATTAACGTTGGTCTCAATGTCATTAACCCTACTTTGTAGCATTTCAATTTTTGTTTTAAGATCATTAATCATAGCATCATTAACATCTAAAGACTTTTTGGACTCAACAAGTAATTCTTTAAGTTTGGCCACGTTGAAAGATTCTTGTCTTTCATCCAAGTCATAAGACTCATCGTCACTAATGTCATCATGAAATTAGAAAGATCAAAGACTATCGTATTAGCTCGGCTAGGGGCCTTCAATTCTTGAGTGCTTGTAGTCTTGACCTTTGATCGAGTTGTTATCTTTTGTGCTTGATCATCCATTTTAGCAAGACTCAAATGTTTCTCGATTTGCTTGGCACCATCCATTTTTGTGAGTGTTGAAGGTTGTTGTATATTGTTGGTGGCGACTACTCTGAGAATTTACCTCTCATTAGAGGTTCTTCTTGTTCTTTTGCATAATCGTCATTAGCTTGCATCATTTACTTCAAAATGCTAATCTTCGGATCCGTTATTCATTGTTCCTTTATGATTTCAAGCGCAATCTCCAAGCATGTTCTTGGTTTCTTTTCGATGAGGGCTAACTTGTTGTCAACATCTCTTCTCCTGAAATTTACTTTTTCTTCCTCATATTCACTTTTTTCGGACTCACTTAGCCAAGTTGCTTGCATGACTCTCTTGTTAGTCTTCTTAAATCGTCTTCTTCTTTGAGAAAAGATCACATAGCAATTTTGAATGTTATGACCTTCCTTGTTACAAGATATGCATACAACATTTTTGCCTTGAGTTTGTCTCTCCTCATTTACTTTCTTTCAAATTCTATTCCTCCTTTCACTAGTTTGGTAAGAAGGTCCTTGTCTTTTGAGATTACTTGGTGAAGGTTTTGGTATATGACATCACTTGCCTCGAACTTATAAGGTGGATTAAATGAAGATTGAGCCGGTAAGGCCAAGGTTTTGTTGAGGTTGTGCACTTGACTTCCTTGTGATTCTCCTCATGTGAGCAAAATTGTGCGTACACCTAATCGGGTTGATAGGTAAGTCCTTTAGCTTGTAAAGCTTCTATAGAGCTCACATCGCCATCTCAACCGGGCTTCTTGGACACCATTATCAAAAGTTTACCTACAAAATCTTCATCACAAATGTTAGATCCAACTTTAACAAATTCATTTCTTAAAGAAACGAGTCTATGGTAAAGACTTTCAAAGAACTCGTTACCTTCAAATTTCATATTTTCTAACTTTGTTGCTAATGTGACCTTTCGAGTATTTTTTCATATGTTCATTTCTGTCATATGTAAGGACTAAGGTATTCCATATTTTCTTAGCATTAGAGAAATGTGTGAGAGATAAGGCAATTGACTCATGAATTGAACTTAAGATGATATTCATAGCATTATCATTAGTGTACTTAAGTTATTTAAATTCTTTAGTAAGCTATCTAAGTTATTCATAGTATCCAACCATCTTCAACTATTTTTCAAAGTTCAAGCAAGCTTAGATAATTTACCATACACATTTTCCAAAATGAACAGTTCTTGTAACATACTCCAAAGACCGAGGATTCTTTCACAAATTTCAATTTCAATCAAGAACTAACAAGAATTTTGGTGTTTAACTAGGTATGAACATATGGGCTCTGATACTAATTGTTAGAATTAGGATTGAGGCTTAAAGCGCAAGATTAAGGTCAAATTACTAGACATAAGCATTTTTAATCAACAATTTCAAATTAAAAGCTTTTAGACCTTAATCACCTAATCAAATAGAGCAAGCAATTTCTAAAAGTAATAGAGCAAATCACAAATCAACAAAGAGCAAAGTAATAAAGAGAGAGCAATCAGAAACAAGAGAATACGCTATATAACGTGGTTCGGCCTATCAATTAACTTAGGCCTACGTCCACGTGTCTCTTGGAACAAAATCTTCCTTCCGGGCCGATCTCACTATAAAACGAGTGTTCTTTACAAATTGCGCAGCCAATCTTTGACTTCTTTTAAACAAGCAAGTCAATCTTCTTCTCCTAGATCAATGTTTGGTGCAACACCATACTACACGGTAAAAAGTCTGGTTGACAACACAATCAAGGATAAGGATGCACCACTTGACAACACAAATGTGGTGCACCAAAGGCTAAAATCTAGCTAAGGGTTTGTTCTCGAATTAACAATAAGAAAATATAAGCTATCCTAATGCTCTCTAGGTTAGATAGCTGGATGAGACTTGAATTAGGTTGTTGTACTCAATTTGATGCTTGCAGGCTTATGGGGGTTATTTGATATCCTGCCGGTTCGTTTCTGCATCATTTATGTAGGTTGTGCACTTCTTGTGATCTTGGAACCTCTAATTTTTCCTGTAGCGTTACACAAGCTCCATAACACATGATGGAAGGCATTGTAAAGGCATTGTAACGCCTTGTGACTTTTCCAGAAATGTCATTCTTCTCTTGTGTAGTTGTCATGTCGGCCAAATCCTGCAGGAACCCGTTATAACGCTTGGAGAACCCGTTATAACAGGTTAGAAGGCGTTGTGATGCCTTGTCCAAGCGTTACAGTAATGTTGTGGTCGGAAAAATGCTGCTGCCTCTCTCTCCTCCTGACCCGTTGTGATGGGTTGGACACCGTTATGATGGGTTGCTGACCCGTTGTGACGGATTCTGGAGCGTTATGGTAACACTATGCTCTGTTTGGTACTGTGAAGCCTTCCCTTGATGTGTTGAGCATGTCTTGACTTGTCTATGGCATGTTTGAGTATTGTTTGACATCAGTATGTACCACTTTTAACATGCATCTTCACCAAAACTCATGTGCAAAGTTAGTACTTAATTGTTTTGCAAATTGTCAGACACGAGATGAGTTTAATCCAACATGTCAAACTATCTCACTTCTTGATAAATTGTGATTTTATAGTAAGCCAATCTGATACATCGTTATTCTCAAAACATGAGGGTAATGATACTACGTTGTGCTAGTATATGTTGATGACATAATTTTTACCGAAAATAATTGCAAAAAAATAGTGAGGTAAAGAAGTCCTTAAAAGAAAGGTTCGTAATAAAAGATCTCGGTAGAGTATCTTCTTCCGGGCAAGCTTCTTCCAGGAATAGAAATAGTTCATTCTACTAAAGATTTATTTATTTATCAAAGAAAGTATACCATTGATTTGTTAAAAGAAACGGGTAATTACGATCCAAACTGATTGCAACACCAATTGATAGCTATTATAAATTAAATATCGAAGATGGTGAGCCCCTAAAAGATACTACTAAATACCAAAAACTCGTAGGTAAATTACTTTACCTGACCGTGACAAGACCGGATATGCATTTGCAGTTAATCAAGTTAGTAAATTTATGCAAGCATCAAGAAAACCGCATATTGATGCAATTGATAGAATTCTATGGTATCTAAAGAAGTCGCCCGAAAAGGGCATATCGATGAAAAATAATAAATCTAATGATGTGCGTGGCTATTCTGCTGCAGACTGGACCGATAGCTTCGATCGAAAATCGACAACCGGTTTTGCACGTTTGTAGGTGGGAACTTAGTCACATGGAAAAGCAAGAAGTAAAATGTCGTTGCACGATCAAGCGCGAAAGATGGATATTGAGTCATGGTGTCTATGGAAAGTGAACTCACATGGATCAAATAATTGCACGGAGAATTAAATTTTCAGATCAAGAATCAATGAAGATGTATTGTGATAATAGTGTGGCAAAACACATTACCTCAAATATCGTGTTTCATGAAAAACAAAATACATTGAAGTCGATTGTCACTTTATACGAGAAAATGTGCAAGCAAAAGAAATCGAGACCAATTGACTGATATCTTCACAAGAGGACTTGTTCCGAAGCACTTCAAAGACATTACTATTAAGCTAGGAACGAATATTTATAATTATAGCTTGAAGGGAGGGTTGAGAATGCTTAAGAATGCTTAGAATAATTTAGAATAAAATGTTGTAAAACAAATGAATTGTAATTAAGTTAGAAAAAGAGAGACAAGGCAACTGGAACTATATAACGGTCAAATAGCCGTTACAATGGCTCTATGGAAAGTTATATAAATACAGTAATGTAAGAGAGAGGAAGTGTTAGTGAAAAACTCAAACAAAAAGAAAATTTGTCAGAAACAAAGGTTCAGGACAATACAGTAGTCCTGCCAAAGTTCATGAATAAAAAATGAACTCATGTTCTACTTGGTACTGCAATTGAGATAAACTAAGTGCCAAAGACTACGATCCATGTGCAACAGAAAACTGATAAACTAATTAATTCATATATAGCCTGTTGAAAACACACAGGAAAGATTGGATTTATAATCCGCATGAACATTGAACAAGGCCAACTGAAACCAAAAGCAACATTACGCAACAATAACAGGTTCCTTTGAAACACAATGTTCAACAACATTCATCAGATCTACACAAAAATAAACATTCCTCACTAGTCACTAGACATGAGGCGGCTCAATTTCGTTACCCTCTCTCAAAAAAATAAAAAGAAATAAGAAAAAAAAGGTATGCAGGTCAGTCTATCTAAAGCACCAATCAAGGAACTCCTGAAGCAGTTGAAGTTTGTCAGCAGCAGGTGTATCCACAAGCCTCCTAGAGAAAACAAACCAAGGTTTTGCTTCTAGCAGAAACCACTAAACCACTCAACTCTATGTATCTTTGCCTAGGTGAATAATTCACTTATTGTATGTTTCTTCTGTACTTCCTCATATTGTCAGTTGATCTGAAAATGAGTCACTCCAAATCCTCAACAGTACCAAAAAAGATTCTCCAAGATCTATCGGCCTGTCTTTTCAACATGTAATGAGCCTTGTAGGTACTGCATTTATAGAAATTCGCAGAGATTTAATATGTCAGTTGATAATAAACTAACAATTAATAAATTCTGCAAACATCCAAGATATAATACCAAATTATCCATGGGCAATTCGCAAGTTGCACCCAACTTTACAACAAGGTGAAGCGTACGTGCTTGCTTTTAGTGCGGTTAGGCCTTCAAAATTTAGGACCATAATAGTAAACAGTTAACAAAACTTCATGCAACTAACCGTTGTCTATTACTGCCCCCACCCACCCACTCAACACCAAAACCCAGGCTAATAAATGTTTGCTGTTGATAGCAGATGTAAGAGAACAATGAGAGCTAATTATCTTTTTTTTGAGGAAATGAGAGCTAATTATCAAAATAACCTAATTGAAATTGGGCAGAATTCCATTTGAACTACCTGTAATAGCTTGGTTTTTCCGGTTGAGATTCATCGATTAGCTCAGCTGCTTCTTCAACCAATGCCTCAATCTCGGCTGTCTCAGGACCAATTTCACCTGATGTTATCTCAGCATGAAGAATTGACACTCTGACCAGAACGATTCTCCAATATATAGACTCTTCTTTTGCAAGAATGGCAATCTCTTTCCACTGCCATTAAAGATGTTATAAGAACAAAGCAAAGAAAGGATTTAATTAACTAATGCTAAAATCAGGTGTACAATAACATTAATGTTTCTGGCATATAAGAAATTGGAAGTGACTGGTTGGAATCCCCAAATCACAACGGTTGCAAACAAACTTCATCTTTTTCACTGTGTTTGCTTGATTGTGATTTTTACTAAAGAAAAGTATGTTCAGGTTCAAATCCTGAGGTGTAAACAGTTGTTGTATGCAGGACCTCATGTTATCGCTTCCAGCTGTTACAGTGAAAAGTTGACACGTGCTGCCTAATGAAAATAATGCATACAATGAGGATGTCAGGTTTCCATTAATTCATTTTAATATGGCTAAGCCCAGTAATATCTACATAATTTGGCCCAGGTAGTCTCGTATTAACTTTACCCAATGACATAGGGATCTGGAAAAGAAAATATGCTTGGTTGTATACTCACCTCAGTATTGTGAGTCAGAAAGAAAATAATAATTATTACAGCCAGAGATTACCAGCTTTCTGTTATTTGAGGCAGCTCACAAAATATAATTGGCAAGGTTTCTGATTTTATCTTGCAAATCATTAACTCATCCAGAACTGACGAGAAATAATTAGTAAGAATTTTAATTTTACCTTCTCAAGCATTGATTCGTCAAGAATCGATGAAAGTGGGCTGATCTGATGATAGGGGCCCAGCGCTTCAGCCTTTAGGTCTTGCCATAGCTTAACCAACTCTTCTGCTTCCTCAACTGCCATCTCTCTCTTTTGGGACATGGAGAGATCTGCTAACCTCCCATTGGTACCAAAGCTCTGCCGATTTTTGTTTGATCTTATACTGACAATTGATGCCACCCGATTCCACACATCACAACTAATAGACCGTGCGGGCGAAAGTGAAGTATCAGACAGAGCGGTGGTAGAGTTCTCGTGTTGGTACTTAATTGGGAACTTAATTGGTTTGGTACGACCAAATTGCCCTCCTAAGATCTTAAATCCAGCAAAAATAATGCACCCCAATAGTGTGCTATAAGCAAGCTTTTGAGCTGCACCGAGCCAATCTTCCATCTGTTGCAACTCAGGGTTTCTCTTAACAAGAGTCGGAGATGGGCCCACGTTAGTTGATGACTTCTCTAGACTAGCCGGAGTGAGTTGCTTCACAGCTTCTCCAAGATGCTTATTGGAGGGAGGATGAAGAGAGGCTTTTTCTGCAGTTCTGTTCTCAGGTAAAGTATTAAATGGGGAAGAAGCAACCTTTACTGCCCCTAATTTTGATGTGTTGTTTAGGATTCTTCTCGGGCCTCCAAAGTAACTAGCCTGAAAGTTGCTAATTAAAAACCGTAGAAAGAAAGTCTGTGGGCACACCCAACTCCGAAGTAGTAAAGTTTGCATATATGCATATATACACCTTATAATCATTGAACTAACATGGTTCGCTCAAAGGCTCATAAAGCAACAACTTTACAATAATTACATAATCTCAGTTGTAATCAAAGAAACGCTTGTCATGCCGGAATACTAATCTGACATTAGATAGAAAGCATGGTCCACAACCCCCATTTTTGATAGAAGATAAAAAAAACAATATACATGGCAAACTAAATTAGACAACCACCTAAAATCATAGACACAAGCATGATAATACATCCACGGTGGTATACCTTCTAGGCCCCTTCCTAAGCATAGCCTAAGCACAGTGTTGTGGCATTAATTTAAACTACAAACATGTAACGGATTTAAACAATTTTTGTAGCATGTAAAAAAGCCTCAAGTTGAAATCACACTAATTTAGAGAAAACAAGGAGATAAAATAAACACTAACCAAGGAGGGAGAGCAAGCTCGGGTGTCTGGAAAGAGAGAGAGTACCGAATCTTTCAACCAGGTTTCCTGGAAAAAAACACTTCCCATCTTAAGGTACTTCACATAAAAATTTCAGTAGCTTATTACCAATAATGTCAAGTGTTTAGAACTTCAAAGAGATTTTAAGCAGAATAATGAATTATGAGTCAGTTATCACCTGCTTCAACAATTGAAATAGTGATGAATTTTTTAATTGTTTAGGTTTGCACAATCTGGAACCAGTCTATTCTCAGAACAAATCCATTGCTTTTAAATAGGAAGAAAAAAGACACTAGCAACAGATTACGAAAGATACATGTTTGCTACTTCACATACTTGATAATTGTATCCACTCCAGCTAGCAAAATTAGAAACAATTGTCCCTGTGCAAGGGAAATAATTTCATTAGTAAGTGAGCATACCAATGAGTGATTTATAGATTCTTTTTCCCTGTCTGCCTTAAACTTGTGTGGTTCAAAGCTCTTTGTATTGGTGCTGCTTCCATTGGTATTAAGCTGCTGAAGCTTTTCAAATGTCACCGAAGCAGATTCCTGGTTATTACAGTTACATGATCAGAGCTTACTTTATCCGGATAGATTTTTAGCTACCTTTTGGTGACAGATTAACTCAATTTTTACCTGCCCGAGAAGGAATGAGCATAGGGATCCTACAAATTTTAAATCAACACCCTCCGATGAAACTAGACATTCGCAGATTGTTTTTCCTTTACTAATCTGTCAGAGGGTACAAACAACATTTAGTACCCTGGATATATTGTTTTGATGCAACTTTAAGTAGTATTAGTTCAGAACTGTCCAATATATATATGGCATATCAGTTTGACCTGAATTTTTAATATAGTTTTGTTCTTTGCTTTTGTGATTATTATTTATGGAATCGGGGCTCAAACATTAATTTCTGGTCAATGTAACAGAATCAAATTTTGTTCTTCTCTTTTGTGATTATTGCTTATGGAGTTGAGGCTCAAACATTAATTTCTGGTCAGTGTAACAGAATAGAATTAGTTATTATCATACCAGCTAACCAGTACTTGCGCATCCATACTGAACACACCAGTACTCAAAATTATTTTACAAAAAGAAAATACCAATGAAGAAATGTATTAGGGACAACACAAAGTAACAATATTCAATGAACGTAAAAACAATTACCAAAACAAAATGATGTTACCATATCAGCCCGACGAGTTGAAAATCCAAATGCAATGTGCGCCAGCATTGCTAGGTAAAAGCAATCAAAGTCAATCACAGTCCGCTGAGTTTGCGACTCAAGTGACTTCCTGTTCTTTCGAGCCACTGCCAAAGCATCCCAAGAAAACAGCTCTACTATTTCATTGGCTGTGAGCCGGCTCAAGGCCTGGTGTAAGAAGTATGACCAGTCCTGAACCCAGCATGACGGATCAGCATCAAGTCCTTGCCTAAGTAACTCACACAGTGCCCCCATGGCGCCTCTTCTCCTTTCATTCTTATCTGATGTGGTGGTCAGAGCAAGCAGCTCTAGAGTGCATGCTGGTGCAAACTCTTCTAGTGATTTCTCAATCTGAAACCATATTGTATTTATATTCACCGAACAAGGTAACTAGACAGACTCCCCTTTGCCTCCCCCCACCCCTCCCTCCCAGCCCCCACCGCACACGATTTCTTGTTTCTTTTTCTTTGCATTTTAAGTGAGATCTGTGCCTCTAGGGTTTCTAAATTTGTTGGTTGAGCATCAATCCAGCAAATGAAATAGTTTTCAGATAATCCCTATTGATTGCATTGAATGGTAACAATTCAATTAGAGAGTCCGCGTGTAGGGGCAGAAAAGTTATTTCTAAATACTTCAAATCAATATGGCGAATAAAGACTGACCCCATGGACCCCACACATTTATATCTCTCAATTATTACAATCCAATCTATAACAGTAACCGACATGTCATAATTGAGTATTTCATTGTTCCCATATTACTTTTGGCTGCTTTAACAGTTGAAATCAATTGAAGTTATTTCTCCTAAATAGTTGGCGTACTGGGAAGTATTTTTAAAGGTTAATATATCCATCTAGTCGCTTGATTTTAAAGAAATAATCTAACAGCTAGAAAGGAAAGCAGAAAAGTTTTTAGGAAGTGTTCTTCATTGTAGTATTAATCAATGCATGACGTCAATAGGATATACAGGTGAGTAACGTGAGTTACTACATATGTGGAAAAGAAAATAGGAAAAAGCAAAATCAAGGTACATAAGAATCAATTGCCTGTTTAAGAAGGGGTATTTTCACCAAAGAACTTTTGCCCCTTAAAAGATGTTGGGCCTGAGCTAAAGCTTCAAAAGCTTCAGAGACTTTCTTTTTCTCAAATCCAATCTTCGCAATTGAGCACTACAGAAAGAGACGTAAACACGCGTCATCTGTAAGATAACTACAAAAAGGATATCCTAACAAAGCAAATTATCTGTTGTTTTCTACTTCTTACTTCAGATAGAGCCATGGAAAGAAGAATGTCATGAGAATATGGTTTTGAATCACGCCTCTGTAAAGCTGCATGTCCAATTTCCAGTGCTAATTTAGCTTCTCCTACCTGCATTAAATAACACAATGTAAAAGAAGAAGAACATTGCATAAGAAATAAAGTTGACTGTATTGCTCTAAATATATGTTGTAATTATTTAAAATTAGTGGAGAATTGAGTATTCTACTTTCTAAATTTTGACTCCGCCTATGTTTTACATAGCCGGTCCCAAGCCCGGAAAGGAGGAGATTTGTGATAGGCTTGGCAAGCCAACGTTAAAATTCAGCCAATCTTATCGAAATGAAATCCAATATGGACTCATTTCTAGCCTACCCCAATTTGTTTGGGACAAAAGGCTTTGTTTATTCTACTTTCTGAGTGTTACAATTGTCATGCAGTAGTTACCTCTTGTAAAATGCACAACGAAGCAGGTAACCAAGCCCAAGGAATGCATAGAGTTCTTGGTTGAATATTTTCCTTCTTACTACCAGCATACTCTGGCTCAAATAGTAGTTTATCCCTTATATCCATCAATAAATCCTACACCAAATTAACAAAACAAGATGTGACATTTTACTTCCATGAAATCCTGTGGTAACTTCGAATCTCTAAATCAGACCTGCCGCCTAACTGACACATCTGCGGTGTATCCTTCCTCGATTGCTGAATTTTTCAGTTCCATCACAGCTTTAACGATCTCATCCTTCTCAGCTTTCTCAGAAGCACCTAGAATCTGTGTAATTGTTCAGATAAATGCATGAACATCCATGAACTCTTGCACTTAGTTTGGTACTTTGGTTGACATGTATATGTATGGTATTTGTATAGCACAACGCAGTTTTGGATGGTTAAATAAATTGACTGCCAAATAATGCTCTGCATGGGCTAAAGTGCTAAACCAACTTAGCATCAAATAATATATAATCACTTACGGACCTTGATTGCAAAACTAATTTTCAATGTATCCAGTACAGAAAATAAGCTGTCAGTTGAGAAGTTTGGCTTTACCACATTTAATGTTCATTCATTTTTATGGAGTTTTCCAGATATTGATCTCAAATGAGCTCATTGGTGGGTCACCCCTTCAGATTAGCGGATCCTTATCATAAACATAAAATAATAAAGCAATCGGTACATTGTCTACTTGTAACTACAACTATAATCAGGTATGAACAGCCAATCTTTGTCGTGCACGTCAGATTAGGGAGTTGTTGAGAAATCCACGCTATCAGCGCTGACTTTGATATAACTACGAAACATAACTTAGAGATTCAAATTAAAGGTCGGAGGAAATTGAGTCACCTGATAGCAATTGACTGGAATTTCTACAGTAGAAGTAACAAGCTGTCCACTTTCTACTGGACATGCTACCCCATTGACCTTCGCCACAGCTAATCCAGCGACATTTTTGCAATTGTACCCCAATTTCCCCTCAAAGTGAAGGTTTCCGCTGCCTCTTCCCAATCTTGATGCCACGTCGGCTTGGGCATGAACTCTCCGCTCCTCTGCAGTCGACCCATGGCTCAAGCAACAGCAACGCGTTGGAGACGATCCGATCACAATGTGAGATAGGTACATGGCGAGAGAAGACCCAAGCGAGGTCTCCTCTGTGTCCGTCAGATTTATGCTTCGCAGTGGAATGGCTAACGGCGTGACTGGGGTTAGTGATTGAGCTTGAGACCTGCTATAGCAGGTGAAATGGAGAGAGTGCAAGGAAGAAAAGAAAAAGAAGAAGAAATGTAGAAGAAAACAGAAAACAAAGAGAGCGACACGATAAGTGGAGGCCTCAGGCTCAAGCGGTCGCCGGAGCGAAATGGAGGAAAACAAAAACGTTACCACATTTTCTGAAATCACAGTTTTTTTTTCTTTTTTCAAATTTTAGGCGTAATAAATTTGTAGGTATAAGAGCATCTACATCTCTCAAACTCTTGAAATTTCTAAATTGACATGACAGTTTCTAAATGAGTTTCAGAGATGTAGATGAGTTTCTTATTTAGAAATTTTGCTCAAGAGTTTCTTATTTAGCAATTATGCTTTAAAGTTTATAAACTTTGTCGTGACTTAATCATTGGCTAAAAATTGACTGTTCTTCTATAATATTAGTAATATTTGCTGATGTGGCTAACTTTTCAGTTTTAGAGATGAAGAATTTAAAAACTAAAGAAAAATTAAATTTCTAAAATTGATGTGGCAATATTTTAAAAACTCCAAAAATTTCAGAGATGAAGATGCTCTAAGAAACCTATCCATTCTCACAAAGAATGTGGGTTTTTTTTCTCGAATTGGTTCATGTGTAATCTCTATCTTGAAGACTTATGTCTTGGAGTTTCAATTGAGATGTCAATCTTGCGAACTTTTGAATCTCATTCCAATGGGTAAGATGATTTGGCATATATTCTCATTGTAATGCTACATTGAAGTCTCCAAATAAAACCCACATCTCATCATCAACAGAGGCAATGTTTTGTAACTGACAATAAAATGCATCCTTTTGTGCAGTGGTTGGCTCATAAACCCAGTGAAATTTATCAGCTGTCTGTTCTCTATCTTGTTCTTTGTACCCTGACCTTAATTGTTAAACAATGTTCTGTGACATGTTGATTGAGACATTGTAACCATCCCTTCCATGCCAACAGAATCCCCCTACTGTTCCTTTAGCATGAATGAAAGAATAATTTTGTAACCTTTTGCCCACTGTCTCTTTTAATCATACCTCATCAATATTTCCCTATTTTGTCTCTTGAAAACAGAGGATGTCCGTTTTCCAGAATTACCGTTTGTCTAATCGCCAACCTTTTATCCCTCTGATTCAAGTCTCTCACATCCCAATTCAAAATTTTGATTTTCATCCCATAAATTAACCATTTGTTTCTTCAAATTAATTTTCACCCGATTGTGATCAGAGGTCCAAACGAAGACATAGAAAGAGAATTGCATTATCCATTCGTTTTTACAAACCCCCATCCCCCTAGCTAAATCCTCCAATCCTACCTTGTCCAGCCAGGAACCATCGCACTACCAAGAACTTTCAACAAAACCGTACTAAAAACCATAGAACTCCCAGAAAAAAACAAAAACAAAATAGGAAAAATTTGCCAAAAAACCCATAATACAAATTACACTATGATAGAGTGTATTACGTCCACACCAGAAACATGCCCTTGAAAACATCAATATACAACATTGTCTTCTTGAGGCCCAATGATTGGACCTCCCTGAACTGCCACCATTTGTTCCTCAAAAGTCGAACTTGCCTCCATCGGATCAATGCCCGCCGCCATTAAAATAACCATGCCCTACGCCTTTGTGAGCGGAGTGTTTTGTCGGAGATAATTAGAATCCTCCGACAACATCACTATGTTGCTCTTCCTCCTTCACAGCTTTGATATATCCCTATTTTGAACCTTCTGAGCCATCTGAATGACCGTCATGAAGTGCGCCTGAGACTTTTTCCTTAGTAGCTCATTCCTTCTAACCTTCACAATCGCCATGCCCTCCTTTTCCCCATTATGTGTCCCCAACACAACATCACCATCCATGACAGTTTTACTCATTTCCTTATTGCCTTGCTCTCTAACTTTTTCAGCTGAAAAATGCCCCGCTGTACCGAAACATCCATGACAACCTTACTCTTTGATTTGCCGCCTTGCTTCCTAACTTCTTGGATAGGAAAAACACCTTGTTGTATCGAAATGTCAAGTGTAGTCTCCATTCGTGGAGACGGGCTTGACATATCATCACAGCCCAAAAAAATCCTTGCAAAATAAACTTTTCATACCCTCGTTGTTGCTTTCTATAATTTTCCTAACATGGCTCAAATTCAAGCCCACTTGCTGAATAATTAAACTTTGTGGCCCACTGCCACCCATCGAGAAAACTCTAAAAACCTCATCATTACAACATTTACCCTGACAGTGAGCTACTTGATCAAACCAGTCATTTAATTGTGCCGACCAACCATTATCTGACATATTGATCATCATTCTTCCTCCATCATATATGAATCTTATTCCCACACCTAGGAAGTTAAGCCGTGCAGACAAAATTTTTCCCTGGATTGGCACAGAATCCAAAAGGACACGCTTTGAGAAAATAACTTGAACAACTCCCAAAGCACTTTCTATTCCTTGTAATAGGAAAACTCCTTGACGCTCACCCCTAGAAATGACTGTTAGCTTGTCCATATGATCTTTTGTAACTTGTTCATTTGTGCCAATCTGTCGCATTGCATCCCATGTGCCCTTCGCCAGTGCATTTTGCCTGTGATCATCACAATTCTGATTTTGTCGACGGAGCAGTTCAGGAGGTGAGCGGTCCATCGATGAGGAAGGTGAGTCAGTAACTCCCGATCCTGGAGATGGAGGTGGTCTTGGAGGCCCCTGATTAGGGCCCAAAAATGGTCCTGGTCCCTAATTACCTTGAGGGGGTGGTGGATGCCCCAGACCCCCCGGTCACTGCAGGAAGTTGGATTATTCACATCCGCAATGGCTGATGCAATAAAAGCTATTTACATCAGGAGACTGATGCTTCAAGCTTATTGCATCAGAGTGCTGATGCAAAAACCCTTGTTGCAAATGACAAATTGCATCTGCGTCGTCATTAGCATCAGCGTTATATTTACATCCGAAAAGGCAGATGCAACAATCATAATAATTTCCATCAGCACCCTGATGCAAATAGATGTTTTTTGGTACATTATTACTGATGCAATTATGCTCATAAGCATCTGTTAATGTGATACATCCACTTTATTTGCATCTGTTAATGTGATGGCATATTATTTTTTGCATCTATTAATGCGATGATATAACATATGCTATTGTTAATAATTGCCCAAAAATCAATAATTTTCCAAAATCACAACATTCAAAAGTAATATTTCTAATGCAATTCAGTCATCAATCATCACAACATCTATAACAAACATTCATGACAAATATTCATCTTACAACTATCTCAAAATATTACATTCGTAACCAACATCCCCTAAAATAAACCCAAACATCATCAAACCGATAAGTTATACATGTATTTTACTCATTAAAGCAAGCAGCAAAAGAATGCTACCAAAATCTATGGTCAAACTCCTTGCAAACCTTTATAATCATGTGTACTGCTAGCAACTCATATACGTACCAGGTGGAAGGTCTATTCACACAGATTCAAACTGAACTTTACCTACAAAATCATACAAAATAGTATAAAATGTACATATGTTATCATTTCAGCTAGTCCCATAATTTAATCATTCAACAAGTTCGAAATTGCCTTCAACAAATGTAGTATTGAACTAAACAAATACGAAACAAAATGGTGAATATATAAGACCACCTTCACAGCCATGGTCTTGACTGTCACAGTCTATTTCCTAGTTCACCAATTAGTTTCCTAGTTCCATCCATACCGATTACATCCGATCAATGAATGAAGCAAAGACTTGTTGGATGCAATTTGCACAAATACTGTTATATAAATAACATCATGCAAATAACTGCAAAAAAATGCTTGAAACCGTAAGTTGCATTTCATCCAAAAGAAACATAATAAAGACAACTAGACAAGACCCTTCTCTCATAATTCACATTTGTAACAATCAAAGAGAGGGACCTAGGGGGAGGTGAGGGGGCATACCCACATATACCACCAGTACTCATGTCATAACCGCCAGTACTCATGTCATAAAATGAATACAAGAGCTCGTTTCCTAAATAGTGCACGTTCATAAAATGAAGCGAATTTCTTAAACATAAATTGAATTAAGCGAATTAATGTCAATGCGTGATTCTTTCTGGCAAATAACTCTTTTTCTAAACCCAATCAGATAGGTACTGGTATATTGATTAAGAGACTCACCTTAGCATCGTTTCTCAAAAATCGAATACCATGGCCAGGAATCCCAGGATAGATGGTAGTAGAGCAGAAACAATACTTCTCTAACCTCATTGCTTTTCAAACCCTGAAAAACAAATAAATATATATTAAACTAAAGCAGACAGTTACAAGTAAAAAAAGACAAGGTTTCAACCTGTTCAATAGCATTTGGCGTAGAAGATATTCGATGCCAAGCAGATAAAACATTGGTGAGTTCTTCATCAGAGATACAGAGCGCTGTCAGTGAATCGGCTGTGCGAGTTCTTCATCAAAATCGAAGCTAACCCAGTCGGTTCCAATAGCAAGCAAGCGCTGAGCGAGGATCTCGCCTACTGGCCATGGCTTTGTGCTAGGGTTTCGAGCAAGGAGAAACCTCGATTGAGAACTTTCAGGGAGATGGGAACAAGTCACAGATGGACAGATCGGAGGTGTTGTCGAGTGCGACAGCGACGACCCCGTCGAAGTGGAGGACAGATCAGAGGTGTTGTCAGATGGACAGATAGGAGGTGTTGGCAGATGGACAAATCGGAGGTGCTGTCGAGTGTGACAGCGACGACCCCGTCGAAGTGGAGGGCGGAGGGAACGAGGCAGAAACCACTCTGTGTTTTTTTAAGTGAGAGAGGGAGGCGGAGAAAGACGAGAGAAGTCAGAATAACAAAATCTATAACAAAACAAATGTATGCGTGGGCAGAAACCCTAACCTAGAAGCAACGAGTGTGATTCAATTCTAACAAAATCTAACGGTACCATTTGTGAATAAAAAACATGTAGAAGTTAAGGACTTAGTATGCATGAGCCAAGCTCAAAAGCTTACCGAATAACAAAACGAAACACGAAACATCTCTGCTTCATGTTCGTGTTCGTTACCCAATAACAAAACGAAACACGAAACAACATGTATTTTGTATTTCGACCAACGATGTTTTTTCAAATATTCACAAGTAGCGTTTAAGCGATATTTATTTGCATCAGCAAAGCAGATGTGCAGTAACATAAAAAATATTATATTTATTTACATCTGCGAATGCTGATGCAATAGTGCACCTCCAACCCTTCATTTTTAGAGAAAAGTAACTGCACTTATTTGCATCAGTACAACATACACAAATATAAACTTGCATCAGCGCTTCCAATGCAATATGTTCAAATCAAAAATTAAAGGTCTGAAAATTTTATTGCTGATGCTAATAAAAAAACGCAGATGCAATAGATCTCTTCCTGATGCAAATGCGACACTCTCCTGTAGTGGGTGGAGGTGGAGGATGCCTATCATTATCATCATTATTATTGCCTCTGACACGAATGTACCCCATGAGAATGACCTCTATAATTTGGCCAAAAGGGTCTTTCATAAGTGCAATGAAATGCGATATAGTGGTGGGATGGTTGCAAGTTGCAAGCAATCAACATTCACATAAAATGATAATTGTTGTTAACAAAATGAGGCTCAATATTGACTGGATACCCGAAGCCTGAAACAAGAGCCCGAAGATCTACTCGGTTCCACTGATGAAGAGGAGCCCCTCTCAACCTGACAATAACACGATATTGAGTCGGTGAGTGCGCCATGCCTAATCCAACGTTCCATGCCTCCAATTGTTTGTGAGTATCATCATCCAGAAAGATTGGGTTATCCTGAACTATACGGTCCCTAAGATAAGAGCTTGGACATACCAGTATGAAATCACCAAAATCCGACTCTACCGGACTAATCGTGAAATCATCCGGAGTCTTACCCAGCCTCCTAGCTACATGATGCAGATTTCTAGCCTCCATGTGAGGCGAATCAAAGTTACTTGCAATCGTTATAAATGCGAATCTAGTAAGAAAACGATTCTCATTTCTCAATACGTCCCCATGAGGTCTGTAGAACCTGATTAGACCCACATGCTCGTTGATAAGAGGCCGGGGTCATTGTTCGGTAAATGTTGATTTTGCCAGTTGTGCAGAGCTTCCATCAAAGGTTGGTAAGATAGTGGTTTCTTAGAAGAGTTGTTTGGCTCTGCACTCCTTTTAGAGTTAAAAGCAGTGTGAAGATGTGGATGATTCTGAACTGCCTCCTTGTACGATCTTTTATATTCAGCCTTCGAAGTTAAAGGGTTGCGTTGAAAAGGGTCGCGTTGGTTAGAGATCTTAAATTCTTCATCGGAGCGACGCATGCAACGATTGAAATTATGACCGATTTGACCACATTTAAAAACAACGCTTCGGCTCTCAGCATTGTCATTTGAAATGACCAGAGGACATGCACTTAAACATCTATTTTGATGTGCCAGTTTGCTTATCTGTTCCTTCAAGAATGGGTGAATGCTTCTCGCATTTAATTTCTTTTCAGCCTGATAATGCTTCCTTCTTCGAGTCACCACCGTCCAGCCTTATTCTGTCTCATCAATCGTCTTCTCCTTATTTATAGCTGAAATCTTTTGAGCTGTATTAGCATAGTTTTTCTCCAAGTTTTTTGCACCATTTCGACTAGTCAGAATGGTGGGTGAGACATCATTTTGCTTGGTAAGTGACCGTTTGTCACGGGATTTCAGCTGATTGTGGAAAGATTTGTGGAAGTATTGTTTATGGTTTTGGTTGAGTGGTTTCTGTCTCCTATTAGATTTCAAACTTTGTCCCGTCGTCTTCTTCTCCGCAGCCACTTGTGGAAACGCCTATGGAATCGCCATGGCTTCCTTCGCCTATTGGAAGATGACCTGCTTTTTTGTTCTCTAGTTGGTGCTTTGGTGAATGGTTTTAGTATAGTAATATAAATAAACAGATCAAATTTGTATATAACATTAACATCTAAGATCATTCAACTACATGCATAAATCTATAATAATTATAGCCAATATATCGTAAACTGATGTACATATAAGCCTGCCAAATGTCCTCTCAGACTACCAGCACCCAACATAAAAAGGAGGGAGGGACAAAATGACATTTTACTAGCTACTACTACTCCAAGAGGAGAACTTGCTTCCGGGAGAGGCGACAGAAGCAGTCAAAGCAATGGGACAGATTAGGCCAGTCTGAATCAGAGGCAGCAAAATCTTCTAGCCAATTCTGTAAGATCACTTCTTGATCCTCATTTGGAAGGCCACTTATCAACTCTTCTATTGCTCGCTCGGTCTCATAACGCTCAGGCCCGAAAACAACTGGAGAAGTGACACCATTGCTTGCATAGCAGAGCACAGGCAACCAAAGGGCCAGAATTCCAAATTGGACTTCACGTGCAGCATACCAGTCACCGCGCTCAAGTTCCTGAATCAATATAACTGTTTGCAATTCATTTAAAATCTTTAGCAATTCTTATCAATAAACATAATATGGGAGAAAGCTTGCCTAATGTAAACACATGCAAATCTGTATGAAAAGACTTCAGCTTGCATTTGCATGTTGCTATAATTAATACAACCAGAATGCAAGTACAACAACATTAAAGTTCCACCTTTCAGTGAATCAGTTATTGTGCAAGGGACCTAAACCTACTTACCTTCTTATGGCATGCAAAAGTGCAATTGTATGCAATAGATCATTACAAATATATATAAACTGAAGCAATTTACTGCAAACTTGAGTTGAAATAATATTTTGCATGTGAATATGCTTTATATGAAGAACTTTGCTCCAAAGTTGGCAAATTGTGCATCCATTCTTTATGGTATTACCCATTTGATAACTTGATAATTTTTGTTGAAACTAAGAAACTAAAATTATAGATTGGCTCTCAATCATTAGATATAATATGTTAAATTTGAGTTAACTTGGCCATTCAAAAAAACAAATTTAAAACTCATAAATTTATTTAGTGAAAAGCGTTAGTTTCAACTTAGCAAATATTGATACACAAAATATTTTGAACAAATCTACAATTTTTTTGTGGGTTTGGTGTAATATATATTTTTAAAGATTGAAATAATTGAATGTACATAAGCTAGAATTATCCAACAGTCAAGACATACATAACAATCATTTTGCATGTAATACCTGTTATCCTTACAACAGGCGCCTGAACTCGTGGATGAGCAGTCAGCACAAGCGAAGCTAAGCCTGATGCAAAAGCCCATCTTACAATAGCTTCAGAAGCACCAGAACAATCACACAACTTTTTGGTGATCCAAAGCAATTCATTTGCCAACTTCTCTGCCTCACCCCATTCAAAAGCTCCACCTCCTGGTCCTGTAATCGTAGCATGCCTCTGAGGCTTGTAACTCCGCTGCCAACTATTATTCGTCTCAATAGATGGCAAGAACCCATTGAGGCAGAGACGAAATCCCTCATAGAGGTGGCGGGGACCAGGAGGGAGAAGGTGAAGAACTTTTGATTGCCAGTCAGTGGAGGCGGCGAAAATTGAGCGGTCAGGAGATCGGAGAGAGCGACGAAGGAGATCACTTGTGTGGGAAAAAGCAGAACCGAGAGAAGAACGACTCACGTGGAGGAGTGACGGGTGACCATGCTGGATGTTCTCAGAGAGGATCCGATCTGCTGTTGCAAGAACATATTCGTACTTGCGAGATGTGGCAGGTATCTCATTCAGGGTTTCCAATACCTTCACATTAATAAAAGCAAAAAAAAATCATTCAATTGTAGAAATTAGAAAATGGAAAAAAAATATTATTTAGTTTGTGCAAGTATTAATCAAAACAATTTTCACATCTGTATAATCACTGGTGATTTCACCTAGCTGTACCCAATCAGACCAATTAATACAAACTACAAAGCTACATCAAATATCTCATACAGCAATGACATGTACACCATGTCTCTAAAGTTATCTCAGCAAAGCAGCTTTATATAGAACTTGAAGTAGTGCGTTGTATTGCTGTATCTTAGTTCCTATGGACTATGGTACACAATATATATGATTAAATACAAATAAATAATTGGGGGAAAATAATATGCTGATCAATTGATCATGAATTGCTTTCCTGTGAAGAAAAAACTAAATAAACATGTAAGTTGGAATCACGGAGCGCAATTACACCAGCTAGCACTGTTCAGCACAATCCAAATTAGCACAATTAATTCCAAGGGGCACCCAAATCATGAATTATCACATATCAGATTATAAATTAATAGATAAAATTAAAGAAGTGCACAATAACAAAGGATTCGTTACATGAGAGAGGGTTCTCCCAATGGAGGTGCTATTTGCGGAAAATAAATCCACATCACTGATGGTCCCCCGCGAGCTATGCACCACGAGAGCCGCCGACGACGACGCCTGCTCCTTGGGGCTCATCAAAGCCTCCACATTAAACCCATGCACGCTCGAACTACTCCTCGGCGAAGGGAACACATTGGTCAGGGTTCGAAGCACCCAGACATTAGCACAAACTGTGAGCATGAGCAGATGCCTAACATGATCCATGGCTCTCCAGTTCTCGCCTTCTCCCGGTGTCGCGTCCTCTGAGGTGGCCATAGATATCAACATCTTAGACGCCTTATTGAGTGATGAGTTGAAGATTGAACTGAGCATGCTGGATGTCGGCTTCGGCATGACAATTAGCCTCCTGTCCGTGGCCATAGGTAGCATGGAGGTAGAAGATGGCCTATTATAATCTCTTTTCTCCATCTAATGCTGTGCCTATATGTATATTGAGGAAGAATTTAAGAGAGAAAATATTAAAGGAGGTTTAGAGGCGGTACAGAGGAGAGGAGAAGAGACGGGAGAGTATAATTTGGCTATGGAAGGAGAGAATCAATGTTAAAAGGAAAGGCGGTTTGAGGAAACTTGCAAGAATAAGAAAAAGGCAAATGAAGAGAGAGGAGGAAGAAGACAAAGAGGCTAGGTTGAGCGCACTGAATAGCTTTGGTGGCGGTGCAAAGAGAAAACGGAAGAGCGTTCAGTAGCTAGCTAGCACAGGCACAGGCACAGCGGTGGAGGCACAGAATGAAACGGCAGACTTGGTTACAAGAAAAGCAGCGTATCTGCGTACTGCATGCGGTCTGCGTATGCAAGTGGAATCATAATATAATATATCCGATCGATTGCTGAGGTTTCCGTTCGTCTGCAGGTGTCCGGACGAAATTTTGGTCCAGACTACTGCGGAACTTCACAACAACATCTGATCGCACTGCCATATTTTAGCATCACCATGTAGTGATATTGAAAGGATTGGAGGGGATCATCACCACGTTCTGTGGGCGGTTCGCCGAAAACAAAAGGAGTATGTATGCATGTGTAGTTTCTCCATCGCCGTATAATTAAGACTTGTTTTGTTCGAGGGTGGTTGTTTTATATATGTTTATGATGCATGTCAAAAGAACCAGACGCGATAACTACTTATATATATATATATCATTTTCTTTTCTTTATTCTTCTCATCTTTCTCTTTGTACCAATATACATAAATTCTCGGGAGCATGCAAAAAGAAAATTTATTTAACATTTAGATATATTCAGAGAAAATCATATTAATTTAATTTAATTTAATGCTTTTATTTACCAGGTATCCTCTCCTTTCTTTTTTCTATTTTCTTTATTAGGATTTCCCTGAATCAACCTTTTTGTTTTTTGTAAAATTTCATTAGCTTTAATATATTTACAGAAGGCTTCTTGTCTAATAAATTAACACACACAGAAAAGAGGATCGAATGACATTTAGATTCAGAAAGAACAGCGTGCAGAATTAACAAATTAAAAAATATATGTAAACTTATTTTATTATAAAGACACTCTTTATACTAAGACTAGGCTTACACTCAATTCTTTTTTAAGGAATCATATTTACCTCCCAACGTTTGTTTCGGCTTGAACTCCTGGCGGTGGCGGTTGCGTCACATTCTAACAAACTAAAGATGCAATTAGAAATATAGAAAATATATACAATTCATATTACTCCCAAGTCCCAAGTGCTATAAATAAAGATGCATGCAGTGAATACAAAATATTTTGCATAGGAAATTGCTTACTAATCTAAAATGTGGAAGCACAGAAATGACTTCCAAAAGATGAGAACCAGAATCCTTCTCTACTAACCCAACTAAAAGAAAAAAAAATCACACTGATCATTGTTGGAACATAAGTTACCACACATATATCCTAGTCGTCATCATCATAATAGTACGTTATCTTCTGTGTTCTCTGAACAGTAGTCATTACCAAAACTTGGGGTTGGGGACTCGCATTCACTGTCTTTTTTTGAAGAAAGTAGGCAATGGCTACTTAAAATTTTCATTAAAAAACAAAAGGAGAGTTACATTATTTATTTACATTTATCCTTATAGAGAGGATAAAGATATTATTATGAATTTACAATGCCAAGGAGTTGAGTGATTTTCTAGTATGCTGTTTCAATTTCCCGCCTCGTGGAGAATCTCCATGGCTAAGAGTGATTCTGGCTTGGTCGTTGAGTTGAAGATCCGGCGATTGCGTTCCTTCCAGATACCCCATAGAGTGGCGAGCATCATTGAGTCCCGCGCAGAGTGATTGGTTGGGTTCCACCCCGCTCCATTGGTATGCCAAAACGTTGAAAAATCTCCGGATGGAGGGAATGAGATGTTTGGTACCACTTTCTTCCATATTCTGGTTGCAGCTGGGCAAGTCAGGAATATGTGAGTTTGTGTTTCAACAACATGGGTGAGGCAGAGGCTGCAATGTTGGTCTTGAATCGGCATTCCCCCTTTTTGGAGTGCATCTTTTGTTGGAATTCTTTCCTTAAGTATCATCCATAGGAGGATTTTAGTTTTGATTGGCGCTTTGATGTTCCATAGGGATTTGTAGTGGTAATCTACTATGCCGGGATTTATTATGAAGGCATATGTTGATTTTAAGGAGTACTGCCCTGTTGGACTCCATCTCCATTTGAGAGCACCGTCTTCTTATGGGGTGGTGGATGTCTGGAACAATTGTAGTAGTGAGAGGGTCTCTGATGAAAAAGGATGGAAATTTCTGTATTAGCTGTCTGTCGATTGAATCATGGGATGGCGGTAGTATGTAGTTGTCCTGCATTAGCTTTGCAAGCGGTGAGTTAGCAAGCTGATAGATGGTCCAAAGCCATTTTAAAAGCAAGGATCTGTTGAGACATTTGAGGTCTAGAACTCCTAGCCCTCCATGTTTCCTTGGCAGACAAATGATTTTCAAATTAACGAGGCAGGCTCCTTGGGCCGGAATATCGTTACCTTTCCATAAGAATCGCATTTTTGTGCGTTCAATGTGTTTAAGGATCCATGCCGCAACAGGAAGGCTTGCATGTAGTGAATTGGTAGGGCGTTGATCACGGAATTGATAAGTGTTAATCTACCTCCTTTAGATAAAATATGTCCTTTCCATTTACCAAGTCTTGATTGGATGGAGTCTAAAATGGGAAGGAATAGGTCTTTTTTGGGTTTGGAAATAGTTAGAGGTAGTCCAAGGTATTTGATTGGAAATTGACTTCCATTGCATTGAAGGATATCTTGAATTATGGGAATCAGGTGGGTTAGTACGTTGATGGGACAAAAGTGCTTTTTGCAGGATTGATTGATAGTCCTGTCATTCTTGCGTATTTATGTAGTATTCCATTAGGGTTAGTAGGTGCATCAGATGAGCATCCGATATGAGTAATGTGTCGTCCGCAAATTGGTATCCTGTCATTGGTAGGGATATTGGATGTGACGGGCTATTGGTGGTTTCCGTTATCAGCGTTTGCAAGGAGTTTGCTACTAGAATGAATAGTAGAGGAGAAAGCGGGTCACCTTGCCGTAGGCCCCGTTGGTGGTAAAAAGTAGGGCCATAGATTCCGTTAACCCGCACATAGGAAGAAAAGGATATGAGCAGGTTATTAATCCAAAGTATCCAAGTTGGCGGGAAACCTTTCGCCTTGAGTAGGCTTCGAATGAAATCCCACGACACCGTGTCGAAAGCCTTTTTGAAATCGACTTTGTATAATATTGTTGGGATCTTAAGTTTTTTCCTTAAAATGAGTGATTCCTTGGATACTACAAAGGTTTCCATTAGGCTTCTACCTTTGATGAAAGCTGTTTGATTTTTCGATATGATATGAGGTAGTAATGCTTGTAGTCTATCTGCGAGCAGTTTGGATATTATTTTGATGATTGTGGTGATTATACTAATTGGCCTGTAATCGTCTAATGTGAGTGCTTGTTTGTGTTTAGGAAGTATTGTGATGCAAGCCTGATTCAGCCTCCATAGGTCAAGTTCGTTCTTATGGAAAGAACGGACTAGTGCACAAATTGTTCCTCCTATCATTGACCAATAGTGTTGGAAGAATTCTGCTGGGAATCCATTCGGGCTGCAGGCTTTCCCTTTTGCCAGGTTGAAAACCACCTTTTTATTTCCTCTTGTGTGAATTCGTCCTGCAGGTTATCCATTAGTTGTGAGTTCATCATAGGATGATTGTTTGTTTCCATATTGGTTGTATTTTCCTTTGTGCCCAGTATATCCTTGTAGTGTTTGGAGAAAGCTAGTGCGATTGTCTTTTCCTCTGTGATCGGAGATCCCTCTATATGGATAGAGTGGATGTGATTGTTTGTAAACCTTTTGCTAGCCACAGTGTGAAAATACTTTGTATTGTTGTCCCCCAGCTTGAGCCAACGTACCGAAGAGCGTTGTTGCCATTTTTGCTCTTCGATTAGTGATAATACGTATGCGTGTTGTTTAAGCTTTAGACGGAACTGAAACTCTGGAGGAGTTAGATTCCTTACTTCTTCTGTTTTGTTTAGGGTTTGTATGAGCAATCTGGTTTGATAGGAAGGTGTTTGTGTGTGCGAATTTTCCTTTGGCCCAAAGACGTAGAGCGCGACGAGTGGAGCTGAGCCTTCTGAGGAAGTCGATTGCTAAAATATTAGAGGGATCTGGGATGTTCCATGTTGTTTCAATGATATTGTGGGTTTCCTGAAAAGTGCACCAGAATCTTTCAAATTTGAAGACTCTAGTTTTGTTGTGCGAGATCCGCTTACTTGTTAATTTTAGTGGTGTATGGTCTGATACACTGGATGGGAATTGTGTGAGTGCATATTTGTGTAAATTATAAGGCGCGGTAAACCAGTGTTCAGAGAGTAAAATTCTGTCCAATTTTGATAGCGTTGGGTTGGGCCTGTGGCTGGAGTAAGTGAAGGATTTTCCTTGTAGTTGGATCTCTGTCAAGAATAACTCATCGAGACAGTGGTTAAATTCGAGAGCTATGCCTCTATTGAAGGCATTCCCGGTTGTGTCCTGTGGTGCTCGTATAATGTTGAAATCTCCCAACAGTATCCATGGCAAATTATTGAGGTTCCTTATTTCTTTTAGTTCATCTATAAATTGCGCTTTAAGAGAATCATATGTTGGTCCATAGACATTGGTTAACATTAAATTATTCGTTGGTGTACGAAAGAGAACTGTGCACGAGAAATCGTGTGTGTATTCACTATAAGATTCCAACTCGTTTGTCCAGGCGGTGAGAATTCTTCCTCGTGTGTTAGTGGACGTTTTGTAGTGAAAATTTTGGAAACGAGGAGGTCATGCTCGGCGAACTCGGAAGTAGTCCACCTGATCCCATTTTGTTTCTTGCAAACACAGAATTTGATAATTTTGAGTTCGCAAAATATTTTTTACCACCGCACATTTAGAATGGTCACCAAGACCTCTTACATTCCAAGAGACTACTGAATTCATAAAATACAAAAAACTATCTTAAACCAAAATTTTGTTAAGCTCTAAGAGCGTATCCTAAGCATTGGTCGCTTGCTGGCTGCCGTGCGGTGGGCCTAGCTACCTAGGTGTCCTCATCCATGGAGGCTGTCTCCGAGCCGTCTGGATCCTGCACCTCTTCAGAGGCCCCCTCTCTTTTTCCACTTTTCTTGCATGCCTCTTTCTCTCCCAGCAGATGGTGCGCATCAGCAAAGTTACCTAATTGCACATAGTCTGCTAATTTCTGAATGTCTTCTTCCTCCAAAGGTTTTGCATAGAGTGCCTCTGAGTCAAGGCATCTTATAATTTCCTCGATACGACCCTTGTTGTCCGAATCCTTCATAATTTTTCTCCCCGGCTGTCTACCTTTGGCCGGGGTTAGGACCATATCTTTGTATTCCTTCGGCTTGGTTATCCGAATGCTTTTCCTCTTGGGAGGCAGCCGGGTTAGGCTTGAATGCTTGGACATCTTTTTTCCGAGGTTGGCAGAAGTATGCTGGGTGTTCTCGAGCAGTTTAGAGGCAGCAGTGAATACTGTTGGCGCCGACTTGCTGGTACCGTGTGTCTGATGGGCTGCTGGAGAAGTGGCAACCACTTGTTTGGTGGTCTGGCGCGGTGGTGCGATTATCGGAAGGTCATCGACGGAGATCACTGATTCGGAGTTCACTGGTTCCATGGGGATTTCATTGATGGCATTCGGCATGGGCTGGTTGGTTTGATGGCTGTCGGGTAAGGTGATGGAGGTGGTATTGGGGCTTGGCGGTGGGGAGTTGGGCTGTTGGTAAGGTGTGAAGTCCATTGGTGCAGGTTGCCGGGTGTTAGGGCTGGGTTGAGGTGATATTGGGTTATCGGGCTGTGACCAAGGTGGGATGGCTTTGGGCTGGGATGGGCTCATCTGTTCTGGTTGGGGAGAGTGAGTTGCGGATTGGGTTTGGAGTTGGGCCGGGATATCTGGTTTTGTTACTTGGAGTTGTTTGGGCTGAGTCACTGCTTGGGCCGAAATGGGCTGTCTTGGGGCCAGCGCCATTTCAAGGGATCGGGCCACATGTTGCTTGAAGGCATTTATGGCTGATTGGAGGAGCTTTTGGCCTTGAGTTTTGTCTTTTATGGTAGGGTATGTTGCTGGTTCTTTGCCAGGTCTGTGGCATTAAACTGCAGTGCTTTTGTCACTTGCAACCCATTCTTGGCCTTTTCCAGAATAGCTGTCTTTTTGGACAGCTTTCTTGCTCTGTGGGTGGCCTTTTCCAGAAGCAGAAATTTCTGCTGCAGAACGTTCAGTTGCAGTTGCAGCCTTGTAACCCAGAGACAGCTGCCTATCCATTTTTTTTGAATTTTCCTGTTTGCCTGCAGTTGCTGTCGAACTGGAGATGTTCGTTCCTGAGGTGAACTGCGCTCTTTTGGAATTTTCCGCCTCCAGGCGCCTACAGAAGTTTCAGACTGAGTCTGGTGGTGCTGACTGAAGCAGTTCTGTCAGGAATTTCTTGCTGCAGGGCCAGTCGAAGGCCTCGTCTGGTAGAAGGTCTAATGGGTCTGCGCCGAGCTTCGTACGTCAGAGTCCTGCATTACGCTTTGTTGAGTTACTTTCATCATCGCCGAACCGCTTGGTCGCCATGGAGCGGTAGATGGTCTCATCCGGGGTTGTGTTCGGTGGTATGTAGAAGTCGAATGGCTCGTCGACCCACCCTCTGACTTCTACCGGGATTCTCGAGCGGAGGCCCATAACGATTAAGAAAATATCACTGGGGATGAGTTCGAGGTCTGAGCAGGCTATTTGGATGTCGAGGATTTTCAGGGAGGATGCGGCTTGGAGGTTCCCATGATCAATAATGAGACCAAAGCTAGAAGTGGCATATGTAAGGTGCTCTAGCGACCAAGAGTATGGTGGTAGATTGTGTAAGCGCAGCCACACTTTGAATTGAAGAGGTAAAGGCCTTCATAAGCACTGTGGTGACCAAGGATACCACAAGTAACCTTTCCTTCCTAGGTTTGGATGGAGGTCGGTCATGAACTTGGTACGGTTAGTTTTAGGAGGGAGCATTAGGAGGTATTTGTTGGTACTGAGCTGGGATATCTCTAGGCTGCCAAGGGGTTGGATTTCCTTCTTGAAATCCAAGTGGTCTGACTTCAGGGTGTGTTGACGAAGGAATCGAGCATCCACGACGAGGGCTTGCTTCAATCGGTGAATCTGGTGAGAAAGGTTCAGTGTCTCATGTATGTGCACATGTACCAAATGCGTCCTGTTGTAAGGCATGATCGTGCTGCCCCTCGGGGTGAGTTCAGTTGTCTTGATGGCTTGTTTGGTGCGACCCTTACAGTCCTTGGCGGGGTGACCTTGTCGGCGACAGCGACGACACACCATATGCTCCTTGGAGCAAGCCCCGGGACGGTGGCCTACCACGTAGCAGTCCAAACACCGGCCTTTCCAAGCCGGGTAAGTTTTGCTCGGTGGGAACAGAAGCCAACTTAGAAGGGTGCGAAGCTCTGCTGGGGACATCAGCGTGTAGTCGTCTTTGATTCTCGGGCGCTTGGGATGACGAGGGGCTTCTCTGAGCTAGGTGTTGCCGGTTCCTGCCTTGGAGCGAGGTGACGGAGGCATCGCTGTGATCTGAGCGTAGGATGGGGAATGAAGGTGTTCAGGTTGGTCGCGACAGACACTGGAAGTTTGGAGGAAGTCTGGGGTAGTTTGGCTATGGTTGTTGCTGTGGTGGTTTTTGGTTGGTTGGGATGGCTTCTAGTGGAATTGTTGGTGGCTTGTTTCGATTTCTGGGAAAACATGGGGAAGGTTTTTTGGAAATGATGAGTTATGCGCTGAAAGAGATATGGGTTGGTTCCCTTATAGCCTAGGTGTGTAGAGTGAGTTATAAGGTAGGGATATGGGACAAAGGGTTTGGCTTTGGGCTTAGGGTTGCGGCGGCTGATGGTGACCCAACCATCAGCAGAGAAAAGCTCACCTTTTCTCCCCATCCTTCTTCTGTTCTAATAAAATTCTTCAATATCTTCACTTTTGAATTTCGACTCGCATTCACTATCAGAGCTATATATCAGAGTTGGTAATAAGGCAACATGTTGGCTCATTCTTGAGATCGTGGAGCTCATCTCCCGAAGCACTTTCTTCTTCATATTGTACACACATGCATCTTTCGGCACGTCGTGTTTGAGCCATTGTATCATCTTGTCGACAGCTTCAGCAATATACTTCAAGTATCCATATGGTACATCTGAAATGACCTTGTCGTCCTTCACCAACTTCCTCAAGCAGTACGCATAGTTTTCCAGCGAGTTCTAGGCCAAAACCTTCCTTTTAAATTGTTCATCATCAATCCGGTAACTTTCCGCTTCATGCACCATCCTATCTATCTCCTCCTTGCCTAACATGCCCTCTAAATTGGTCAAGGTGATTTGTTTCTTTTACCGCTGACTGGCTCCTCAGCAGATACATGCAATATACCGTTGTGATCTATCTTAAAAGACACATTGAACTTGGTTTCACCTTTGGGTGCACGATGGATCTCGGATAGTCGAAATACGCCAAGTAAATTGTTATCTTCACTGCGCACCCTCTCCCCCTCATACACTTTGAATTGGACCCCAGATTGGAAATCAGCACATGCATGTTGTGAACACTTCTTCCTTCTGCACTGGTATTGGAGTGTTCCTAGGAATAACAACAGACATGATACAACCTTTTGTCTCAATGCCAAGAGAGAGTGGGGTACGATCTATGACCACCAAGTTTTTTATCTCTTCATTACCATGTCCACTTAGCATTGCAGCCTGTACAGAGATATATTCACTGCCACAACTGGCCACAGAAGATCATAGCACTTAAGTGTGTAACAGAATTGTAATTAGTGATTAATTAATGTACTGAGTTAGTTAGAGCTCATTGGCTATATATATAGATGTACTGTAACAATTCAAAACACAATCAATAAGATATCACAATTTCGATTTCCTCTTTCTCTGTTTACTCAAATACGTACATGGTATCAGAGCCATTACCAAAGGCATCTTCTTCTCCAACTGTCAAGATCCTCAAGATAAATCTTCACCATGGCAACATCGCCTCCCCAATCTCCCAATTCCAATTCATTACAAATTCATCAACCTCTGATCAGATTGTCTCTCTAAATCTGCCTAATGCTGTTAAACTCAACGAAACTAACTTCCTAACCTGGAAATCCCAAGTTTTACCATTGATTCACGAGTATAATCTTACAAAATTTGTGGATTCACCACCACCTGAGAGTGCGATTCGCAACGCCAAAGGACAATTCGACATCAATCCTGCCTATCTTGCTTGGCATCGACAGGATCAACTTTTACTTGGATGGCTTAGCTCATCTCTCACAGAGTCTCTCATGGCTCAGGTCATCTCCAGCACCACCACTCGAGAATTATGGCGATCCCTTGATGAATACTTCTCTTCTACATCAAGAGCTCGTCTTCACGAGTTGAAACGAAAAATCCAGACAGCAAATAAAGGAGATCGTACATGCTCCGAGTATCTTCTTCAGCTGCGACGGATCTCAGACGAACTTGCATTCATTTGTGCACCACTACCTGAACACGAACTTGTTTCATCCACAATCAACGTCCTTGGAGTTGAATATAACTCCATTGTTGCCGCTGTCTCTACTGCCCGTTGTAACGGAGCGTTGTCCTTCTCGAATTTGCGAGGTTTGCTCTTGGGACATGAAGCCCTTCTGCGAAGCCACGTCTCAACAGATTCGACAACCTTCTACACAGGAAGATTCAATTCAAGAACAACACAAGATCGACATCAAGAACAGTTCAGAGCAAACGAGTCATAGACATCTTCCAATGGGCTTTCGGTGACTGTAAAAACTTTTGGGCCTCATTCAGTCACGCATAACTCCACAGAGAAAGAGCTTGTTTTGTGCCAAATTTGTTCAAAACAAGGCCATCGGGCCAGATTGTGTTACAACCGATATAGGAAAGATTCCGAATGGAAATCAAATCCCCGTTTTAGAGCCTATACAGCCCAAACCCAAACCGATTCATCAAACCAAAATGCTTCTAATTGGATAATTGATTCGGGTGCTAATCATCACGTGACAAGCGACCTTAACAATCTCTCTTCCTACTTTGCCTACAATAGACCCGATAAACTTCAAATTGGTAATGGGATTGGTCTTTCTATAACTCATATAGGCTCTACTATTCTCACTTTCTCTAATCTTTCTATTAAACTTAGTAATATACTTTATGTGCCAAACTTTACTACAAATCTCTTAGCTTATCAAGATTACTTCATGATAATCCATTTCTATCTATTAACTTCTCTTCTTCTTCTTGTTCACTTAAGGACCTCCTCACCAAGAATCTACATCTTCAAATCCCTAGTCTCAATGGACTTTATACTCTCAAGATGAGGACTTCTACCACAAATTCATCCATATCTCCTCAAGCCTTTGTCACTACAAAAAATACAACAAGCATTTGGCATGCTATACTTGGGCATCCATTAACCTCCACTACCATCAAAGTCATCAATAGAAATAGATTACCTGTGTTAGGGAGAATTTTACATTTTGTCATGATTGTCTTCAAGCTAAGGCACATGTTTTGCCTTTTTCACAATCTAGTTCTTGTTCTTCTTTTCCTTTATAACTTATCCATTCCGATGTATGGGGTCCATCTCCACTTGTATCATCTCAAGGATATAAATACTATGTTTCTTTTATTGATGACTATTCTCATTTCACATGGATTTATTTTATGAAGTATAAGAGTGAAGTTTGTCACATATTTACTAAGTTTAAAGCTCAAGTTGAGAACTTGTTTAATACCACAATCAAAACTCTTAGAACGGATGAGGGTGCCGAGTACAAACCGATCTCTACCAAATTCCCTCAACTTATACACTAAACAACTTGTCCTCATACTCCTCAACAAAATGGGGTAACCGAAAGAAAGCATAGACATATTATAGAACTTTCCCTTACTACCATGAGCCATGCTTCTATACCTCACAAGTTTTGGGATGAGATTTTCTCAAGTATCGTTTACCTCATCAATAGATTACCCTCTAATAACCTTATTCCTTACCAAGTACTTTTTAAGAAAGAGCCTGATTACAACATGTTGAAAGTTCTTGGATGTCTTTGCTATCCTCTAACCCGCCCATATAACAAGCACAAGTTACAATTAAGATCCCAACCATGTATTTTTATTGGATATGGCCTACATCAAAAAGGTTATCGTTGTTTACATCTTCCATCAAACCGGATTTATGTCTTACAGAATGTTGAGTTTCTTGAGACAGAGTTCCCATTCAAGAATGCAGTCCGTATAACTGAAGACCATTCGGTACAGGAGCACAACTCTATACCTTCGGGCCTACTCAATTCCTCCGAAACCTTTACTACCGACCCACATAAAGCCCAAGTTGATTCACTTCCATTTTCTGCACGACCTGTTACAACTATTGAAGAGCTAATGCAATTGTCTCTCCATCTCATTCCAATCCATCTAATGATCCGCCACTTCCAGTCTCCAACGATCTTCAAATTTCAAACTCATCTTCCCCAAATGAAGCTGCTCCCACAGTCGACACTACTCTTGAGACAAACCATCGAACACATGGTGATCACACTTCATCCTCTCATCAACCTCCAAACACTCACACTATGATCACCTGCACAAGAGATAACACAAGAAAACTCCGAGACTTCTCTGATTTTGTAGCACATCATGCTCATGCTGACACCGAACCAACCACGTTCAATCAGGCAAATCAATCCATAGAATGGTGTAATGCAATGTCCTTAGAACTTACTGCTCTGGCAAAGAACAAAACCTGGACCTTGGTCCCTCCCCCTGCAAATCAAAAGGTTATTGGGTGTAAATGGGTTTATAAAATCAAAAGAAAGCCTAATGGGGAAATTGATCGCTACAAGGCGCGTCTGGTTGCAAAGGGCTACAATCAGGAATAAGGGGTGGATTATGACCTCATGTACAGTCCAGTGGTACGTGCAACTACTATTCGAGTTGTCTTATCATTAGCCGTGGCTTCCAATTGGCTTCTTCGGCAACTAGACGTCTCCAATGCTTTCCTAAATGGTGATTTGGCGGAACAAGTTTTTATGACTCGCCACAGGGGTTCATCGATTCCACTCATCATCATCATGTGTGCCTCCTCCATAAGTCGCTTTATGGCCTTAAACAAGCACCACGTGCTTGGTTTGAGAAGCTCAGCACAACACTGTCTCAAATGGGTTTCAAACCGTCATCCTATGACTCGTCACTATTTCAGCTCAATAACCATGGTCACACAACTCTAATTCTGGTATACGTGGATGATTTAATCGTTACTGGCAGCAACAGTGAACAGATTCAACATATTATCACTCAACTGAAAGATACCTTTGCAATGAGAGATTTGGGTGATATCCATTATTTCCTAGGCATTGAAGCACAAAGGAACGAGCAAGGACTACTGTTGTCACAAACGAAATATATAACTGATATCCTTACAAGAGCCAACATGCTGACATGCAAACCCTGCATTACTCCAATGGCCACTGGAGTTTCTCTTTCTCAACACGGCAGTCAACAGTTTGATAACCCAAGCCTTTACCGTAGCATTGTAGGTGCTCTTCAATACTCCACTCTTACGAGACCCGACATTGCTTACTCAGTAAACAAAGTGTCCCAATTTATGCATGAGCCATCAGTTGATCATTGGAATGCTATTAAGCGTATACTCCGTTATTTAGCTGGAACAACAAAAATGGCGCTTCAACTTCACAGCAACACCTCTATGCAGATTTTTGCCTACTCAGACTCTGACTGGGCAGGGAATGTGGATGACCGACGTTCCACTTTCGGGTTCTGTGTATATCTCGGATCCAACTTGGTATCTTGGTGTGCAAAGAAACAACCCACGGTTTCTCGGTCCAGTACCGAAGCGGAATACTGAAGTCTTGCTTTGGCTTGCACATAAATTTTATGGTTGCAATACTTACTCCATGAAATACATCCATCTGATAGTACTATACCCATCCTTTGGTGTGATAACATTGGTGCCACGTTCTTGGCTTCTAATCCAATGTTCCATGCCCGTACGAAGCATATCGAGATCGAATATCACTTTGTTCGAGAGAAGGTTGCTTCCAATCAAATTCAAGTCAAATTTCTATGTTCAAAAGGCCAAATTGCCGATGTTATGACGAAGCCACTGCCATTGCCGTTATTTCAAAACTTTAGGAACAAGCTCAATGTGACGTTGTCAACATTGGCTTGAGAGGGGTGTATAGAGATATATTCACTGCCACAACTGGCCACAGAAGATCATAGCTCTTAAGCGTGTAACAGAATTGTAATTAGTGATTAATTAATGTACTGAGTTAGTTAGAGCTCATTGGCTATATATATAGATGTACTGTAACAATTCAAAACACAATCAATAAGATATCTTTTTTACAATTAATTCCGGTTTCCTCTTTCTCTGTTTACTCAAATACTTACAGCCTGTACAGCAGCACCATATGCCACGGCTTCATCTGGGTGGATTTTTTTACATAACTCCTTGTCACTGAAATAATTCTTCAAGAGTTGTTGGACTTTTGGAATCCGGGTGGAACCTCCTACCAGAACCACCACATCGATGTTGTCCTTGTCTATGCCAGCATCCTCATGACACCTCTTCACACAGTCCCAATGCATTTCTCGTAGAGGTCAATGTTCAGCTCATCAAACCGTGCACGCGTTATGGTAGAGTAGAAATCAATCCCCTCATAGAGACAATCAATGTTGACAGCAGTTTCAGAGGTGGTGGAGAGAATTCTAGCTCTTTGCCTGTTCGCATGCAGTCTTGAGCCTCCTCAAAGCTCTTGAATTGCTGCTAAGTGCTAATGTCCTTCTTCAACAAAATGTTTTAACATGCGGTTATCAAAGTCCTCTCCTCCAAGGTGGGTGTCACCAGCAGTGGCCTTCACCTCAATTACGCCGGCCTTGCTAATACTAAGCAATGAAACATCAAAAGTGTAAAATTCAGAACTTGTGAAAGAAGAGAAAGTAATTTCAAGAAAGAAACAACAGGAATTTGTGATGCTTAATGAGCCGCACCTTTTCTGATTTTCTCTCCTTTATTTAAATAGCTATTACAATCTAATTTAGGAATGTAAATTACTACAGATTACCTAAAAGAAATAGGAAACAAACAGCACATGATTGCTAATCTTTTGTGCCTTAATTAAGTAAAATAGACAGCTAGAAAAGCTACTACAATCTACACAAAATCAAGCCAGAAACGGAATGTCCCAGAGCCGTCCCAATTCCCTGAAACGCACCAGTCTATGCAACAAGCTTATCCAACAATCACTTCCCTAAGCTTGTTGCTCTTTCTCTCACATCCACCATGCCAATCTTATCTCTTAACTCACTGAATTTAACTCTGCACAAAGCTTTTGTCAGTATGTCAGCCAGTTGCTCAACAGTGCTCACGTGTTCAACCTCAATCACCCCTTTCTCAACATTTTCCCTTATGAAATGAAACTTTGTATCTATATGCTTACTACGATCATGGAACACAGGATTTTTGCAAAGAGATATCGCTGACATGTTGTCAATCCTCAGCTTAATCTTCACAGCTTCATGATTCAAAAGCTCAGCCCTTAGTCTTTCCAACCAAATGCCCTGGCATGCTGCTGAAGCTGCAGCCATGTACTCAGCCTCACAGGAAGATAAAGCTACCACCTTCTGTTTTCTAGAGAACCAACTAATTGGACTTCCTCCTAGAAAGAAAATTACACCAGTGGTACTTCTCCTATCATTCAGATCTCCTGCTAGGTCACTATCTGAATAGCCAACTAAACTGACAGTTCCTTTATCAGATTTCATGTACTGGCACCCCAAGCTCAGAGTTCCTTGTATGTACCTTAAAATGTGTTTGACTGCAGCCATGTGCTCCCTTCTTGGTGTTTCCATGAACCTACTTACAATTCCCACTGAGTATGCCAGATCAGGCCTGGTGTGTAAAAGGTACCTCAGACTTCCCACAATACTTCTGTACTTCCCTGCATCCACTGGTTCTGATGTACTTTCTCTCATCAGTTTCAGTCTTGTCTCCATAGGTGCTTTTGCAGGGTTGCATTCATTCATGCCACATTCTCTCAACACCTTCAACGCAAAGCTTTCTTGACTCAACAGTACCATGTTCTTCAATTGCTTTACCTCAATGCCAAGGTAATAACTTAGCAGTCCAAGATCACTCATTCTGAAAATTCTCTTCATTTGATCCTTGAAATTCTCAATCTCCATCTTGTTTGCTCCTGTAATTATGAGGTCATCCACATATATCCCAACAATTATACGTGTGACACCTTGACCTCTCTTGTACACAGCATGCTCAGATTCACTTCTCTTGAAACCTAGTGAATTCAGGGTTTTGTCCAACTTAGAATTCCAGGCTCTGGGTGCTTGTTTCAGGCCATACAGTGCCTTGTGTAACCTTAGCACCTTGTCCTCGCTTCCTTGTACCTCAAAGCCTGGTGGCTGTGCTACATAGACTTCCTCTTGCAAATCACCATTCAGAAAAGCAGATCTCACATCCATATGATGTAATAACCACCCCTCCTGAACTGCCACAGCAATGATCAGTCTGACAGTTTCCATCCTTGCAACTGGTGCAAATACCTCTTCATAGTCCACTCCTTGCTTCTGAACATACCCCTTTGCCACTAACCTGGCCTTGTGCTTCACCACTCTTCCTTCTGAATCTTTCTTGAGTTTGTAGACCCATTTCAAGCCAATTACCCTTTTGCCCTTTGCCAGATTTTCCAGACTCCAAGTTTTATTGCTGTTTATGGATTCAATCTCCTCCATCATAGCTTGCTTCCATTCCTTTTCCTTCATTGCCTCTTCAAAAGAATTTGGTTCCTCAATTCCCAGCATACACACACCCATGAAATTCAACACCTCAGTCTCATCATAGATGTCTGCTAGACTGCGCATCCTGACAGGTGTTTGATGTGGGCTGTCATTCTCTCCTTGATCAGTCACTGCTGGATTCTGGTTCTCCAAAGGCATTGTGTCACCTTCATCTGTGTCATCATCCTCTGCAGCTTCACTGTTTTGATCATTTTCACCTTGTCTCACACTTTCTCCGTCAGAATGTAAATCAGTTGGCACTCTGAAAGTTGTCTCCTGCCATTCACTGCTATGACCATTACTAGTCAGCCAGAATCCCTCTTTGTCTTCTTCAAAGACCACATCTCTTGTTACCTCAATCTTCTTTGTGATAGGGTTGTATACTCTATATGCTTTTGATCCCTTCTCATAACCAAATAGTACCATCTTAGTACTTCTGTCATCTAGCTTCCTCAAATGTCCACCAACAGATTTGACATGAGCCAAACAACCAAAGACTCTCATATGGTGAACTGTAGGCTTCCTCTTATACCATGCTTCATAAGGGGTTTGATTTTCAACACTCTTAGTTGGTGATCTGTTTAAAATGTAAACAGCTGTAGTGACAGCTTCACCCCAGAATTCATTTGGCACTTTCTTAGCCTTCAGCATGCTTCTTGCCATTTCCACAATTGTTTGATTTCTTCTCTCCACAACCCCATTCTGTTGTGGTGAGTAGGGAGCTGTTAGTTGCCTCTTAATGCCATGTTCCTTGCAATAGTTCTCAAACAAACTAGATCTGAATTCTCCCCCTCTATCAGTTCTTAACCCTTTCAACTTTCTGCCTTGCTCCACTTCCAGTGACACCTTAATGGTTTTGAAAACTTCAAAAGCTTTGTCTTTACTTGCCAACACAACTAACCACATGTAGCGGCTATAATCATCAACTAGGAGCAGAAAATACCTATTTCCTCCTGGAGTTTGAGGCAGGATGGGCCCACATAGATCACCATGCAGGAGCTCTAGCACTTCTTTGGCCCTGAACTGTGCTTGACTTGGAAAAGGTGTTCTCCTTTGTTTGCCAATTACACATCCATCACAGATTTGGTCAACTTGTTTTATGCTTGGTAGCCCTTCTACTAGTCCTTCTTCACTCATCCTTCTTAATGCCTTAAAGTTTAGGTGACCAAACCTGCAATGCCATCTCCACTCCTTGGAATCTGACTGTGCAACCATACACACTGGCTTAGTGACTTCAAGTTGCAGTATGTATAGCCTATTTGTTGACCTCTTCACCTTTATCAACATCTTCTCATTCTCATCAAAAACTTTTAGTTCGCCCTTCCTTGCCTCATATCTGCAACCTTGCTCTTCTAGTTGGCCCAGACTAAGAATATTGCTTGTCAGATTTGGGATGTAATACACATCAGTCAGCTCTTTATGCTCTCCATTTCTGCCTTTCAATAACACAGTGCCACTTCCCTCAATTTTCAGTTTGTATCCATCTCCCATCTTCACACTTCCATGGATGTATGAGTTTAGAGATGTGAAATGCTCTAGTACCCCTGACATGTGATTACTGGCTCCTGTGTCAAGGTACCAGTTACTGCTCTCTTGCTGTATTCCTAACTTCAGCTCCTCCACCCTTGCTACAACTTCCTTTACCTCCTCACCAAGTACAATCTGGTGCATCATCAAGGTAGGCTCTTCCTCCTCCTTCTCTGTAACATAACCTCTTTCTCTTTTAGGTTTCCTGCACTCTGAGGCAAAATGTCCAAAGATGCCACAGTTGAAACATTTTATCTTGGATTTGTCAAACCTTTTCCTTGGCTTAGGATTTTGGCTGTCAGTACTTTCTTCACCTCTCTTATCTTTCAGAGAGAGTGCCTCCCACTGAGCACGAGTCAAAAGCAACTTGCCATCACCTTCTTCTTCTCTTTGATGCATTCTTCCTTTCATGCCTTCATCAAAGATTTTCAGTCGACCCACTGCCTCTGCTACTGTCATGGTGGTCATGTCCCCCCACTGTTCAATTGTGCTTATGATAGGTAAGAATCTGTCAGGGACTGCACTAAATAGTTTCTCCACTACGACATTCTCCTTCACCTCTTGTCCCAAAGACCTCAGCTCTCCTACCATACTTATGAGATTTTGAGAAAACTCTGACAGATTTGCAGATTCTGGCATGACCATCCTGTCAAATTGTCTTTTCAGAACTTGTGCTCTTGCTTTTCGCACACGCTCTTCTCCTACTGACATCTGCTTTATTGTCAACCACGCCTCTTTAGCAGTTTCTTTCTCTGCTATCGCCATAATCACACTGTCTGGGATTGACTGTGAGATTGCAGCAAACGCCCCCTGATCTTTCTCTTTGTTGACTCCTTCTCCTCCTTCCACAGCTTCCCATACATTCAATGCTCGTAGCAGGATCTTCATTTTCACTGCCCACAAACCGTAGTTTGTATCGTTGAGCATGGGGTATTGTATTGGGACTCCTCTCACTACGACCTTTTGTGGATTTGTAGCTGATGCTGCAGCAGCTTCTGCATCATCCGCCATGTTTGATACAGGCTCTGATACCAAATGTAAAATTCAGAACTTGTGAAAGAAGAGAAAGTAATTTCAAGAAAGAAACAACAGGAATTTGTGATGCTTAATGAGCCGCACCTTTTCTGATTTTCTCTCCTTTATTTAAATAGCTATTACAATCTAATTTAGGAATGTAAATTACTACAGATTACCTAAAAGAAATAGGAAACAAACAGCACATGATTGCTAATCTTTTGTGCCTTAATTAAGTAAAATAGACAGCTAGAAAAGCTACTACAATCTACACAAAATCAAGCCAGAAACGGAATGTCCCAGAGCCGTCCCAATTCCCTGAAACGCACCAGTCTATGCAACAAGCTTATCCAACAAAAAGTACCACCACCGAGGTCAAATATAAGCACATTCTTCTTCACAGGAGAAGAAACATTATTTGTGTCAAAGCCATAAGCCACAGCAGCTGCGGTTAGCTCATCCATTATGCGGATGACATTAGGAAGTACCTGCGGTTAGCTCATCCATTTGTGTCAAAAGTTGTGATCAATAGGGCCTTAGGAAAAAAGACACGCTAAAAAGAAGAGTTCGTTTGGGTGGTCCTATATCATCATCATTTGTTCATCTCAGCAGCAGACTTGCTTTCAAGATGGACGACAAGGCTTCAACACTTGCAGGCCTTTGACGGTGCCTTTCCAAGATGTCAAATCATGCATCATGTATGCTGATGACCTTCTGTTCATAGTCATACCCACTATATAGAAATTTCAAATTATAAAGTTAATGCTAACTCTTTGGGAGCATATCTCGAGTTTAACTATTAACATGACAAAGTCTGATGTGGTCTCTGTAGCAAATGACGAAGTACCTGATCAAATGTGGGCGAACATGCTTAACTGTCAGGTGGGGCATTTTCCGATGAAGTATCTGAGATTACCACTCAAAGATAAAAGACTTCGTATAGTTGATTTCATGCCATTAATTCAAAAAATTCAAGATAGATTCAAGGGATGGAAGCTTCTCTTTTGTCACCTGCAGGAAGGATAATGTTGTTGAATGTTGTAATTATGACAATTCCCGTTTACTTCATGTCAGTAGTTAAACTTTCTCTCTGGGTCATAAAGAAAATAGATCAAATTAGATGTTAATTCTTGTGGCATGGAGCAAAAATTGATCAACAGAGGATACATTTAGTTAGGGGAGCAAACGAGTCGAACACAAACGAACTTAGCCAAGTTCAAGATTGACTTGTTACTTAACGAACGAGCGGGTAACGAATGAGTTCATAAGGAGCTGGTAATGAACGAGTTCATAGCGAGTTTTTAATGAGTCGATCACGGATTATGGACATAGTTCAAGATTGACGAGTCGAACACGGGCGAGCCACGAGTTACGAATATTTCTTGCACCCCTACAATTAGTCAAATGGGGAACAATTTGCAAGCCAAAACCTCTTAGAGGATTAGGAGTAAGTGACCTAAAGGTTTTCAACGAAGCATTGATGGCCATATGGTTGTGGAAGTGGATATACCAGGAAGAAGGATTATGGACTGAGTTAAATAAGGGTATTTTGACCAATAAAAGATCATGGGAAATGAATAATACCTCAGATGTCAAAAGTCTCTAAGACCCACAATTGATGTCTTCGAGAATAGTATAGAATGCCAAATAAGTTCTGGTAAAATTGCAAGTTTCTGGCATGTGGAATGGGGAAAAGGTGTAATGAAAGAAAATTTTTGAGAGTTCCACTCATTCTTGCAGTATGATCATTGTACAATGTATGAAGTCTGGCACCATAGATTTCAAGATGACACACTATATAAGTCAGTAAACCTTACTGAGGTGGCATCACAACAGTTAACACAAATTAAGGCAATCCTTGATTCGATGGGGGTTCTCAATAATCAAGAAAGAGATATTATTACTTAGAAGAATGAAAGCTCATCAAAGTTTACAGTGAGATTCTTTTATCAGTTTTTGAAGTTCCACCCCCAACCAGCATCTTCTCTGAACTATGTTTGCACTTTGAGTTCCTCCTAGAATAAATTTTTTTTGGCTGGCTCATGTTGCAAGATAAAATACTTGGTGGTTAATTTGCAAAAGCGAGGATGGAACCTGGTGGGATTCTGTTTTTTTATGCAGGTCTGGAGGTGATTCAGTTCATCATATATTTGTTGATTATATTTTTTATTTTTGAAATTGATAATTAAGATTGAAAATTAACAAATTTAAGACATAAGTATTAGGTTATAAGGATTCTTCGAAAACCGACCGCACCTCATATCGTATACATATTCAGTACGGATTCGTGTGCTATTTGCATCCAATACACACCTTTTTTTGCGGAGATTCCGAGAGAGCTAGGTTGCATGGGTGCATGTGCGAGTATCGTATTTGTTGCCGTGCACGTGTGGCGATACATCATTTAAAAAAAATAGAATACGACAGAGTATATGAAACAATAAAAAATCAACTTATTATATATTAAAATGTTTGAATAAAATATTTTCAGTAAAATAATAATCCCAAAAATTATAATTATATAATAAATAATGTATATTATAAGACAAAGTAACGCTATTGTGCTTCAACGAGCACCTAAGCTTTGCGTGCTCTTTACACAAAAACATTATTAATCACTCTAAAATTTTAGTTTATCATTTAAGTATTTGTATTGATTTTTTTGAAAGTAATCTAATTTTATGTATAAATACTGATTTTTTTTATTATTTTGAAGCCACCTTAAAAAATACAGAACATGTACTTAAAAAGAATCTAAATATTGAAATTTTTTGTTTCCTACAGAACTTTGATATAAAGAAATTATTGAGTATGATAATAAAATTTGAAAGTCTTTAATATATTATTAAATTAAGAACACGAAAGTTTTTGATTTTCTAGAAACGTTGTACCTTTATTTTATAAGATAATATATATAATATGTAATAAATAAAAATACAAAAGAATACATGAAGTTTCTTATTTAGAATACAAAAGACAGTTTCTAAATGAGTTTCAGGATGTAGATGAGTTTCTTATTTAGCAATTTTGCTCCAGATTTTCTTAGTTAGCCATTTTGCTTTAGAGTTTATAAAAGCTGACGTGGCTTAATTATTGGCTAAAATTGATCGGTCTCCCACAACACTGATAGTATTTGCTGATGTGACAATTAAGATAAATTTTTAGTTTCAATAATGAAAGGTTTAGAAACTAAAGAAAGATTAATTTTCTAAAACTGATGTGATAATTATTTAGAAACTTCAAGAATTTTAGAAATGAAGATGCTCTAAGTTTAAACTAATGCTCTTTGTCTATGCATTGATTAGTTATCTTGCACATATAATAGCTTTTGATAGAGAAAATTAAAGTATATAGCTAACAAAGCAAGATAGAGATAAGTAGTTAACAAGCAAGTAGGTCCATCAAAACAAAACAACGTAGCAACACAAACAAGCAAGTCAATTACTAAGTTTAGACAAGACAACATAAATTTGCATAATCAACTAACGAAACTACGAACGAAATAAGATTCATAAATCACTCAAGCATCATCATCACCACAGGTAGTGCCATCATCTTTATCGCCTTCTTGATCTTCATGCATATGCTCCACATCAACGTTGTCCGAAGGCGAAACGAATGAAGTGGGTGGTGGAGGAGACGTCTCATCATCTTCAAAGCCGTACTTTTCATAGTAACGGGAGCGAAGGTCAAGATGTGAGTCGTATAAAGTAGAGAATTGACCTCTTGCCCAAGTGCTAAACTCTTGTTGGTTTGACTCAATGCGATCACACTTGGTGTTGATGTCGTTGCAAGTGAGGCGGATATCATTCAAGTCCGTGAAGACGACTTGTTTAAAAGCATCATTGGAGTACAAAGAAGGCATGGTGATAGAGGAGGTGATAAGCCAAATTATACACATGTTTATCTAGGATTAATTGTGTAATTTAAGCCAAGTCTAGGGTAAATAAGTGTCCAAACAAACAAGTTTTATCGCAAAAGAGTTCAATTCACTACCTTACATTGTTTTAGTGCAGAAACAGGTATTTGGAAACAAAATGGGTACAAGCAAGGACAATGGAACAAGCTAGATGTGCAATGGAAACAATTGGACCATCTGCCAGGTCAATTACGGCAGCAGGAACATTAATTGCAGCCGCAATCAACCTCTACAGGTCAAGACATGAAGAACAACCCAATTCAGCTCTATTACGGGCGCAAGGTATGTGCTTAATCGGTTTTGACTAGTTTAACCAAGTACCGAGAGGTGAAGCCATAACTAGTGCAAACATGGTACCGAAATAGAAATATCACTTGGTACCAAATCTGAAATCATACCGTCATAATACCAAGAAATTAATTACCAAACAAGTATTAATAATTTTGGATAGATCGTCTTAACAAGACCTAATCGTTTGTTAATTGAGTTAAATTCTTAGTTACTTTCAGTTTTTAGTCTAAAGCGATCAAACAACCCAAACCTGAAACTTTTCTTTTCTCATTCGTTTTTGCTTAGATTAAATTTACTCAAAATCTGAAAATTAGAACTGAATTGTCCCTGTGGATTCGACCCCTAAGTACTACGATAGACGGTTGTATACTTGCAACTTCTAAATATGAACTAGGGTTAATCAAACTCACATCAAGAGGAAGCCGGACGGGATGGAGGAGGAGAATCTTCTTGGTTTGGGTTGAAGTATTGATTCACCAAGGCATTGGGTAGGGATAGACAAATGTCCTTGTCGTCTATTTGGGTTTGAACACTTGATACTCGGTAGCACGGTGAGTTGCATCCCCTAGATCATGTCCCATATCAAGCCATCCGTATTTTTCAAGCCGGGTCCATAGGTTGGTCGGTGTAGTGAGAGGTAGCTCCTGGGAGAACACAACATTATTTGCCTTGATGATTTTCTAAATTAGGTTTCCGTAAGGCAAAATCCTTTGCGTGTCTTTGTAAGCCGTTGTCATGTGCTTGATAACAACATATAGTAAATTAAAGGTGTGGTTTCCTTCAAGCAATTGACGAAGGTAGAAGATGCCATTGTACTTAATATTGGTTTTAATACCTCTTTTTGTTGTTAAAACATGATGTAGGAGATAATATGCCAAACGGTGAAGTGTCGGTAAGTGTGTATAATAAAATGATCTTTTTCCAGCTTATTGTAGGGACATAAAACCAATCAAGATAGGACTCATATGTTTCCTCGGGTTTATCGGACCAACTACGATTCAAAAAGAATTTTAATTCGCCCATCATGCTCATCTCAAACTCATTGCTCATCAAGGAAGCAAAATCCTCGGCAAGTGTTGCGTTAGTTGAACCAAAAACGATCTCACCTACATATATTTGAACCAATAATATATCATTTTCATTCTTTTTAGTAAAGAGCGTGGTGTCATTTTTGCCTCTTATGAAACTGTTTTCTACTAAGAAGGAACTAAGTTTACCATACCATGCTCTTGGGACTTGTTTTAATTCATAGAGGGCTTTATCAAGTTTATAAACATGGTCGGGAAAGTTTGGATCAACAAAATCGGGTGGTTGATGTACATAGACTTCTTCTTGTATGAATTCGTTCGAGAATGCACTCTTAGCGTCCATTTCGAATAGGGTTAACCTTTATAAGAGGCATATGCTAAGAGCATTCTTATGGATTCGAATCTAGCAACGGGTGCAAATGTTTCTTCGAAGTCCAACCCTTCATTTGTCTAAAACCTTGCACTACTAATCTAGCTTTATTGCGAATGACATTCCCCTCTTTGTCCTTTTTGTTCCGAAATACCCATTTTGTCCCAATTATTCCTCTATTTTTAGGTTTTGTCACAAGTTCCCACGCCTTATTTCGCTCAAATTGGTTTAATTCTTCTTGCATGACACAAATACAATCGGCATCTTTACACGCTTGTTCTAAATTTGTTGGCAATTGTGAAACAAACGCACAATGAGCAATCATTTAGTTCAAGTTGGACCAAGTTCTAACATCATTCCTAGGATTTCTAATTACATTTGTTAAAGGATGAGCGGTTACTTCCCTTAAGTCTTGAGGTATTTGATACTCGGGTTGTTTCATCGATGCAACATCTCCTTCTTGAGAAGCATCAACGTTAAGACCGTCTTGCTCGTGTTCTTGTACTTGCTCCGAAGTAATCGTAGTGTCATCTCTTGCATGAGGCGAGTTATCCACGATTATGATCTCTTTTTGTCCTTATTCTTGAGGATGAGATCCTAAGTTAGAAGCTTCCGCACCTATAATGTCAACATTACCTTTCTCGACCCAAGCATTAGTAGATTCATCAAATTTTACATTAATGGATTCAATAACGACTTTAGAGGTTGGTATATACACTCTATATGCTTTACTAGTCATAGAGTAACCTATTAGGTTTCCTTCAATTAATTTTGAGTCAAATTTGGTGATCTTTGGAGAGTCATCAAGCACAAAGCAAAGTTCTAAACTAGGCAATATTTGACTTACGACTGACCCACAATTCATACGGTGTTCTTTTAATTATTGGCCTTAAACCTACTATATTTATGACATCACATGCGGTATTAACTACTTCGACCCAAAGATAGTTTGGTAAAGAGAAATCGTTTCATGGTGCGTGTAAGTTCTTGTAAGGTACGATTTTTCCTTTCTACCATACCATTTTGTTGAGGCATTCTAGGCGCCGAAAACTCGTGTTTGTGCCCTCTAGTTGAGCATAATTCATCAAACCTAGCATTTTCAAACTCACCTCCATGGTCACTTCTAATTCTTTTAATCTTTAGTCTTTTTTCATTTTCAACTCTATTGCAAAATTCAACAAAGTTCTCAAATGTTCCATTTTTATGGCTTAGAAATATGACTCATGTGTACCTACTATAGTTGTCGACAATTACACAAACATACCTCTTTTTCGCCAAACTTGGGACGCTTATCGATCCAAATAAATCAATATGCAATAGTTGTAATGGCTTATCGGTTGATACTACATCCTTTGAAACAAAAGTAGACTTTACTTGTTTACCTTTGATGCATGCCTCACACACATCATCCAAGTCGATTTTGCTCAAGGGTAGTCCTTTTACTAGATCATGTCTAATAAGCTTCTTAATGGAACTTGCACCTAAATGTGCTAATCTTCTATGCCAAAGCCAAGATTGATTAGTCAAAGCATTTAAACATATTTCACATTGTCTAAAGTCATTTAAATATAGATAGTATATTCCATATTGTCTCTCGCCTTGATAAACCTTCTCGTTTGTTTTGGACCACATTAGTTGGCAATTATGGGTATCAAATTTTACATAATAGCCGGTATCACATAGTTGGCATACACTAAGCAAATTAAAATTTAGACCATCCACTAGGTTGACATTTGAGATAGTTAAGTGTTGGTTTCCAATGAACCCTATACCAACAATTTTGTTTTTTCTTTGATTACTTCCAAAAGTTACCGAACCATCATCATATGGTTTTAATGAGATAAAGTTAGAACTAGAACCGATCATATGATGTGAGCATCCACTGTCACTGATCCAAACATTTTCTCTATGGAATAACACAAACCTATAAGAATATATTAGTAGTTAAAACATACTAATATATTTTGTATTAAACTCCTCCTAAATATATGGCTAGGTGATTCGAGGGGAGGTACCGACCGTGTTATTAATTTTTAAGTTTGGGAATCCAAATAGCATTTTTCAATTTCTTTTCTTTCGAAAATCACATTCTAATGATATATGATCATTCATACAATAATAATTGCAAAATGCTTTAGTTGCGGGATTGATGTGTAATTTAACAAAGCGAGTTTGATAGTCAAATTTTAATTCATTAATTTTATTACTTTGAGTATCATGTGTTTGTTGGAAAACAACTCTTGGCTTCTCATTTAGTTGATGGCCGTTTTGGGCAAAAAATTTACCTTTTGGTTCGTACCTCCAACCGGTTGGTGCCCTATAGTAGGTGTTTCTTGACCAAGATGGACTAAAGTAGTTACATCTAGGTTCCGATTTGTTTTTGGCATAAGACTCATTATTGAATTGATACCTAAAGACAGTTTGGTCTAAAGCTAGACTTTGGTTGTTTTTGGTTTTTGTCCTTTGAATTTTGAGTTTGTTTTCCTTTTACTTTAGGGTTTAGTTGAGTATTGGATTGAAAAGAGGATGCACTCCTTTTATATCCAAGACCCGACTTGTCATGAGGTTTTTGTCCCTCAAACATTTTATTTAGATCCTTCCTAGTGTCACTACTCAATACACTAGTGGATCTTAAAATCCTTGAGCCAGTTGTTAACAATATTTTATCACTTTTCAAATTACCTTATTTTACCTTTGATTTGAGTGTGAGTATTGTGTTATTTAATCTCGCAATAATGCTTTCTTTTCTCATTAGCTCACTATTGGTCTCAATAAGAAGTTTATTCAACCTAACAATTTCCCTTTTTAGGGATTCCTCATTAGATAAAATGCTTGTATCATTGATTAGGTTCTCATCATCACTCACACAATAAGATGATGTATATGTTGGCTTAGAAGTGAAAGCGTTTGAGTTTTGATATACCTTTGCCTCCTTTTTAGGAGATAAAGTGCTGGCCTCTTTAATTTGCTTGGTCTCCTTCTCGTTCTTCGAGTTTATTGTGAGCTACTTCACCTTGGCTAGAATAGTGCTTTTGAGAATTTTAATGGTTGTTGGATCGGTGATGTTATTGCTAGCTATAATGGAGTCGATGTCGGTTGTGTTTGGCTCTTCATCGTAAATAACCATTAGAGAGTAGTTCACATTCTTCTCTTCTTTACCCTCGACCTCGGATTCCTCGCTCTCTTCATCTTCACCATGATTCCACCTATCGGCGTGCATTGCTTTAGGCTTCTTTTTACCCTTGTAACCCTCCTTCTTGGCATGCCCTTTCCGCTCTTGCCTTTCATCACCATCTTTAGGTCTCATTTGAGGAAAGATCTTATAACATGTATGAATGGTGCGTCCTTCTCTTTCACACATGGTGCATATCATCTTCTTGCCCTTGCATTCTCGCTAAGCATTGTACCTTTTCTCGAAAGCGAATAAACCTTGCAATATCTTAGCAAGGACTTGTGTTTCCTTCTCATGGTCTTGACCCATCTTTTTTAAGGAATTGTCGCTTGATGCACGTGAGTGAGCAAGGCTCGAGTTGTTTTGCTTGGAGTTGTGTGCAGGAAAGGCGATGGTATTACCTCCTTGGTTTTTGTTGGATGTTTGCTTGAGAGTTTCCTCAAAGGAGCGAAATGATGTATATATTTCATCCGGTGTGAATGGCTCCGCATTTCTTCCGTTCACGACCTCAAGAGCTCCAACAAAGCCTTGCCAATCGGGCCGCACAATTATGATGCAAAATAGTTTACCTACAATCTTATTGTTAGTTAATGGTTCTCCCATTTCAATGAATTCATTTATAAGAATGATAAGTCTATGGTACATGTCTTCAATACTCTCATTTTCTTCAATTCTAAAATTTTCATACCGAGTATCTAGATCGGACACTTTGTTTCTTTTGATTTGGTCATTTTTCTCGTACCGTTTTAGTAGAACTTGCCACATGTCATGAGCATTATTAAGATTTCCAAAGATTGGTGCTATGGTTTCACTAACCGATGACATTATGGCATTAACGGTGGCGTCATTGTTCTTTTTCTTTGGTAAACATAGTACATCAAGTTTACCGGTTTTGGTATTATATTTTGGGATGTACTTGTCAACTACAACTTCCCAAAGGTCACATATCTCTAGGTAATTTACCATACGAAGCTTCCAATGACCAAAGTTCTTGCAATTTGCACCTAATACCGGGGGTTTCTTGACATGCCTATAGGCAGCCATACTCGGATCTTAGTTTGTGAACTAAAACAATTCTAGTTGGCAAACTCAACTTGCTCTTATACCACTTTGATAAACCTAGAGGGGGGTGAATAGGTAATAATTCGATTTCTAGGTTTATTTAATATAAAAATGCGCAATTCAAATGTGATGACTTGCACAAATTTTCCTATGTCACCAAAACAATTCAATTTAGAACAATAACGAAAAAGTAAATAAAAGAGATAAGGAATGGTCAAACTGTTAGTTAAGTGACCTAAATGACTAATCATTTGTGATGATACTCTTATTTAGTTTTATGTATTGGATGATTTATATAATTTTGTTCCTTGAGTTTTATATATTTCATAGATTATTTGAGTTGAGAACTTGAATTGTGAAACTCTGTGATTGATTATTAAACTCTTAATAGTCCATAGTCTTATATCATTAGCATGGAACACTGAATGATCATATATAGACTAGTATGTGGATTAATGCGTGATCATGTTTTACAGATCACTGATACAAGGTACGGGATACGTGATATTGGACATGACCCATCTTGACTTGCTGTAGAGATTGTGTTTGTGTCATCAACAAAGTCACAAATTAATATTGATTCTATTATCTGAGATATCATAATTCTAGATAATTAATCTATATTTTGTGCAACTGTCAAACGTTGTTTTTAACCGAGGGCTATAATTTCCGGATATACATGAATTGTGCTAGAAGTTATGGATAGTCAATAGGATATATTTGTCCGTTTCATTTCATATGAGATTAGTGATATCTCTGGGCCCCTTGATGCAGTAATAATTATTATGCATGCATTTGTGATCATGGGATGATACAAATAATAATTATGCACTGAGAATCAAGAAAATGATTAATGGTCAAGGATGACACATTCCTACGCCTGACATTAATCAATGATATTACGTGACAAGGAATCAATACGAAAGAATAAATGATCACGATTTGTCTGTGTTTGATCGGACGATCATAATGCATTGCTAGATGCCAATTATGATATATAAATTAATTTGTATTAATTTATTACTGATCATGACATAGATCCTACTTGGTCGCTCTATTTGACAAGTTGAAGCATGGAATAATTAATTGATTATGCGGGACATGATTAATTATATTAAATTTGAATTGAATCAATTTGAGCGAAACTCAAATTATGGATGAGATGCACTTGGACTCAGAGTGAGCTCAAGCCCATAACACATAATACTATTCTTGACTCATCTTCGTGTGCAAGAAATTGAAGTTAAAAAATAACTTCTATTTTTGGCTGCACATAACTCCTCCCTCTTAGATATATATATCAATCAATTTGTTTTCTCTAAAAATAAAATAAAAAAGGCATTGGGAGATTATATAATCCAAGGGAATAACTTCTTGGTTATTTCGAGAACCGAGAAAAAGAAAAAGATTAAGTTTTTTTTCTAAATCCAATTCAAAAAGTAGGTTGGATCTACTGAACTAACTGTTACCAACGGTTCGCTTCGACAAAGATGAAGAATTACGAAATTCAAAATTTGAGCAAGATGCACAACCGTTACCAACGGTTGCAACTGTTGGTTAACGGTTGTTGACTGGAAGCACGACTGAAAGAAATGGTTTCAACTGGTTTTCAAATGAACCATGGTTACCAATGGTTGTAACCATTATGTAACGGTTGAGTTCTGAATTGAATATTTTCTCAAGCTCAAATCACCTTAATTAACAAAATTACAAATCATTTTACACTTAATATTGATGCTTAATCTTGAACTTGCTTGATAAATCTTGTTTGCATCTCCTCTTTTGCTATGAATGCCCTACACAAAATCTCAAACACAAATATATGATAAAATTCAAAATAGTTTTGCAAATCGACAAATACGAAGAAGTAAGCTGTTAGACACAACACTAAGGTCGTGGGTTCAAATGCAGGAAAAAGAGAGGATAAACGGTGATTTTGAAGTAGGACATTTCGTTTTGCTCGAGAAAACTTCGATTTATTTTTTATTTTTTATTCATTATCGTGGATTTATATTATACACATAACACACTCTCATTTAAATTTAAAAAATTGCTACAAATGTTACTTAAACTTAGGACCTTTCGTAGTGTCTTAATCAGCTGTACTAGATATTAGTTTTCTGAGCCCGGTTTATGTAAATGATGTTTTCATGACACCTGGTCCCTGTAGTGTATAGTATAATAAAAAGGCAATTGGTTATACTAATTATGTAGGATCGAATCGGGGTGTATTCGATGAATAAACAGGGAATGGAGTTCAATCTCTCTCTCTCTATGCGACTATGCGACTATGCGACTATGCGACTATGCGTCGTGTGAGCGAGCACATAGAGATGGAGTGTCCCAATCAAGCAACTTCAAGATCTAGTTGCTCTTTCCTGTGTGTCCCAATCAAGCAACTTCCAAAAGCCAAAAGCGAGATGTTTTGCTGCACATGAACCTTTTGCGCAATTCCAAATTGCACATCATATGGCGCGCAATATCTATTAATATATAATGAAACGCCCCTTTCTCTCACGGGAAGCCCGAAGCCCGACCTTTGAACTCCACCACCCCAAAATCCCAAATCTCGCTGAGATACTGCGTATCTGCACTTTTCTTTCAAACTCCAGAGTCGGTCGATCACAGTCTCTCAACGACAACTACTTATGGTTACCTACTACTCATGGATTCTTCCTATTGATTTGAGGTGTTATTGATCTAGATAGATAGAAGGAGCGATTTTGAAAACCTAACGATGAAGAAGCAGTATCCCAGCCGAGCTGAGGAGTACCAGTTGCTCGAGCAGATCGGAAATGGAGCCACGGCGTTAGTGCACCGAGCTCTGTGCCTACCATTTGACGAGATCGTCGCGATTAAGGTCGTCGATCTTGAGAGGTCTAATGCTGATTTGGTAATTCTTTACTGCTTTTAATTTCTCTCTACTTAACATCTCAAATTTGAAATCTTTGCGTTGCTTTTGGCATTTGACGTCACGTGCACGAATCAGTAAAATTGGGAAACTCAAGTCCGCTGTGCTGATTCAATACGACTCTCTCAAAATATCTTATTTTGTTTATTATTTTCTCATTCTATTTTGACAGCATCTATATTGTCTGATGTGCATTGAGCTGGATAAGGATATTGATGCGGTTAGTCAGTCATCATTGTGAGCTTGTAGCATTCTAAAATAAAAAACAAGTATTCACATTAAAGTGCACCTCTGTGTAAAAAAAAGCAAATTTCAAAACCTCCTTCAATTCTTGAAAATAAAAATGTCCATTTCTAGGAGTGCAATTAAATATAGTTTGTGGGTTCATGAGTAATCTGCTCATGGATACAACATATTAGTTTTTAAGTGTCTGTTTTTTTTTTTTCTGTTAGTTTGAGTAATTAAATTTGTATTTTTCAAGCTTTTAAAAAGCGGCGATATAGCGCCGATAAAACGGATATAGCGGAAATTTTGCTATAACCGCACGATTTATTTCAAACACGCCGATAAAGCGGTTTTTGGCGATAAAGCGGAATTTAGCGGTGATAAAACGGATGACGGTCTGAAAAAAAGCGGTGATAAAGCGGATATATCGGTACTTTTGTTCAAATAGTCATAACTTTTGACTCGTAACTCCGATTTTAGTGATTTTTTATGCGTTGGAAAGATCACGACAAGCTCTATATTTTGTTCCATACATAACTTACAAATTCTCATCAACAAACTAGTTAAATTCAGATTTTTTTCAAATTATGTTGCATTTTTCTATTAAAGACATAAGAGAGATGCAAAATTTCCTGATAAATTTATTTAATTTAGTAATTTCATTGATATTCTTGACAATTTGCTTTAAAATAATGTATATGTAAAAAATAGCGATGTTGTGGTTTATCGTCCGCTTTATCACCGCTATACCGCTAAACGCTAAATGACTTCCGCACCGCTATGGACCGCTATACGCTATTTAAAACCTTGGTATTTTTACATTTTCTCACAATTCTAGAGGTGAGAGTAAATTTTAGATTTCAAATTTATTATAGACGGACCATTCATTATTCTTTTAAATACTCAGAACTCACAACTTCCACCCTCTCTTATGCATCAAAATTTCAATAAGCCTGTCCAGGTTCTAGAGTTCTACCCCTCTTGTTATTATTTAATAGACTTTCTTACTATTGTTTGATTACTTTAAATGAGTTTTATTAAAAAAAACTGGTAATCAGGTATAACAATCTTATTTTTCAAAGATTGCCAGCTTGAACTTCATTGTAACAGATGGAATTGTGTGATAAACAGAAATTATTGTGTAACTTTTGTCCTCCGTTCCTCACATATTTATAGGTAAAAAGTGGAATTTAAGCTTGATATATGAAACCAGGAATACTTTAGTTTCTTATCACAATACAACAAATTTATGAAAAAAAACAATAAAAAGGATGTGGAAGAACCCATAAAAAAAGTAAAAGAACTGTTGCTTTCTGTAATTCTATCTGGTGTTGTCAATCCTTACAATATCAGATTTCTGTACCAATGAGCTGATAGCTGAAACAATATATGAGAAACAAATATGGTCAAATTAGCATAAAAAATAAATTGTGGCCAAAAATGGTCAAGGCTGAAGCTAACTACATAGAGAAAAGATAAGAAAAAGGATTCTCATATTTCAAATTGTATATGTAGGAGCTTAACAATTCAATGGCGGCCACAGGAACACCTAAAATTTTATAAATGGATTAAATAATTGATTATTGAGTATAGCTCGTTGTTTACTTGGGTTGTGGAATTTCTGTTCTGAAATTGTAAATGGTGTGAGCTGAAGTAACTGAAATTAGTGAAATTTTAATTTTGGTTTTCAACTACAGTTTTATCTTCTATACAGAGAATCATATTCATGTTTTAATGCCCAAGGAGGGAGAAAACAACTAAACAAATGTACTGGAAATAAATGCCCAATTGATACATGGTAGCTGTTGGTTGCCCTAATGTATGCTAACTGATTGATATCTTATTTGTAGTACAACTCGCTATAATCAGCACTACACATAGTTTATGGCGGCTTTGGTTTTTTTTCAGAATAAATTCTCTCAAGAAGCTAAGACGATGATACTGATCGACCACCCAAATCTGTTGAGCTCACACTGCTCGTTTGTGGCCGGCCAGGACCTGTGGGTTGTAATGCCATTCATGGCCGGTGGCTCCTGCCACCACATAATGAAATCTGCATACCCACTTGGTTTCACTGAGTCTTTTATTGCAACTGTGCTAAGGGATACACTCAGAGGTTTGGATTATTTGCATAAGAATGGACACATACACAGGGATGTCAAGGTGAGATTTTCTTTCTGACAACTTTCGTAAATTTTTGTGTACAGCAACAACAAAGCCTTTAGTCTCCAAACAAATTGGAGTAGGCTAGAGATGTACCCATAGAAAATATTCTTAGTTCCATTTATATCCCTCAAAGTATGATCTTGGCATGCTTGCACACCACAAGCAAAGAGGAATCATATTTGACGTTTGAAATGAAATAATATCTCGTTTCTTCCATTTTGTATGGAAATTGTCAAAAAGTAGCTCTTAATTTTTTTTGTTGTTCTTTTTTTAAATGAGGAAAAATTGTCTTTTGTTTTTGTCGAGAAACTTGGAGTTGAGGAATATAAGTATTATTCCTGTGGTAAGGACATTGCAATGATTTTATTGGCATGACCTTTTATTTGTTTAATTTGACAATATTCCTATTTGTTTGCTATGCTGGTATAGGCTGGCAATATCTTACTGGATGCAAATTTGGGAGTGAAGCTAGCAGATTTTGGATCATCAGCTTTTCTTTTTGATACGGGTGATGGTCAGAAAACGAGAAAGACTTTTGTTGGGACACCAAGCTGGTACCTTATTATTTCAACATCTATTTTATTGAATTTCTACAAAGAAATTTCCAGCTTGATGTGCCCCACAGAACCATGCATGCCCCTGACGTGCCCCACAGAACCATGCATGCCCCTGATGTGCCCAAAGTCCAAATAAAACCTCCTTGTCCTTCTAGCCGTGTAGAGGAGAAACAATAGTAATAGTTTGATTATCTCTTTAAATAAAATGGTAAAGCAAGAGTACTGAGGATTTTTTTTAGGTGCAGTTCGTTTTTTTTTTCATTTTCCTTTTTTGTGGGTATATGTATTACTCACTACAACAGGATTTTATCGGTATAAGAAATTCTGGGTTTCAAACATATCTGAATGGAATTCTTATTACACAGGATGGCACCTGAAGTTATACAGGAAAGTGGTTATGATTACAAGTAAGAATTTAACTGACCTGATTTTTCTTTTATTTCATGATTTGTTTTACTCTGAATAAATTAATAATGAAGATCTGTTGTTCTTAGGGCTGACATCTGGTCCTTTGGAATAACTGCACTAGAGCTTGCCTATGGTCATTGTCCCTTTAAGTCTCAGTCTCCACATCAGGTTGCATCTTCTTTTTGGTAATATGGGAATTTTCATGACATTTGGAGAAAGAAATTTTGTAATTTAATTGAAGAACTTTTTAACATGGAACAGATATTGATTGAAACATTGACACGTGAGCCTCCATCACTTCATAATACAAAGGAAAAGAAGTTTTCTAGAGTACGTTTCCATCTTGATTTTAAATTTGATTAGACAAATTATATAAAAAGGGCAGCCCTGTGCACGTAGCTCCCGCTTGTGTGGGGTCCGGCGAAGGATCGAACCACTTTGAAGTCTATGTACGCAATATTTTCCTGCATTTCTGCAAGAGGTTGTTTCCACGATTCGAACTCGTGGCCTCCTAGTCACAAGACGACAACTTTACCGCTACACCAAGGCTCCCCTTCATTAGACAAACTATATGTCAAAAAATGGTTCCCTGTGACTTGTCGTATTATGAGCTGTTCAATCTACAACTTGTATAACTTAACATCTTAAGGGAAAATTTGAACGAGGCAATCTTGCTGGTACCGGTGCTATATCGTTACTGCTGTTGCTATGGGAACTTAGACAAGAACCTGTGCAATAGAACACACAATGTCTCCTTATACATATAGGATTTACTCTATTATTACTAGGTACAATCTTAATTTGTTTGGTACAAGTGTATATCTGTGTTCCCGCTATAGCACTAAAATCCTTAGTCCCCTTACTGCGACACCCTGCTCTAGATAAAGAATGAAACTGATTAATGAAAAGCACAGAAAGAAAGAAAAGTTCTGTTATGCCTTTTCTCTATTGTAGGATTTTAAACAGGTGATTGCTATGTGCTTGTTGAAAGATCCATCGAGAAGACCATCAGCAGATAAACTTCTGAAGCATTCCTTTTTTAAGCATGCCAAGTCTCACAACCGAATTATAAAAGATGTCTTGGATAATTTGCCTTCTCTAGTGAACCGTTTTCACTCACTGAAGGTTCATAAAATTTATCGAAGTTAAAGCTTCTTTTGGATTATTGCATTCTCTCTTCGGATCACCCAAAACTGATCTGCACACTAGCTGGGTTAGGATGAAAAACAAAAAATGACCCAATTAACCTTTTTTTTGTAGTATTCATACAGTAATTCTTGTTGACCTCATATGGAAGCTGACAAAAATGTTGGCTCGTATATATGATTTATATATGCATCTTTTTATGTCCTATTTGGTCTTGAACCTTAACTTTCTCTTATCCAGTAAGATGAAAATAGAACTGTGGTTTTGCCAAAGATAATAAAGGCCGAATTGTTTCTGCATAATCTAAATGATACCCGTTGGTGGTTCTTTTAAATTTGTAGTGAACTTATTTTTGCATATACCAGGAAACATTATACTGTCTGCAAATAAGGATTAAAAGTGGATTTCTTTTGCGTCAGATCCTCTTTGTTGCTCTTTTTAAGCGATGTCTGATTGAGGTTCACGCCTTCACAGAATCTTTTTGTTTATTTTATGAACAGGAGAAGGAAACTGCAGTTGTTTGTCAAATGGGATACCTAGTTGAACTGGAGGAAAAATCAAAGGTTCATCCTTTGTATATCATAAATTCTCGTGAAATTTTTTTTTGCCAGTGCTGGTGTTTTTTTCACTAAACAAATAAAGAAGAAAAATAAGTGTATGAATTGTCAAAAATAGAACTTTCTACAGTGTTTGTGCAGGTTGAATCTGGTATACTACATGAAATATATATATATATATATGAGCATGGCTAAAATAATATGCATAGTACACCCCATAACGTACTATGCATATAGATATAGGTCATTAAATTGAAATTTAAGTTGCTCAATAAATTCTTCATATGAAAATATTGTAGGAAATAAAATTTCGTGATTTTTAGAGCTTTCTAGTTATTTTTTAAATATTATTTAAAAACAGTCCAGATTTAATACTACAAAAGTGCCATTTCTGGGCTGTTTTTAAAAAATATTTAAAAAATAGCAAGAAAGCTCTAAAAATCACGAAATTTTATTTTCTACAAGATTTTGATATGAAGAATTTATTGAGCAACTTAAATATCAATTTAATGACCAAATTAAATACAAATGGGCGCATAGTACGTTATGGGGGTGTACTATGCATATTATTTTAGCCATGCTCTATATATATATATATAGAGAGAGAGAGAGAGAAAGGCTAGGGTGCTCCATGGAGCACCAAATCGCTCGTGCTTCATATTCGTTATATCCAATTTGAGAATTTCAATGACCGATCCGAATCGTTGAACATGATCTACATATTGAAATCTACTTGGTGATTGAATTTTACATTTTTTTGAAATTTTTTGCTATTTTTTTAAAGAGGTAGAAAAGTTGTTAATCAAACGGTTTATGGACCAACAAAAGTTGCAATTTTCCTACCTCTCTAAAAAATAGCAAAAAAATTCAAAAAAAATATAAAATTCAATCTCCTAGTAGATTTCAATATGTAGATCATGTTCAACGGTTCGGATCGGTCGTTGAAATTTTTAAATTGGAGATATGGTGTGGAGCATTAGAGGTTTGGTGCTCCATGGAGCACCCTAACCTATATATATATGGAGTTAGATCATTGTGAAAACGTTTGCACTTCGGATGAATTGCAAAAGTTACATATTTTATATTACTTTTATTCAAAATTAAAATTTGGGTTGCTCAATAAATCCTTCATCTCAAAATCTTGTAGGAAATCAAATTTCATGATTTTTGAGCTTTCTAGATATTTTTTAAATATTTTTAAGAACAATACTAAAAAGGTCATGTTTTTCTAATATTAAGCTGAACTGTTTTTAAAAAATAGCTAGAAAGCAAAAAATCATGAAATTTGATTTCCTACAAGATTTTGAGAAGAAGAATTTATTTGCAACTTAAATTTAAATTTTAATCTAAAAAGTTATAAAATGTGTAACTTTTGCATTTTGACCAAAGTGCAAACATTTTCACAATAGCCAAGATTTGTTTTGACATCACGTTCAAATTTTAAAATTTAAAATTTAAACGGTCGATCCAAACCTTTCAATGTGATTTCCATATTGAAAACTTACTATAAATCCAAATTTCTACTTTTTAGAATCTTTTTACTATTTTTTAGAGGGATGTAAAATCAGCCATATTGGATGGTCTAGAAATTTGTATATCAAAAAAATTTCATATCCCTCTAATGAATAGTAAAAAAATTCTAAAAAATGAAAAAAATGATCTCTAGTGAGATTTCAATATGGAGATCACATTGGATGGTTCGTTGATCGATTGTTTTTTCATATTTGAAATTTGAGTGTGATGTCAAAACTAATCATGACTTCGTAATCAAACCGTCCAATGTGATTTCCATATTGAAATCTCACTAGAGACCAAATTTTTCATTTTTTACAACTTTTTACTTTTTTTTAGAATGGTATAAAATTTGTTGCTATATTGATTTATGGATCATCCAATATGACTATTTTGTTTTTGCACCCCTCTAATAAACAATAAAAAAAATTTAAAAAATGAAAATTTTGGTTTATAGTAAAATTCTAATATGGAGATCACAATGGTTTCGATCGGCCGTTTGAATTTTAAAATTTAAAATTTGAGCGTGATGTCAAAACTATCTTAGCTTCGTAATGCACCATAACCTACAGGTTTAACTAAAAAAAAGGACTGTGTTCTGTGTGATTCAGATTACAACTATTATCACTTACTATATGCAGATTGAATACCAGAGGGGAGTAAGTAACTGGAACTTTGATATCAATAATTTGAAGGCTCAAGCTTTGCAGGTAGCATTTTAAATACAGATAAACACCATGAGACAATTCTTTAATTTAAATTTGCTCTCATTTCTCTGACAATTTTGTTTGGTCTTTTCTTGTTTTATGCATCCAGGAAGATAATGACGAATTAACTGCATTCTTGAGGTCTCTCTTTGAGCTTGATACATTGCATGAAGATATCGAGCACACTAGTGATGCAGCAAGTGTTAGTCATTAATATAACAGCAGTTCATTGTTTATGATTAATAGGGGATATTCCTTGTTTGTTGCAAATTGGTAAACAAATACTTCGTTGAAGCTGACACCAAACAGTCTTTTTTTTTATTTTTCATGCAACCTATGTTTTTTGTATTAGTTGAAATATTGCAGAAAATGGTGGGTTTATATTGCTAAAGTGAGAAGTGTCCCATCTTCTTACTACAATTAACATATGACAACAAATTTAAAAAGCTTCATGTTACTTTTTTCTTGAAGCATATCTTGGTACCAGAGAACAGTGTGTTTAACCCAAATTATACCAATAACTCATCAGAATATCAAGCTCCTGTAACAAAGAGGTATCATTCTATGTTATATATATTTTATATTTTGCAACTTAGTTAAGTAATCATCTATATACATAATATGTGTGTGTTCTTTTGCAAAACAGAGATGATGAGCCTCATAGTAAGGGCATAAACTTGAACACAGAGATAGCTGATTTGGCAATAATTGATGCACCCACAGATCAGCCTTCAACTTCCTCGAGTCAACTCTCTTCTGGTACAGGTGAAAAATAGTAAAATAAGTAGAAATCATCCATTGTTTTTTGCTCATCATGTTTTACATGACTGGGATTAAGAAAAACAAGAAGGGAGAATAAGAGAAAGGAAAAATTGACATTGGTTTATTCTTCCTTTCTTTATTTGTATATATTATTTATTACGTTTGTTTTATATTTTTATTACAAAAATTAGTTTCAATAATCACGATGCAGGGCCGGAAGGTCAACCTTTTGATAAGAAGGGCCGCTTCACTGTTACTTTTGATAGTCTTGCACCGGCTAAGGTAACCAGATCCATTTATGTATTTTAGAGTATGACCTTTATCAGTTAATCGTCTCTATATGTATCGATATCATGAATCAATTTTTATGATGATGGTTGAACTTACAGGTGGCTAATGAGCAATGCCAATGACTGGTTGAGTTGCTATTGTCTTTCTTTAATGAACTTGTTTAGTTTCCTCAAGTACTGCATACTAATTTTCTTGTGAAGAAAAGGATGTTGCTGTGGATAAGAACATTTGTGTACATATTAATCCAAAGTGTCTATTTATTTTCTTTTATTGACTTGTTGGTACATACCTGATCCTGCCACAATCTATAGTGTATAACTCAGTTATGGTTGACAGCTAATTATCATGTTTGGGTGGAAAATTTATTTCGGGGAGAAAAAATGACATACGGACGTGTATTTAGTTTCACCAAGTTAGATGATTTGATGATTACATAACAAGGAGATGATGATGATGATGATGATGATGATGATATAACAGGTTTGGAAACATTTAAGCATTGGGTAATAATTTGAAGAGTGCGGGAAATTTTGTTCAATGTAGATTCAACTTTTAATATAGAGAAAGGATGAATTATGTACAATTAAAGAGTGCACTTCCAAAAAAATTAAAACTTAAAAATGATTTAATAATAAGAAGACTTTGAGGAAGAAAGCTAATCGATCGATGCCTTTTCAGTAAGCTCGCAAGAAGCAGAGCCTCAATCTACATTAATAACAATGGTAATTTATCTATATGCTACTGCATAACAGAAAATTATCTAAATATCATTCGATTTAAAATTAATTTGTATTATGTCATTATTTTTATTTTTACAAAATTAAATAATAAATAAATCTGTAATTTCTGAAATATCCTCAACCTTTTCTTTCTCTTCTCTTCAATCTCTCACGGCTTTACATAAAAAGTGCAAAATACGACATTAGTGCTCCGATCGAATTAGATCACAAATTTGATATCATTAGAAAGACGAGAGTGAGGAGAACACAAATATTCTTTCTCCCCACCACAGACTGACCTCTTCTCCCTCTTTCAAACGTACTCCCACTATCTCCTTGCCTAAACTACTTTTACAATGCCACGAGGGGGGCATTTTTTTTTCTCCTCTGGCCAGAATGGTCATGCTTCAATTTGAGACAGACCCGACATATTAGGACAACATGGAAAGATTGGATCAAGCAATGAAAACAGTTGATGTGGAAAATGTCTCATCCCTAATACGAGACACCTCACCTTTACAGATGGCTCTAAGCCAAGCTTTCAGAGAAGACCAATCAAAACTCCCTCTTGGATATTGTCATCGATTTTGCACAAGCCTGGGCAGTAGATTTTTCTACTGGGAGGTGTTCAAGTATGATGCGAATGAAGGAACAACAAAATTACAAAACAGGTACTTGGTTAGACTTCGAATAGTCAGCTTCCCATTAGAATGTTGGTTAGGGAAATACATAAACGCAATTGCAGGATTACATGAACTGAACCCTAGAAATATACCACAGATCACACAAAGTTTCCTAGAGGCGAATGTCCTATGTCAGAATCCTTGGGATATTCCTAGGAGACAGGCCCAAGAATCCAGAAGACTCACGAAGTCCCCATTCGGAACTTCCTAGGAGACAGGCCCAAGAAAAATTAGGCCTTAGGCCTTTATCGACAAGAAGGGATTTTGGGCCCACATCCAAAAGACAAGGACCATCTAACTCTGAACGATAATAGAAAAACCACAAAAACCAAACGATGCTTATGTGTCACATTCACATAAACCTGCTCCGCTAATGATGAACAAGTATACTGAAGCGTCTAATCTACTGGCTTCTTGAGAAAATAAACACTGATTGCCCCCCTTTGAGTTCCTCAACCGAATAGACTCTATTGAAAAAATCCAACCTAATATCTCTTCTCTTCCAACTACACAAGCACCTCGTTCGATTTTTCACTTCGCTACCATGACGCACCCTGATGAAGAGATATTGACACAACTTCTTGAGCAAGCAAAATTATCAGAAGATGGGGAAAGCACTATCAAATTACCTTCACAAATGATTCATAACATAAATTGGGATTACACGGTGTTAGTTAAAGTTTTGTCTCAATTGAATGTCAATGTTAATAACTTTGCTGACATAATGGTGAAAGAATGAAGGGTACACCAGCAAACTAATATCACAGAAGTACAGTCGAATCTCTTTCTGGTGGAGTGTACTTCTGAGGCATATATGAGGAAAATACTTGATGAGAGAGCTTGGCACTATAAAGGAGAGGTATTGGCAGTCAAAATAATCCACAACAGGGTGCAACTAATGGAGCTGCAAGTATCAACTTTAAAGACATGGGTACAATTTCATGGGCTTCCCTATGAATTTAACATTCAACAAGGCCTACCATATCTCCTACAGAACATAGGAGAGCCCCTCTCAGATCCTATCATGTTTTTATTATTCGAGGAAAGTTTACAAGGTGAGAGTGATACTACCACTACACAAACATGTCACAGATAAGAATCAAATCTCACAAACGGATCGTTAAAATTTCGATTTATCATGCTCAATAATTTCTTTGTATCAAAATCTTGTGGGATACCAAAATTTTCTATTTTTTGAATCTTGTAAGTATTTGTTTTGGATTTTTGAAAATGACTAAAAAATAGTAATAAAAATAATCAAGGCTTATACATAAAATTGGTCACTTTCAAAAATCCAAAACAAATACTTACAAGATTCAAAAAATAGAAAATTTTGGTATACCACAAGATTTTGATACAAAAAAATTATTGAGCATGATAAATCGAAATTTTAACGGTCCGTTTGTGAGAATTGATGATCAAGCACCGACCCCTTGGTGCTTGATCAAGCACCATAGCCCAGTTCATATAGAACTATACATATATATATATATATATATATATATATATATATATATATATAGTTGTGCTAGAATACTTTATAAAGCACCAACATGCATATACTTTAGGCTCGTATCTCGAAATATAAAGTGCAAACAACCGATCAAGACCGTTGAAAATGTTCTCCATACTAACAAAAATTTTGAGATCAAATTTTACATTTTTTGGAAATTTTTTACTATTTTATCGATTAGGTGGAAAATTGATTAATCGAACGATTTACAGACCTTCAATTTAACCAATTTTGCACCCATCCGATAAAATAGTAAAAAAATTTAAAAAAATGTAAAATTTGGTCTCCAAATTTTTGTTAGTATGGAGAACATTTTCAACGGTCTTGATCGATTGTTTGCACTTTATATCTCGAGATACGAGCCTAAAGTATATGCATGTTGGTGCTTTATAAAGTATTTTAGCACAACTATATATATATATATATATATATATATATATATATATATATACTTGGTATATGAGAAGATTACTAAGTAATGTCTGTTTTGTGGTGTTATCGGACATATCAAGGAGACTTGTGCAAGAAGAAGAGAAATGTATAGACTGAGAGCAGATCCAATGCACAAGAACCTGCAGCAACTATGGACAATCCCAGATAAGCTTCATGGTTGGGCATCCAACATTAACCTAGTTCCATCTTTGCGGGATGCCAAAACAAGACGAAGGATCAAAATGATGGGCTTCTCGATGAACACCACAATGATAAGCAAGCTATAACACCAGGAGAAGCTAATTTTTTCAACCCTGCAGGTACTAAGAGGGCAGCAAAATCGTAGATCTCCAGGAAAATGGGAGAGGATGCAGAACCTCACAAGGGCACAAAGCTTTTAAACCTCAAACGGGCCAGGGAGGCGTCCCCTGGCCCGACGCCACAATGAAGATCATGTCCTGGAACTGTCGTGGTTTGAGGAGGCCACAAAAGAGGTAGTTCCTATCAAGACTCCTCAAGGCAACAAAGCCAGATGTAGTCTTCTTTTCAGAAATAAAATGCAAAATAAGCAAGCTTCAAAACTGGGTAACTGATTATTTCCAGTCAAATAATTTTTTTATGTACCTCATATTAATACACAGGGTGGGTTATGCTTATTATGGAAGAACACATTGCAAATCCGAACAGTTTATAGTGACCACAACATCATTGCAGCACATGTTTCTCAGTTGGGTCACCGTGATTGGTTACTGTTAGCTGTCTATGGTGATCCATACCATAACATCAATAACCATATATGGCAAACTCTAACAACACTCATCACAACACACCACTTAGTCTGTCTAATTGGAGACTTCAATGCAATTTTACAACAGAGGGATAAATTGGGAGGGAACCACTATCTGAACACCAACAATCAAAATTTCGTCAATCAAAATGCACTATTGGATTTGGGCTACAAAGGCCTGGCATATACATGGACAAATAAAAAGAAACACTTCAAATGCAATCCACCAACGACTGGATAGGGCCCTGGTTTCCTTAGATTGGGCGCAATATTTGAAAAAAATCTTATGTAAATCATCTCCCACGAATTTATAGTGACCATTGTCCCATCTTGTTAAACACACAACCGTCTGACCCAATAAATAAGATAAAAAAGTCGAAAACTGGTGGCAAGCATTCAAATCCTTGTGCCAAAAAGTTTGGGATAGTCTACAACATGAGGATGGTGCACAAATATGGCATCAATTCAAAAGAAGGGTAATAAAAGAGGCGAGTAAATTCCCAACACCCATGACCACCTTGAAAAGATTAGAGGCCAAAATCCAACAATGTCAATTGCAACCAGATAACCCAGATGATCAAATAAAGGGAAATTTTTCAAAATGCAATTACAAAACTTGGCAATTGTCAAAATGCTACTACGAATACCATATTTGTCAATATGCCATTAAAATGCATTACCTATTTTAATTATGCCATTATCCCATTTTTAATGCAATTTTCAGTTTGTATCTTGTTTATACCCATTTTACCCTTTCATTATATCTTATGTTTTCTCTGTATCGAATCGAATAAGGGAAGAGCTTTGATAAAGAGGGGAAGTCGACGAATGAGGAACATGCAAACGCTAGAATCGAGCGGAGCCTAGCCTCGTCAGCTGGAATCGACTCACCTCGCCTAGCCTCGTCAGCTCTTCTGTCGCTGCAATCGCTGGAATCAACTTATGTGCCGCTCGTTAGCTCTTCTGTGCCGAAGCCTGGTAAAATCGCTGGAATTGCAGGAAAACTTGGTATTGTCCATACGCGTAGGGGCAGGCAAAGAGCCATCGAGCATTTTTTGGTTCTGGTTAAGTAGGAAACAGTTCTGGATGCGGAATTGGGATTTTTTAGATCTTCGAGCACCTCTGTAACATCCCACTCATATACCGCTGCGGAGTAAGGTTTAGGCTTTCGGACAAATGAAAGTGCTCACCTGGAAAGGAAGTCCACAAACTCAGAAAGCACGCTTGAAATTTCAAAGTTGCTTTATTTCTGACTCGTTATAATCATTCCTTGTAAACAAAAATTACTTTGTAAACAGAATTTGTCGAATTCCTTCTCTGACAATAGAAAAAGCAAGAACATCTGTGACAATAGAAAAAGCAAGAACATCTGTCGAATTACTCCTCTGACAATACTACATGCAAGATCGCTGGAAGCCTGGTAAAATCGCATGCGAGATCAATGCAGTCCAGACAAGATGAGGCGATGGCAGGCGATTCCAGCAACAGAAGAGCTAGGGTTTTCCCAGATTGCTACGATTTCAGACTAGGCGAGGCGAGGCGAGACGATTTCAGGCGACTTCCTCTCGCTCAGTCCACTTCGTCTCTTTTCGTCTTCTCCCTCGGTCTACTTCGACTCTTTCCGTGAGCTAGCTCTGTACAAATAGAAGATAGAATGGGAAGGACAGAGAAAACACAAGATAGAATGGAGGGGTAAAATGGGTATAAACAAGAGTTACAAACTGAAAATTGCATTAAAAATGAAATAATGGCATAATTAAAATAGGTAATGCATTTTAATGGCATTTTGACAAATATGATATTCGTAGTGGCATTTTGACAATTGCCAAGTTTTGTAATGGCATTTTGAAAAATTTCCCTCAAATAAAAGAGGCATGGTTGCTAAAACTATACCATAAAGCAAAGGATGACCTTCAGTAATATTGGAGACAGAGATCTCGAATAAATTGGATTCTAAATGGAGACAAAAACACTACCTTCTTTCATCTCACAGCCACAAATAGAGCCAGGAAGAATCATATTGCTTTCATACAAGATGAACAAGGGAAAGTTCAATCTGAGCTGAAACAGATAAAAAAGATATTTGTATCCTACTATAAAGAGCTATTTACAGAAATACAACCCTTGTCAGAGGAATCAATCTTTCAATCGTTCCAGGATCTCAACATAGCACTTGAACCTGATTTACCGTCCTGGGCCATAAACCAGATTGCCCAAATATCAACATACCAAGAAATCACACAGGTACTCTAGCAAATGGGCTTAGATAAAGCACCAGGACCTGATGATATAAATACCAGATTCCTCTAGAGAAATTGGCAAATGTGTGGCCAGGACATTACAACTCAATTACAACAGGCCTTCTTGACAAGAGTGGTACCAATAGAGTGGCTGAAATCCAGAGTGATTCTTATTCCCAAAACAAAATCCTCCTAGATACCATTTGAGTATAGACTCATAACCATTGGAAATATAACATACAGATTAATGATGAAAGTTCTCACAAACAGAATTAGGCCCTATATACCTCTTATTATTAATCACAATCAAACATAGTTTGTAACAAAAAGAGGGGCGCATGAGAACATCATAATTGTGAGGGAAATCCTACATACCTTCAAAACAAGCATACAAACATCAAGCCTTCATGATCAAAGCAAACATCAAAAAGGCCTTTGATATAATCAAATGGACATACATATCAGCTACTCTTAGGTGTCTTAAATTCCCAGAAAACTAAAGCTAATAAAGTCATCTTTCTCAGAAGGCAAACTGGCCATTGCCATCAATGGACAGATTGATGTATTCATCAAATCTCAAAGATGAGTCAGACAAGGATGTCCTATGTCACCCTATCTGTTCATCATGGGCATGGAAATGCTCACTAGGATTCTGAATGGAGTCTTGCAACAGGGCCAACTCATAGGGATAAAGCTGGAAAGGACATTCCCTCATTTGACATCTCTAATGTTTACAAATGATCTAATTCTCTTAGGCCAGACAACACACTCTGAAGTCACAAATTTAAGTCACTTGTTGTAGCAATTCTCTCACCTTTCAGGTCTCTCACTCAACCCAACAAAAACAAAGCCTGGTTCTCAGATAGTTGTACCTTACAAAACATGGCAAATGTATTGAATACTTTCAAAGCATCCACTGCCCAAGAAACAGAAAAATACTTGGGGATAGCCATCCCTCAAGACAAACAAATACAACAATATGCTCATAGGGACCTGATTGAAAAAATTGCAAAACATTTGGCTTCCTAGAAGAGCTCTACTCTATCAATGCCTGACATAATGGTATTGATCAACTTAGTCCTCTTTTCTCTACCAGTTACCAAATGTCTATCCTAATATTATACAAGAAGACATACAAGACATTAATATCCATAATGGCAAAATTCCTATGAAGGCAAACAGAACAAACAAAGATACTTAGCATGGATGGCATGGCCAGGACTGTGTAGACACAAGTTGCTTGGGGGCCTCGAATTTCGAGATTTGAAGGTTTTCAACCAAGCCTTATTCATGAAGCTATTATGGCAATTTGGTACACAAGGCAATAAACTCTGAGTAGCAGTGCTTCAAGGCAAGTATTGTACAAAGAAAAATATATGGGAGTTGGAGAAGCCATCAACATATAGCCCTTTCCGGAGACAACTATTACAAATAAGAGATAGCATGAAACCAAACCTTATCTTCACAAATGTACTAGAAGGGAACAAATCATATCCAGCACGACCTATCATATGGAAACAAACCAGGACAAGTTTATAGACAACAAAAGAGGCCTACCAATTCTTTGCAGAACAAGAGGGTTTCACCCAACCATACGAAAACTCAGCCCAAATCCCAAGAAGCAGCTGGGAGAAAATATGGCATAATAAGTACATTTCCCCACGAGTAGCTACACTCATATGAAAAATTATTCACAATGTGTTACCCACATCCTCCAGATTGCACACCATCCTGTTAGTAATTGAACCCACATGTCCTAGAGGTTTCCAAAAGAGGAAACTATAATACACCTATTTTTCAAATGCCCAACATATGGTTTCAAAGCCCATTGAACATGAAATCTGATGCATTATCAGACGATGTTAGGGAAATCATCACATCTTTCATAGCAATACTGTCTGATATACAATTGGTTTAATTCTATTTAACTGCTTGGAGAATTTGGAAAGTCATATGTGAGATATTATTTCAAGGTTCACATCAATCAATACATGATATGATCTAGAAAACCCAAAGGCTCATCCGGGACTACACAACACCTGAGGCTCAACTGGGACTTCCAAATCCCCAAAAACCTCGGCTTACACCGAGGACAACAGATCAAGACATCTGCATATTAATTGATGGGTCATGGGAACCGACTGAAAGAGCAGGCATAGTGGGGCCAGCACTAGACAGTAACAACCATAAGTTGTTTTCATGGGCATATCAGGTGATATCACTCGAGCTAATCTCCACAGAGACAACGACATTGCTCCAAGCCATTAAAGAAATTTTAAAAAATGTTTTGCAAAACATGCATATTGCAATATACTCTGATTGTAAAGACATTGTACAAGTTTTTAACACACGATTAGTGCAGGACACAAATTCACATATGGCAAGGAGACTATTGGCAAAGGCACATCTTCTGGCACAACAGATACCAAACTTACAGGTCATACATATTGCTAGAGAAAAGGTCAAGGAAGCTCACAACCTGGCAAATGTTGCTCGTAGATCACGGCTGATGAACGTCAAGGCAGTTTCAGATGTGTTCTATGACGAAACAATCTAGCTTAGAGTATTAGAAAATGAACTCATATGTGCTTTGTTTTGTGATGATCATCTCCACTTTTGATGTGTATATGGGGACAGATAGGGAAATAGGTTTCAATCTAGCAGGAATGGAGGGTAAGATGTTGTTGGCAAATTTAGTTAGTTGATGGAATGAACAAATATGAATGTACTCATGAAAACAAGATTAAGTTAATGATAGCCTACATGCATTAATTATCAAAAAGAAAGGACAACACAAATATATACATTCATATCTTGATAAGAGACAAATAAATTGGAGTTATACTCGAATGAAAAATTACGGTCTCATTTCTCATTTTTATATGTGTTTTCAACTTTTCAGTAATTCCTATAATATTTTTACAGAAATTTAATTTGTGTCTACAGACAAGATCAAGTATTAATTGTGTTAAGACTACAACTATTTCGACCAATGAATGAATTACAAACTTCAAAATAAAGAAACTTTATTTAACTAACCATAAATAGTGTATCAAGGTATAGTAAGTGTGACCTATCACGATGATATGTTATGAATCGACTATCACTATCATTTTCATTCATGTTACTTTACACGATCGACTCTGTAACTCGTAACATGTTTGTCATATTGATATTCGACGTACGACGTGTCATGTATTTGAACCCTAAAAATGACTTAAATGACATTCATTCATAACACTGAATAAAATAATCAATGAGAAAGGAGTACGAGATCCATCCTTCGGTAAGGTTCTAAGTATGTGTCGTTCTGTGCCGTTCTGTTCCAAACACGGCTTGGCACGGCATGGAACGACACTGCATGGTTAGTATTTTATTATTTTTACCGTGTCGTTCTGTGCCGTGCAAAAAATTGGAAGGGATCAGAACGAAACGGTTAAGACACGGCACGTTTAGGCACACAGTGTCTAAACGTGTCGTGTCTTAACCGTTCCGTGTCTAAATGTGTCGTGTCTAAACTGTCGTGTCTAAATGTGCCGTCTCTAAACGTGGCGTGTCCAAACGTGTCGTGTCTAAACGTGTCGTGTCTTAAATGTGTCGTGACTCGTGTCTAAACGTGTCATGTCTAAATGTGCCGTCTCTTAAAGTGGCGTGTCCAAACGTGTCGTGGCTAAATGTATCGTGACTCGTGTCTAAACGTGTCGTGTCTAAACATTTATTTTTTAAAATTTATAAAGTTTGAAATAAAATAATAATAAACGCAAAAGAAAAGAGAAAAAAGTTACCCTCCTCCTTTATTTCGGGCTTGGGACCGGCTATGTGAATTGTGAAATAACATAGGCGGAGTTCTAACTTTTTTTTGTTAGTATAGTTTAATAAAATTAATTGAAATATTAAAATTGAAATGAAAATTATACCTTAATCCTTAAAAGTAGTGTTGTTGATTGTACATTGAGTATCCGTATTCTTCGTAGTTGTACATGTACGGATTGGAAGCATACGGATCTTGTACCTCCTCGACTTGTTGGCTTGGCTCTGGATTAGAACTATATACGCCAGTAACTTGTTCGTTCTCTTCGTTCTCAATTGCATACATCCAAGACTTATCCTGAAGTCTTTTTTCTACATCATACCAATCCTTTAATAAAACTAGTGCCTCAAACACTTCCGCGCCCAATCTCGTTCTCTTGTCAGTTAGAACCCTATTAGCTGCGCTAAAACAAGATTCAGAAGCTACTGTGGAGACCGGAACAGCAAAACTATCGAGAGCCATGGACGATAAAATTGGAAACAAGCCCTTCACTTGATGCCAAAATTGCAGAATGTTGAAATTTTCATTGTCAATGTTTATGGTGGCTGCGCTTGAGATGGGTGATGTGTAGAGTTGTATCTCTGTACTAGTCGTTTTCGGTGTTGATTGTGAAGGCATGTCATTGCTTCTTCCAATAATAGACTTGATACGAGAAATGGTACTCCTTCCTCGTGATGAAGGATTGGATGATGTTGGCGCATTTGATGCCACTCTAGTCTGATTCACACATAATTAATTTAGCTTAAAGTGATAATTAAAATGAAATAAACTCAAACAACTTATAAATTCATAATTTACCTGAGAGTGATGATGCTCATATATTCTATATACACTTTCAAACAAATTATCTATTTCCGCAAATACATTCCCTTCGGGTAATCCCATGTTGCTTCTAATTGTCGTAAGAAATTGACCGGTATTTGCTAACTTCCACATATTTATGATAAATTATAGTTAGTCCATAAAATGATTCACATAATTTTCTTTGAGAAAATAACTAGAATATAAAATATTTTATAAGTACTAACCTGGGATCAAGGCAAGTAGTAAGTATGCTGACTGGCGGTATGTCGCCCAATACTTAAGAAATTTTGCCTTAATCGATGGTAGTGCGTGCCTCAAAACAGAATTATGAGACAAAGTCGTCATTTGAGTGATGTACAAATCTGAAATAGTTACAAGCTTCTCCAATAGGGTGCTCGTTGTTGGAGTGTAAGATGCAGAAAGTCTCACGGTTGCGGTATAAAAAATTTCTAAAACTGGAACCATCTGCTCAAGTGTGTCCCACTCGGAGGAAGATAATCGAAATTGTTGGCCTTGAGAGGTACTGCTTGTTGCATGATCCAGGGCTGATCTTAAATGTTGTGTCTTCCACAACAATCGATATGTATTGTTCCAGCGAGTGTCGACGTCCCAAGGAATCCTAACGTGGCGAACGCTCATACGAGTACACAAATCTGCAAAAGCTTGTTTCTTGCAAATGCCTGAATCTACATACCTGAGGGCATTCTTATACTTTTCAAGTAATTCGTCAATTTCTTTTACCTCAAGTCACGCTTTAACAATTAAGTTCAAAATATGACATGCACATTTTGTGTGAAAAAATGCATCATTCAGCATGGGTTGAAGGTTGTTGCTTAAAAGGCGAATTGCGGCATTACAATTACTAGCATTATCGAAAGCAACAACAAAAATCTTATCTTTCAATTGATATTCCTCAATTACTCCTAGCACATATTCAAATATATGGTTTATATCATGTGGGTAGTCCAACTAACGAAAATCAATTAATCTTTTATTTAAAAATCAAGTACCAAAGTTAGTATCTTGGGTGATCCAATGGGCAGTAACAGAAGAATATGACATGTTATGTTTACCAGCTGACCAGATATCAGAAGTTATGGATACCTTATAGTTGGCTGACCTAAATTCATCATACAATTTTGATCGTTTGGTCCAAAATATATTAAACAAATCATCATTGGTTTTTTTGTGGTATGATTTTCTGAACTGGAGATGCAAAGACTCAGTAATAAACTCCTCAAATAAGGGATCACATGTCATTGATAATGGTTTTTCAGATCGTACACAATACCTAATGAAATTTTTCCTAACCTTATCGGGGTCGTACTTAAGGTACCCTCCCCCAACACCAAGTTGTGTTTGGACCATAGAAGTTCGACGTTTTTCAGGTATAGTTTCACCTTTTTTTTTATCATGTGTTAGTTTATGTTTTAGTAATTTTCCGATACCTTGGTCAACCTTGAAATCATATACTTTTGAAACAAATTAAACACTTAGCTGCAACGGTGTTGCCATTTGGACCTTTGATATCCTCAAAGATCTCCCATGCCGGCGATGTCTTTGTTCGAGATCTCTTGCTTGTTGTGCTGCGTTGACTCCCATCTGTAGGACCCTCCACGGATTGAGGAGTCTCATGAGCTTTCAGGTTCATTGCTGATGATGACCCAACTGACATGGGTGGGACAGGAACATTGCCGATGTGTGGAACTCGTGGCGGGAGACCGTATGCTACATTCAAATCTACTCTTGGTTCTACGTTCGAATCGGTATTATACTCCGGGGTCACACCTAATTGTGCACTTACTTGTTGAAGCCAGTTCAGGTTGGTGTTCGGATCCATATGGATGATTGGTAAAAAACAACAAAAAATGTAAATAAGGAGGATTTTTTTATTTGTGAATTTAAAAAAAAACCTGCATAAAATATAGAATGATGTTAATTAATTATTTGAATATAAAGAACAAAAATATTTTTTATATTAGAGACTTATAAGAGACTAAAAAAAGAATGATGTTAATTAATTATTTAAATAGAAAGAACAAAAATGTTTTTTATATTAGGGACTTATAAGAGACTAAAAAAAGATAATTATTAAAATACAAAAAAAAGAATTATGATTGTATTTTGTATATTAATTATTTTAAAAATTCGTACCTCTAACACGAGACCATTAAATTAGAAATTAGAAGTTTAAAGACGAGAGGGAGATAGCTTAATATAACAGAATATAAAGAGTGAGATTGTGAGATTTGGATGAAATGAGTTTGATGAATTATGGTTGTATATATAATTGAATTTTAACTTGAATACTGTCAGTACATATTATACCCGTGAGTAAAGCAGGAGATTCCATAAAAAAAAGTAAAGTAGGGGGCCGAGACCATCAAATTTCATTGAAAGAACTGGTAGGGGACCAAGACCATCTGCCACTTTGTCAGTAGATAAACAAAAGAGAAGTTGTATGGTACTATGGTAGCAATCCGTTACCTTTTTCTTTGCTTGGGCTTGGTGTAGGTAGACCACATGAACATTAGGCCCTCTGTCATGTTATCTTCTTGCGAACCCAGTCTAGGGTTTAGGGTTTGGGGTTTGGGGTTTGGGGTTGGGGGTTTGGGGTTTGGGGTTTGGGGTTTGGGGTTTGGGGTTTGGGGTTTGGGGTTTGGGGTTTGGGGTTTTGGGGTTTGGGTTTGGGGTTTGGGGTTTGGGGTTTGGGGTTTGGGGTTTGGGGTTTGGGGTTTGGGGTTTGGGGTTTGGGGTTTGGGGTTTGGGGTTTGGGGTTTGGGGTTTGGGGTTTGGGGTTTGGGGTTTGGGGTTTGGGGTTTGGGGTTTGGGGTTTGGGGTTTGGGGTTTGGGGTTTGGGGTTTGGGGTTTGGGGTTTGGGGTTTGGGGTTTGGGGTTTGGGGTTTGGGGTTTGGGGTTTGGGGTTTGGGGTTTGGGGTTTGGGGTTTGGGGTTTGGGGTTTGGGGTTTGGGGGTTGGGGTTTGGGGTTTGGGGGTTGGGGGTTGGGGGTTGGGGGTTGGGGGTTGGGGGTTGGGGGTTGGGGGTTGGGGGTTGGGGGTTGGGGGTTGGGGGTTGGGGGTTGGGGGTTGGGGGTTGGGGGTTGGGGGTTTGGGGGTTGGGGGTTTGGGGGTTGGGGGTTTGGGGGTTGGGGGTTTGGGGTTTGGGGTTTGGGGTTTGGGGTTTGGGGTTTGGGGTTTGGGGTTTGGGGTTTGGGGTTTGGGGTTTGGGGTTTGGGGTTTGGGGTTTGGGGTTTGGGGTTTGGGGTTTGGGGTTTGGGGTTTGGGGTTTGGGGTTTGGGGTTTGGGGTTTGGGGTTTGGGGTTTGGGGTTTGGGGTTTGGGGTTTGGGGTTTGGGGTTTGGGGTTTGGGGTTTGGGGTTTGGGGTTTGGGGTTTGGGGTTTGGGGTTTGGGGTTTGGGGTTTGGGGTTTGGGGTTTGGGGTTTGGGGTTTGGGGTTTGGGGTTTGGGGTTTGGGGTTTGGGGTTTGGGGTTTGGGGTTTGGGGTTTGGGGTTTGGGGTTTGGGGTTTGGGGTTTGGGGTTTGGGGTTTGGGGTTTGGGGTTTGGGGTTTGGGGTTTGGGGTTTGGGGTTTGGGGTTTGGGGTTTGGGGTTTGGGGTTTGGGGTTTGGGGTTTGGGGTTTGGGGTTTGGGGTTTGGGGTTTGGGGTTTGGGGTTTGGGGTTTGGGGTTTGGGGTTTGGGGTTTGGGGTTTGGGGTTTGGGGTTTGGGGTTTGGGGTTTGGGGTTTGGGGTTTGGGGTTTGGGGTTTGGGGTTTGGGGTTTGGGGTTTGGGGTTTGGGGTTTGGGGTTTGGGGTTTGGGGTTTGGGGTTTGGGGTTTGGGGTTTGGGGTTTGGGGTTTGGGGTTTGGGGTTTGGGGTTTGGGGTTTGGGGTTTGGGGTTTGGGGTTTGGGGTTTGGGGTTTGGGGTTTGGGGTTTGGGGTTTGGGGTTTGGGGTTTGGGGTTTGGGGTTTGGGGTTTGGGGTTTGGGGTTTGGGGTTTGGGGTTTGGGGTTTGGGGTTTGGGGTTTGGGGTTTGGGGTTTGGGGTTTGGGGTTTGGGGTTTGGGGTTTGGGGTTTGGGGTTTGGGGTTTGGGGTTTGGGGTTTGGGGTTTGGGGTTTGGGGTTTGGGGTTTGGGGTTTGGGGTTTGGGGTTTGGGGTTTGGGGTTTGGGGTTTGGGGTTTGGGGTTTGGGGTTTGGGGTTTGGGGTTTGGGGTTTGGGGTTTGGGGTTTGGGGTTTGGGGTTTGGGGTTTGGGGTTTGGGGTTTGGGGTTTGGGGTTTGGGGTTTGGGGTTTGGGGTTTGGGGTTTGGGGTTTGGGGTTTGGGGTTTGGGGTTTGGGGTTTGGGGTTTGGGGTTTGGGGTTTGGGGTTTGGGGTTTGGGGTTTGGGGTTTGGGGTTTGGGGTTTGGGGTTTGGGGTTTGG